>CM038675.1:637043700-637613700 GCA_021605145.1 Aegilops bicornis
TACACACACACACACAGAGATTGAGAGAGCGTGGCCAGCCATGAGGTCGACAGAGTGGGGGCGGCTTGGATGGACTAACGTAGATAGACAATCTGCGTGAGACAGTATAAAGTGTGTTGATCGAGGCCCGAACAGGGAGATATATCATTTGTGTGTGAAAAAAGTGAGGTTAATCATGACTTACATAAAGAGAGCGAGATTGAGCGAGTGTGGCCTGCCATGCGGAAGAAAGAGTGAGACAGTCTCGAGAGAGTGACCTAGATAGACAACGTGCGTGCGTGCGCACGAGAGGGGGGGTCTAGATAGGCAATGCATGTATCAAGCAAGAGAGGGTGGGAGAGAGAGAGAGAGAGAGCTCAGCATGGAGTGCAATGGCGGGTGTGTGAGGTAGATACATTTGGTAACAGAGTGGAAAAGGGGGGTTGTGTAGTTCGGAGAGTTAGAGATTGAAACATGGAGAGAAAGAATGAACGTGTGTCAGAAACTGATAGCTTCCTAAGGTGGTTAGGAGAGGAAGATTGATCGATACAGGAAGTATGTAGCGTGTGTACCAAGGGGGTGGGGCTAAAAACAGCATTTGAATGTAGATAGTACGAGACTTAATATCGACGTTTCAATTTAGTGTACATTGTAAGATTTTAATTGAGGACCATGCATATGGCTTCCTTAATTATTTCGAATTCATGCCATACTAGGTTTGGAAAAGTTGACATTGAGTCGAATGTTGTGCTATTTTGTAGGTCATATGTTTGAATCCATCAAAAGTTTTCTCACTACATGGTGTTCATTATATACATATTAATTTGTATTAAAAAGTAGCGTGGATACCTTGAAATGCAAAATCCACGTTAGAATTGGAGATCATTATGTGACACACACTCTAATTCAAATAACTTCTCATTAATTAATTTATAGTATCTCGTTTCGAATGACTAATTATTTGCAAGGAAAACACGGGCATGGTAATACATACAGATTCATTTGCAAATGAAAGAAGATTCGTTTGCATTCTCAAATGTAGGCGCACAAGGCAGACTAGGGTCGTGTCGTGGTGGCCACGTGTGTCGTACGGACGCTAGCAGCCAGCCAGCCACCCCCTCCCTCCCCTCCAAAAAATAACGACGACAAAATAAGTTCGTGCTTCCACGTTTCGGATTGAAATATCTGGTGGCCCCAATTCCAGCCTTGTAAAATATCCATTCTCCACCGTCCCCTTCTGCGCCCAGAGCGCTCAAATCCCTAATTCGCCGCCAACCCAAGCAAAGTTCGAATCGCCCCTCGTCTCGCCTCTTTCCCCACCTCTGTGTCGGATGACGACGACGAAGACGACGGTCGCGCTTCACCGGAGCTACCTCATCTACGCCCTCGTCCACTGCACCGGGTGGTCCATCGACAATGTCGGCTGCCACAACCGACGTGCCTCACAGACACCGACTTCCACCGCATCAGGTGCGCTTCACCGACGCCGTCTCCCACCTCACCGGGGCTACTTCACTGAGCACATCGTCGCACCTCCGCCCCCCAAGGCCGTTGGGGCTTCACCAACGGTCTGGTCCACCGCATCGTAGCGCTCCGCTGCCACTCAAGATCTGCATCCGTGTGTGGCCAGCCAACGCCAGTGCATCACCCTCAACAGCTCTGAAGTGACCCGCACTCTAGCTAGGCGAGCATGCCCAAATGCCGGTCCGAACTAGGTATCCACATATCACTCCCTTGTGCACTGTTCCGACGATGTTTGGATACCCTTTCACTGCTCTCTTAGCTTACACGCCTATGCAACTCTGACTTTAACTCTTATTTCTTCAGGAGATATGATCTGAAACAAGCAAAACCATTTTTTAGCGAAGCATGACGGGCTACGGGATTTGGTACACATCCTGCACACCAGTATAACCTTGTAAGTTCCTGTCCTCCGATACAAGAGCAAGGACAATTCCTCTTATTTGATCAACCATTCGCCGTGTCAAAAATGCAGAGGGGGATGCAAGGAGCACAAGGCCTTCACGTCCAAGCAAGTGGTAACATGGACTTGTACATGGAACATCCCAAGCGCAAGTAGAGCTGCAGTGAGCCTGTACAACGAGCTAGCATAAGTCCCTGCATTTTATTTAATTCATACTGGCGTGCGTGTATGATTTGTGTGCAGTGGCAGATCCACGAATTCAAGTTACCAGGGGCGAAAATTTAACTGAAAAAATACGAAGGCACTTGCACTCCAGAAAATCAACATAACTTGAGAAATGTGAAGCTACATGCACTTTGAAAACCAGCTAATGATCCAAAGTAGTTCCAGATTATAAAACACTAAATGATGTAAGCACCAAAAAACAAAGCATGCAACATGGTGTACAAGGACTACTAACATGGTCTGTACCTTCTTGAATTATTCGTTCTGTGGCTGAAAATATCAGAGTGTAATTGCACCTATAACCAGTGTGCAAACTGCATATCAATATATCTATCAGGCACAAGTATGCCAATAGTTTCAAACAATAGATTAGAAAAGTATTTATGCTATGTTGTCATGATACGGGGACTTTCTGGTAGATGGCCGCGACGTTTCCTTAAGCCATGAAAATGTACTATAATTTGCTTGTCATCAATGCCTGCAAATCTCTGTCTCTCTCAACATAGCAGATCATCATTAGACACTAAATCCTTCAATGGGAGCTTGCACAATGCTTGCATTAGATCCCTCATTAGACACTATATGTTCATCACCAGAAGCATGTAAAATGTTTGCATCCAATCCTTCATTAGCAGTTTGTTCATTAGACACTTCATGCTCAAGAACAACATGAGCTTGTATGTTTGCACCGGAAACTTGATTAGATACATCAGGTTTAGTCAATTCAGTATTGATTGGGGGAGTTATAAAATAAGCAAAAATTGGTTTCATTTTCTCATAGATTCCCTACATACAAGCAGTTTTACAACACCGTCGGGTTTAACTATTGGCTGGAAATTGAACAGTTGAATTAGATATAATTAGGGATGTGATGTACCTACTTGTTGAGCATGTTGTTCTTGCATGCTGCGACTGTCCATTTGCACAAGCTTGATGCCATGCCCATGCTGCCTCCCATGCAGGCTACACCCAGGATTGGATCTTCATCTTCTTGTTCTTCCATTCGCTTGAAGCCCGACGACCGGCGTCCAATGAGGGCGCGAGGAAGTGTTGTGTCGGTCTGTCCAGCGGCGGCTAGGTTATGAGTGAACCAGACAGGAGGTTGGAGCGAACAAATTTGGATTTTTCCTGCTGTCCATCGATATGGGAGGCGCTCGTTCGGGCCGTGAGCCTGCTATAGGGCCTGCCTTGTGATATGTCCATTTTGCATCATGCTTTTATATCGATATTTATCGCATTATGGGCTGTTATTTCATGTTATGTCACAATACTTATGGCTATTCTCTTTTATTTTACAAGGTTTACATGAAGAGGGCGAATGCAAATTTGGAATTCTAGGCTGGAAAAGGAGCAAATATTGGAGACCTATTCTGCGCAACTCCAAAAGTCCTGAAACTCCACGGAATATCTTAAAATAAATAAAGGAAAATCGTCGCCAAAGATGAAGGCCAGGGGGCCCACACCACTCACGAGGGTGGGGCGCCCGGGCGCCCCCTACCTCGTGGGCCCCCTGGTGGCTCTCCGACGCCCATCTTCTCCTATATGAAGTCTTTCGTCAAGAAAAAAAAAAGAAGCAACCTTTCGGGACGAGACTCCGCCGCCACGAGGCGGAACCTTGGCGGAACCAATATAGGGCTCCGGCAGAGTTGTTCTGCCGGGGACACTTCCCTCTAGGAGGTAAGTCATCGTCATCATCATCACCAACGCTCCTCTCCTCGGGAGAGGGCAATCTCCATCAACATCTTCACCAGCACCATCTCATCTCCAAACCCTAGTTCATCTCTTGTATCCAATTCTTGTCTCCAAGTCCGGGATTGGTGCTAGTAGGTTGCTAGTAGTGTTGATTACTCCTTGTAGTTGATGCTAGTTGGTTTATTTGGTGGAAGATCATATGTTCAGATCCTTTATGCATATTATTACCTCGATTATCAACATGAATATGATTTGTGAGTAGTTACATTTGTTCCTGAGGACAAGGGAGAAGTCTTGGTATTAGTAGTCATGTGAATTTGGTATTCGTTCGATATTTTTATGAGATGTATGTTGTCTATCCTCTAGTGGTGTTATGTGAACGTCGACTACATAACACTTCACCATTATTTGGGCCTAGAGGAAGGCATTGGGAAGTAATAAGTAGATGATGGGTTGCTAGAGTGATGAAGCTTAAACCCTAGTTTATGCGCGTTGCCGTAAGGGGCTGATTTGGATCCATATGTTTCATGCTATGGTTAGGTTTACCTTAATACTTTTGTTGTAGTTGCGGATGCTTGCAATAGAGATTAATCATAAGTGGGATGCTTGTTCAAGTAAGAACAACACCCAAGCACCGTCCACCCACATATCAAATTATCAAAGTACCGAACGCGAATCATATGAACGTGATGAAAACTAGCTTGACGATATTCCCATGTGTCCTCGGAGCACTTTTCCTTATATAAGAGTTTGTCCAGGCTTGTCCTTTGCTACTAAAAGGATTGGGCCACCTTGTTGCACTTTATTTACTCTTGTTACTTGTTGCTCGTTACAATTTATCTTATGACAAAAATATCTGTTACCACTTATTTCAGTACTTGCAGAGAATACCTTGCTGAAGATCGCTTATCATTTCCTTCTGCTCCTTGTTGGGTTCGACACTCTTACTTATCGAAAGGACTATGATAGATCCCCTATACTTGTGGGTCATCACCTTGCACTTACGTTATTGGCCCATCCAAATTGAAACGTTTTTCTTCATTTTTTACATTGCATGCTCGTGCATTGGGACAAACAAAACTAGCCTGGGCCAACCTGGACGACTCAAACTAGGTGCACACTTTCCAGCCACCTGAGGCGGCCGCCAATACCAGCCCCTACGGTGGCGTCGCCCCTTTTGCGTGTATGATTGGAGTAGTGAAAAATATTCCAGTGTCGCTTTTGATTTATTCACAGAATGGTTGAATTGCTTATTTAAGCTTGCAGGTATATCCGATGACGTTGCTAAGAAGTAGGTCTTCCCTTTCTCTTTGAAGGGAGACGCATTGACATGGTATAGGCTACGTGATGATACGAGATCATGGAACTATAAAAGATTGAAATTGGAATTTCATCAAAAGTATTACCCTATACATCTTGTTCATCGTGATCGCAATTATATATATAATTTTTGGCCTCGCAAAGGAGAAAGCATCGCTCAAGCTTGGGGGAGGCTTAAATCAATGTTATATTCATGCCCCAATCATGAGCTCTCAAGAGTGACAATTCTTCAGAATTTTTATGCTCGGCTTTCTGATAACAATCGCACCATGCTCGATACTTCTTGTGCTGGCTCTTTCATGATGAAGACTATTGAATTCAGATGGGATTTATTGGACATAATTAAACACAACTCTGAAGATTGGGACCTCGACGAAGGTAAGGAGTCAGGTATGACACCTAAGTTTGATTGTGTTAAATCTTTCATGGATACTGATATTTTCCGTAAGTTTAGCACTAAATATGGACTTGACTCTGAGATAGTAGCTTCTTTATGTGAATCTTTTGCTACTTATGTTGATCTCCCCAAGGACAAGTGGTTTAAATATCATCCTCCCATAGAAGTAAAAGTAGCTGCACCTATTAAAGTTGAAGAAAAGACTGTCACTTATAATGATCCTATTGTTCCCACTTCTTATGTTGAGAAACCACCCTTCCTGTTAGAATAAAGGATCATGCTAAAGCTTCAATTGTGGTTCGTAAAAGCAATATTAGAACTTATACACCTCTGAGCAAGTCAAAGTAGAACCTAATATTGCTATTGTTAAAGATCTCTTGTCTGATAATATTGATGGGCATGTTATTCAATTCTGTGGTGAATCTGCTAGAATTGTTAAACATAGACTTGTGGTAGGCGTGCCTGTTATTTCTGTTAAAATAGGAGATCATTGTTATCATGGCTTATGTGATATGGGTGCTAGTGCTAGTGTTATACCGCACTCTTTGTACGAGGAAGTTAAGCATGAAATTTCACCTGCTGAATTCGAAGGTATTGATGTCACAATTAAACTTGCCAATAGAGGCACTATTTCACCAGTGGGAATTGTTAGAGATGTTGAAGTTTTGTGTGGGAAAACCAAATATCCCGCTGATTTTGTTGTTCTCAGTTCCCCACAAGATAGCTTTTGTCCCATTATTTTTGGTAGACCCTTCTTGAACACTGTTAATGCTAAGATAGATTGTGAAAAGAATGTTGTTACTATTGGCTTGGATGATATGATTCATGAGTTTAATTTCTCTAAATTTAGTAAACAACATCGTGAGGAAGAATTTCCTAGTAAGGATGAAATTATTGGTCTTGCTTCTATTGCCGTACCTCCTAGTGATCCTTTACAACAATATTTGCTAGACCATGAAAATGATATGTTTATGAATGAGAGAAGGGAAATAGATGAAGTATTCTTTAAACAGGAACCTATTCTGCAACACAATTTGCCTGTTGAAATCCTAGGGGAATCTCCTCCACCCAAGGGTGATCCCGTGTTTGAGCTTAAACCACTGCGTGATAATCTTAAATATGCTTATCTTGATGAAAAGAAGATATATCCTGTTATTATTAGTGCTAACCTTTCAGAGCATGAAGAAGAAAGATTATTGAAAACTCTGAAGAAGCACCGTGCCGCTATTGGATATACTCTTGATGATCTTAAGGGCATTAGTCCCACTCTATGTCAACATAAAATAAATTTGGAAGCGGATGCCAAACCAGTTCGTGATCCTCAACAATGTTTGAATCCTAAAATGAAAGAAGTGGTAAGAAAAGAAATACTCAAGCTTCTGGAGGCAGGTATAATTTATCCCGTTGCTGATAGCCAGTGGGTAAGTCCTGTCCATTGTGTCCCTAAGAAGGGAGGTATTACTGTTGTCCCTAATGATAAAGATGAATTGATCCCGCAAAGAATTATCACAGGTTATAGGATGGTAATTGATTTCCGCAAATTAAATAAAGCTACTAAGAAAGATCATTACCCCTTACCTTTTATTGATCAAATACTAGAAAGATTATGCAAACATACACATTATTGCTTTCTAGATGGTTTTTCTGGTTTCTCTCAAATACCTGTGTCGGCTAAAGATCAATCAAAGACTAATTTTACTTGCCCTTTTGGTACTTTTGCTTATAGACGTATGCCTTTTGGTTTATGTAATGCATCTGCTACCTTTCAAAGATGCATGATGGCTATATTCTCTGATTTTTGTGAAAAAAATTGTGAGGTTTTCATGGATGATTTTTCCGTCTATGGTTCCTCTTTTGATGATTGCTTGAGCAATCTTGATCAAGTTTTGCAGAGATGTGAAGAAACTAATCTTGTCTTGAATTGGGAAAAGTGCCACTTTATGGTTAATGAAGGTATTGTCTTGGGGCACAAAGTTTACGAAAGAGGTATTGAAGTTGATAAAGCCAAGGTTGATGCTATTGAAAAGATGCCATGTCCCAAGGACATCAAAGGTATAAGAAGTTTCCTTGGTCACGCCGGATTTTATAGGAGATTTATTAAGGACTTCTCAAAAATTTCCCGGCCTCTGACTAATTTATTACAAAAAGATGTACCATTTTTCTTTGATGATGATTGTGTAGAAGCATTTGAAATACTTAAGAAAGCATTAGTCTCTGCACCTGTTGTTCAGCCACCTGATTGGAATTTACCCTTTGAAATTATGTGTGATGCTAGCGATTATGCTGTAGGTGCTGTTCTAGGGCAAAGAGTTGATAAGAAATTAAATGTTATCCATTATGCTAGTAAGACTCTAGACAATGCTCAAACAAATTATGCTACTACCGAAAAGGAACTTTTAGCAGTTGTATTTGCTTGTGATAAATTCAGACCCTATATTGTTGATTCTAAAGTAACTATTCACACTTATCATGCTGGTATTAAATATCTATTGAAAAGAAAGATGCAAAACCTAGACTTATTAGATGGGTTCTCTTGCTGCAAGAATTTGATTTGCATATTGTTGATAGAAAAGGAGCTGAGAACCCCGGTGCAGATAACTTATCTAGGTTAGAGAATATTCTTGATGCCCCACTACCTATTGATGATAGCTTTCCTGATGAACAATTAAATGTCATAAGCACTTCTCGTAGCACTCCATGGTATGCTGATTATGCTAATTATATTGTTGCTAAATTTATACCACCTAGCTTCACATACCAACAAAAGAAAAAGTTTTTCTATGATTTCCGACATTACTTTTGGGATGACCCACATCTTTATAAAGAAGGAGTAGATGGTGTTATTAGACGATGTGTACCACTCCGAGGCTTATGGAGGACACCACGCTAGAGATAGAACTGCACCTAAGGTATTGCAATCCGGTTTTTATTGGCCTACTCTCTTCAAGGATTCCCGTAAGTTTGTCTTATCTTGTGATGAATGTCAAAGAATTGGTAATATTAGTAGACGTCAAGAAATGCCTATGAATTATTCACTTGTTATTGAACCATTTGATGTTTGGGGCTTTGATTATATGGGACCTTTTCCTGCCTTTAATGGATATACACATATTTTGGTTCTTTGTTGATTACGTTACTAAGTGGGTAGAAGCTATTCCAACTAGTAGTGCTGATCATAACACTTCTATTAAAATGCTTAAGGAAGTTATTTTTCCGAGGTTTGGAGTCCTAGATATTTAATGACCGACGGTGGTTCACACTTTATTCATGGTGCTTTCAGTAAAATGCTTGCTAAATATGACGTTAATCATAGAATTGCGTCTCCTTATCACCCGCATGATCTAGTGGTCAAGTAGAATTGAGCAATAGAGAGCTCAAATTAATTTTGCAAAAGACTGTTAATAGGTCTAGAAAGAATTGGTCCAAGAAACTTGATGATGCATTATGGGCATATATAATCGCATATAAGAATCCTATGGGTATGTCTCCGTATAAAATGGTTTATGGAAAAGCATGTCACTTACCTCTCGAACTAGAACATAAGGCATATTGGGCTATTAAAGAGCTCAACTATGATTTCAAACTTGCCGGTGAGAAAAGGATATTTGATATTACCTCACTTGATGAATGGAGAACCCAAGCTTATAAAAATGCTAAGTTGTTTAAAGAAAAAGTTAAAAGATGGCATGACAAAAGGATACAAAAGCGTGAGTTTAATGTAGGTGATTATGTATTGCTATACAACTCTCGTTTAAGATTTTTTGCTGGAAAACTTCTCTCTAAATGGGAAGGTCCCTACGTTATCGAGGAGGTCTATCGTTCCAGTGCCATAAAAATCAACAACTTCGAAGGTACAAATCCGAAGGTGGTAAACGGTCAAAGAATCAAACACTATATCTCAGGTAATCCTACAAATGTTGAAACCAATATTATTGAAACCGTAACCCCGGAGGAATACATAAGGGACACTTTAAAACGCTTGAGACTCCGAAAAGGAGTAGGTATGTGGTACGGTAAGTAAACCGACTCCAAAACAACTTTTAAGGCAATATTTCTCTGTTTTGGAATATTTAGAAAAATAGAAAAATAAGTAGCAGTCCGGGAAGGACACGAGGGCCCCACGAGGGTGGTGGGCGCGCCCTACCCCCCTGGGCGCGCCCCCCTACCTAGTGAGCACCCCGTGTGCCCTCCGGATTCCGTTTTCTTGTATGATACGTATTTTGGTCGGTAAAAATTCATTATATATTCTCCCGAAGGTTTTGACTCCCGTATCACGCAAATATCCTCTTTTCTTGTTTCTAGCTGTCTCCTGTCAGGGTTGTCCAGGCCAGGCATCATGTCGTCCCCCTCCTCCAACAATGGTGACAACGATGCTTGGCTGATGAAGATAGAGCGGAAGAGGGAAGAACCCATGGAGATCAACAAGGATGAAGGGATCAAGAAGGCCACGAAGGACCAAGTTCCGGCAGCAGAAGACATCTTTCAATTTGATCATAATCTTCTTACCCCAACTGAGATCGAAGCTTTCAAGATGATTGAGTTAGCTCGTATACAGAACAAGTATCTCACAAGTGAAAATATTTTGTTGAAGGAGCATATTGATGCACTCAAGGGCATTATCCGCAAGCTGGAGGACCTCTTACGCTCCATGTGCGACTATCCATCATCACCACCATCCTCTTCACCAGCAAAGGAGACATAATCACTTGGGTATGGGCACTCCCCTTGGCAACTGCCAAGCTTGGGGGAGGTGCCCCGGTATCGTATCACAATCACAACTCCTACCTTTACCGTTTTTCTTAGTTCGATCCTATTAGTAGTATCTTGATTTAGTAGAATAAAGTCATGGCATGATCTAGTTTTGAGTTTTGCTTTATGATCTCTCTATGTAATCGAGTCCGTGAGCTATATATATAATAAAGATTAGTGTTGAGTCAAGGGCTTGATTATTTTGCCATGATCTTGGGTGACTAAAAGAAAGAAAGAAGAAAAGAATAAAAAAGAAACAAAGAGTTCATATTGATCTTATTGAGAGTAATGAATTCACATAGAAAGAGTATGATGATTAAAAGTTGTTGGGAGTTGGCAAACATAGCTTTGGTCATCGTTGCAATTAATAGGAAGTAATAAGGAAAGAGAGGTTTCACACATAGATATATTATCATTGACATCTTTTATGATTGGGAGCACTCATTAAAATATAACGTGGAAAAGAGTTGATGTTGGACAAGGAAGACAACATGATGAGTTATGTTTTCTTATATCTGAGATAAAGTATGTTGTCATGGATCCTCTAACATGTTGAGCTTGCCTTTCCCCCTCATGCTAGCCAAATTCTCAGCACCAAGTAGAGATACTACTTGTGCTTCCAAAAACCCTTAAACCAGTTTTGCCATGAGAGTCCACCATATCTACCTATGGATTGAGTAAGATCCTTCAAGTAAGTTGTCATCGGTGCAAAGCAATAAAAATTGCTCTAAACATGTAGGATTGATTTGTGTGGGAGAAATAATCTTTATACGATCTTGTGATGTGGAAGTAATAAAAGCGACGGACTGCATAATAAAGGTTCATATCACAAGGGGCAATATAAAGTGACGTTCTTTCGCATTGAGATTTTGTGCATCCAACCATAAAAGCGCATGGCAACCTCTGCTTCCCTCTGCGAAGGGCCTATCTTTTATTATTATCCTATACCTTATGCAAGACTCACGGTGATCTTCACCTTTCCTTTTTCATTTTATCCTTTGGCAAGCCCAGCATGTTGGAAAGAACGTGATATATATATCTAATTGGATGTAGGGGAGCATGAATTATTATTGTTGACATTACCCTTGAGGTAAAAGGTTGTGGGGAAAAACTATAAGCACCTATCTTTCTCTGTGTCCGATTAAAACTCCGTAACCACAAGTATTGCGTGAGTGTTAGCAATTATGAAGGACTAGATGATAGTTGAGTATGTGGACTTGCTTTTAAGCTCGACACGAGACTCTTTCCATTGTTATGATAAATTGCAATTGCTTCAATGATCGAGGTTATAGTTTGTTGGTGCTCAATAAGGTTTCGAATCATACTTTTGCATTGTGAAAAGATCATCACTTGAACATAAGTAATCATATGACAAAATCTATATGTGTTCTTTGTTATGGGAACAATCATGATGCCTTCATGACCGTATTTTATTTTTATCGACGCCTCTACCTCTAAACATGAGGACATATTTATTGTTATCGGCTTTTAAGCTTGAGGACAAGCGAGGTCTAAGCTTGGGGAGTTGATACGTCCATTTTGCATCATGCTGTTATATCGATATTTATCGCATTATGGGCTGTTATTTCACGTTATGTCACAATACTTATGGCTATTCTCTTTTATTTTACAAAGTTTACATGAATAGGGAGAATGCCGACAATTTGGAACCGAAATTTGGAAAAGGAGCAAATATTGGAGACCTATTCTGCGCAACTCCAAAAGTCCGAAACTCCACAGAATATCTTAAAATAAATAAAGAAAAATCGTCGCCAAAGATGAAGGCCAGGGGGCCACACCACTGCTCACGAGGCGCCCCCTACCTCGTGGGCCCCGGTGGCTCTCGGCGCCCATCTTCTCCTATATGAAGTCTTCGTTAAGAAAAAATAAGAAGCAACCTTCGGGACGAGACTCACGCCACGAGGCGGAACCTTGGCGGAACCAATCTAGGGCTCCAGCAGAGCCATTACTGCCGGGGACACTTCCCTCCGGAGGGAAGTCATCGTCATCATCATCACCAACGCTCCTCTCACCGGAGAGGGCAATCTCCATCAACATCTTCACCAGCACCATCTCATCTCCAAACCCTAGTTCATCTCTTGTATCCAATTCTTGTCTCCAAGTCCGGATTGGTGCTAGTAGGTTGCTAGTAGTGTTGATTGCTCCTTGTAGTTGATGCTAGTTGGTTTATTTGGTGGAAGATCATATGTTCAGATCCTTTATGCATATTATTACCCCTCTGATTATGAACATGAATATGCTTTGTGAGTAGTTACGTTTGTTCCTGAGGACAAGGGAGAAGTCTTGCTATTAGTAGTCATTTGAATTTGGTATTCGTTCGATATGTTGATGAGATGTATGTTTTATAGCCTCTAGTGGTGTTATGTGAACGTCGACTACATAACACTTCACCATTATTTGGGCCTAGAGGAAGGCATTGGGAAGTAATAAGTAGATGATGGGTTGCTAGAGAGATGAAGCTTAAACCCTAGTTTATGCGTTGCTTCGTAAGGGGCTGATTTGGATCCATATGTTTCATGCTATGGTTAGGTTTACCTTAATACTTTTGTTGTAGTTGCGGATGCTTGCAATAGAGGTTAATCATAAGCGGGATGCTTGTTCAAGTAAGAACAGCACCCAAGCACCGATCCACCCACATATCAAATTATCAAAGTACCGAACGCGAATCATATGAACGTGATGAAAACTAGCTTGATGATATTCCCATGTGTCCTCGGGAGCGCTTTTCCTTATATAAGAGTTTGTCTAGGCTTGTCCTTCGCTACAAAAAGGATTGGGCCACCTTGCTGCACTTTATTTACTCTTGTTACTTGTTGCTCGTTACAATTTATCTTATCACAAAACTATCTGTTACCACTTATTTAAGTACTTGCAGAGAATACCTTGCTGAAGACCGCTTATCATTTCCTTCTGCTCCTCGTTGGGTTCGACACTCTTACTTATCGAAAGGACTACGATAGATCCCCTATACTTGTGGGTCATCACCTTGCACTTACATTATTGGCCCATCCAAATTGAAACGTTTTTCTTCATTTTTTACATTGCATGCTCGTGCATTGGGACAAACAAAACTAGCCTGGGCAACCTGGACGACTCAAACTAGGTGCACACTTTCCAGCCACCTGAGGCAGCCGCCCATAACAGCCCCTACGGTGGCGTCGCCCCTTTTGCGTGTATGATTGGAGTAGTGAAAAATATTTCAGTGGCGCTTTTGATTTATTCACAGAATGGTTGAATTGCTTGTTTCTATGAACTAAGTTCGCCAATAATGTGAAGGTTACCAGTCTTTTCATCCTATTGTAGATTGCTTGATATGCCAAATGTAATCGCATGAAATATACAGTAAAAGCCAGTGTGATGTGTGTGGCTACAACTAGTCCGACAACCCGTCCTCATATAACATATCATGGACGCACCATCTTATCAGATTAACCATTCGACTTACCAATGCAGTGTGGGAAGAAAGAAGTATTGGGACTGCATATCCAAGCAATTGATGCCATGGACTCCTTCGTAGAACCTTGTAAGCGGAAAAGAAGTTGCAGTGTGCCTGTACAAAGAGCTAGCATAAGTTCAGTTACATACTTCTCAGAATTTTAGTTAGCCACTTATTGCAAAGTTGTTCAATTATGTTGCTTGGCTTAATTTAGTTTGCTACTGATTACATAATGACATAGCCTGTTAATCATATTATAGACTGCGCCTATCTATGTGTTTGATACTTACTATTAAGAATTACCTGTTTGCGTGAACTTAAATAGCTACTTAAGCACGTAGATAGCTGGTCATATGTACTTCTAGGGTGCAACAGAATTCACGTGTAATTTACATTATGATACCCTATTTGTTTAAATGGTTTGATGTTATCACTTGTAGCACTCGTAATGTTTGCATGTTCATAGATAGACAACTGTCAGGTTTATATGAGGGACAGTGTCCTTTTAACTTATATGTATATATATATATGTGTGTGTGTGTGTGTGTGTGTGTGTGTGTGTGTGTGTGTGTGTGTGTGTGTGTGTGTGTGTGTGTGTGTGTGTGTGTGCGTGTGTGTGTGTGTGTGTGTGTTGGAATCATTTTGCTTACATCAAAGAAATTTACAGATGTCTGTGTTGCTAGTAAACGGTACCGACTTGTTACTTTAATAAATTGCCAAGAACTTGTTAGTTTACTAGTTCATGTGTAATTAAATACGTTGCCAAAACTGGTTCGTTTTACTAGTTTGATGTTAGTTTCTTATGGATCTTGCAACACTTCATTTCTGATTGCTAACATTCAAGTTTGCAGGATCCAACTGAAACTCCGTTGGCACAACAGGTATGTTTTCAGAAACTTCCTTGTTTACCTGGTTTGCTGTTGTAACTTGTTGTTGTAATCATCTTACCAACTTCAAGTTTTCCGGATCCAATTGGAAGTCGAACTGCACAGTAGGTATATTTTCAAAAAAATATTTGTGTAACAGGTTTGCTTATGTAACTTGTTGCTCTGATCAAGTTACTGACTACTCAACTTTTCAGGATCCAAGAGAAACTCCAATGCCACAACAGGTTCCTTTGGCAAAACTTGTTTGTTTAACTGCTTTGCTGCTGCAACCGGTTGCTCTAATCACGTTACTGGCTACTCAAAATTTTAGGATCCAAGAGAATCCAATGCCACAATAGGTACCTTTTGCAAAACTTGTTTGTTTAACTACTTTGCTGCTGCAACCGGTTACAATGATGTTAATAACTATTTTTCATCATCGAATTGAAACTCTTTAATTCCTTGTTTGTTTAACTGGTTTGTTGTTATAACTCCTAGTTGAGATATTTTGCTAACTTCAACTTTTCGGAACCCAATCGAAACTTTAGTGGCAAAACATGTTAGCCCAAGATCAAAGGGCGAGGTCCCTATGGACGTCGTATCATCCTACAGTAGTGGCACCGGCCTAATCATGCATCATGAATTGCCAACTGATGATGCTCTAGAGGCTAAACTATTGGTAGAAAGAGATTCTGCTTCTGCACTTAGAGATGAAGTTGACATGTCGAGGAAGCAAACAACACAATCACATGCAGTACTCAAGACAACCATTAAATATTTGGTGGATTTCAAAACGAAGCAAGATGAGACTGGCCGTATTGTTAAGGTCCTGAAGGAAAAAAAGAAATTAAATTCCCACTTGGTAAATCATATGTGAAATGTTCTTCCCATCTTGAATAACCTTTGTGTTGTTTGTTTATGTAATCGATCAAACCATTTGTTTTAGAGATCATGTAATAATTGCTTTTTGCTTTTTGGTTTGTAATTATTTTAGCACAAGTATGTATTAATTAATAATACTTTGAGACATTTCATTTTGATTGCTGTGCCAGACCTACAAATATGCCAATCGGGCTGAATGTGCATTCAGCAATAATAGTAGTATAGATGGTCCTTAAGTGGAACGCATCTGAAAGGGCCAAGATGATGTACTAGCACTGGTGTGCGTCGGTCCTAAACAAACGGTTTAAAACCCCTTTCCGCGACGGCATTTGGAATCATCGCCAAGTGAGTGTGGGCGATAAGGGGTCCTTCCCACACGACCCAGAAACCGTCAGGGATAGGGCCCCTACAGTACTCCTACTCGTTTCTGCTCGCATTGCCATCTCAGTCGGTATTCTGTGGTCCTACGTTTATGATACGCGGCCCATCACAAACGGTTCACTATTATAGAACGTGTATGATGCGCAGCCCATCACAAACGGTTCACCATTAAGAAGATTAGCTAGTCGTCGTACGAGTGTCGGATAGGATTACGAAACATTGGAACGTCGTAACATCGTCATACACGACAACTATCACACACACACTGTTCTGTGATGCAACATTTACGATGCATACTTCATTAGAAGCAGTTCATGGTTGCGAATCGTGTATGATAAGGCAACTAAAACAAACGTTTAGTTTGCCCGCACCGTTTGTGATATTGTCTAACATCGCACACGCTTTGCAAACGGCAACTGTGTACATGCTTGCACACGTTTCCTCTCTGTGAACCATCTCGGATTATGGTGCATATTGCAAACATTTGTGTTTTACCAACCGTGTGTGCCGTAACAACCTAGAGAGCGTAATTTCACCGTAATTTAATTGCTGCTTTTCCAAATTGTACTGGATTTGGATTTGAATTTGAACGTATGCTACAGCTTTATTCATATCCATCAGGTTCAAACAACCAATGCGTTATTCGATTCATAGGTACATATGTTCAAGAATTACATAAGAACCAAATAAAGAATGATGAACCAAGGTTGTATACTTGTACTATAAAGACGGTAAAGAAAGAGGCAAAATATATTCTGGTTGCTGAACAAGGTGAAGCGGAATGCCCATATTGTGCCCTCCTCCATGCAGAAGGCACGCACGACTCTAGTCCAACCCCTTCTGATGGCCGACCGCCCATCCTTCACGATCTTCATGAAAACATCTAGATAATCATCGTGTTCTGGTAGAAATACTTTAACCTTTGCATGCCCACCAATCATGTAGTTTGAGAGGTAATCTTGAGTAAACTGCTTTGGCAATCAGTGCAAAGGAATAAGATTTCATACATTGTCATCTAACACAACTCATTATGGGCAGTAAAAAGAAGGCTGCATAGTTCTTACTTACCATCCTGCAGTTCGCTGTTGTCTTGGATAAAGTGTAAAAAATAGTTTATTGCCATCTTTGGACCTATTTTACTAACAATCTTTATCAGCTTCCTCACTTGATGTTGGTTCATCGATATCTCATTGCCCCATACGCAGAAAGGGTCGAAATGCAGATCTTTACCAATGACATATGTACCTAAAAGCACCAAGTTAATATTAGAAGCTAAACAGCAATGGCACAATGATGTAGTACAACACTCTTTTGTAATATGTCTATATACATCCGTATGTGGTAGTCCATTTGAAATCTCTAAAATGACAAATATTTAGGAACGGAGGGAGTATCTTATAACATCCAATATACTCACATATTAGATGAATTAACATCTTATATTATGGGACGGAAGGAGTTTAGTTCGTTCTTAAAAATTATTTGCTGCTGTATCCACGGGTTACAGTTAGTTTGAGCTAGTTCGGGCTCAAATAGCCCTAAAGTATATCTAAACATGAGGGCTAGTTTGAGCTAGTTGCATCTATAACCCACCCAAAAAAACTAGTATCCAACCCAAGAGGTGCAAATTGGAGCTAGTTCTCCTAGTGCATTTATTGTGAATCTAACCCTGCCATCCAAACAACTCTTTGGATGGAGTTAGTTCAGGGTTAGTAATGAGCTAGAAACTAACTCTAACCTCTAGCTAATTTTAGTATCCAAACATGGTTGTGTTGTTGCTGCTGCTCTTCTATGTATATCTAGACATCATTAGAACATTAATGTAACACTTTTCCTTGTTTCTATGTAGCCTAGGATTGCGTATATAGACATTAAGTACAGTGCATGTTGCTATGTAGCCTCAGATATATTACGCCCTAGTTAACCTAAGGAAAATGGGTTGCAGATATATTCAGTTAAAAGTCCGATTCACCGATTAGTCCCTTATCAGCCGCCGGCCTATATGTTACCAGCTACGGATATCCTGAACAGTGAGCAGATATAAGCCATGGAATGAAACTAACCTCGATGGAAAACATCGGTCCTTCCCAAAATTGTCCTGTGTAGGTACATCAAGAAGCATGTTAAGCACAACAGGCTAAACATCAACCGAAATTACACATGGCAAACAAAATAATCTCCAAAAGATAGCTTCAGTGTGCAGGTTTAAGCACACTAGTAAAGCAAAACAAGTGGAAAGGTGTGCTACTGCAACAGGCCTAACATTTAACAACAAGCAAACATGGTCATTCAAACTGGTATTGTGCCAGTCTAAGTACACTGGTTATGGTTAAATAAAAATGGAAAGGCGTGTTAACTACAAGATGCAGCAACCAAATGTAGTCATTCATAGTGGTGTTGTTGAAACTGGTACTGATGAAATTGCACTGCACAGTTCGTACTTGCACATATAGAACATCATGTTGTGAATAACCGGAATAAACAAGGCATACTACGAACAACCAAAGACAACATTTGAAACTGAACATATGCTAACTACAAACAACCGAACAATAAAAAAACTTTAAAAGAGGCATATGCTAGCTATAACAGGCTTAACAGCAAGCAAATATATGCATTCCTATCAGTATGTTTAAAACTGGATTGATGAAATGTACTGCACAGTAAATAATTGCACATATACAGCATCACATTGTGAACAACTGAAATAAAAAAATCATGGGTTTCCTCACTTGTCACAGATGGGCTCGTTCCCGTGGCAAGAGCACGGACCCTGGATGCGCTCCATGTTGTCACAGATGGGCTCCTTCCCCTTGGAAGAGCACAGCTGCAGGGTGCCCTCCCTGATGTCGCAGATGGGCGCTTTCCCCTTGGAAGAGCAGATGGGCTCTTTCCCCTTGGAAGAGCCGGAGAGGGTGCCCTCCTCGTGGTCACCGTCAATGAGGTCTGACTTGGAAGCTGTGGATCCCAAGCCAGCGTCACAGAATGTGTCCTTCAGAAATGACAAAAGGGGATCGATGGCGATGTAGAATGGCAAATTGTTGACAGCGAGCCAGAGGAGATCAGCGGCGGGGCCATGGATGAGATCGACGACGGTTGAACCCGAGGGGTTGGGGGTGGGCCACTTAACCTGTGACACAGCCCGCCTGAGGGCATCGCTGTCGATGACCTCGATGTCGTAGCCGGCGGACGAGACATGCCTGCATACTCTAGCCCGCTGCTTGAGTGCCTGTCGCCAGTAATGGTCGTCAGCTTCCTCGGCGACGTCGGCGAAGAGACCGCTATACACCTCTTTTGGGCCGATCGCTCCTCGAGCTCCACGGGAAGCGTAGCTGGGCTTAGGCTGGGACGCTCTGGAGTGGAGGGTGGGGATGCGGATCTATGGGAAAGGGGGAGTTTGGCAGGCGTCATCTAAGAAACTCAGGGTGGCCTGGGTATGGAGATCGGTGGGTAAGATGCACGGGAAAACCGGCAGATGTTGACAATGGAGGCCTTGCGGCGGCGGCAGCGGGGACTTTGCTAGGGTTTCGAGCAATGGAGTGTTTTTGTGTGTGTGTGTGTGTGTGTGTGTGGAGGGGGGTGCGGGGTGTTTGAGGAAATGACGCGGGTACTGAAAATTTTACTAAGCAAGAGTCAAATGCGGGAGTGGAATGTCGGGCTATTGAAAATTTTTATGATAGTGCATTGCACACCGTTCGGAGATAACAACCGTGTGGTATGAAAAATAAAAACCCTCGAGGCGGGCAGATATTTTTGATGCATGCGGGATTGGGAACAAGAAACATCGCACACGGTCCAGAGATAACAGCCGTGTGTTATGAAACAGAAAAACCCTCGAAGCGGGCAGATATTTTTGAGAGGGGGAGCCTCGTGGAGCCCAATGTATTGTGCGGATGTGTGCATAACAGGTGCACCGGCGTGGCACACGGTTAGTTTGAGTGAACCGTGTCTGTTGCGTCATCCGACTTTTCTAATGTTCATAAATTTGGCGAAAAATGACGCGGGAGAGGGTCAGAACACGAACACACTTGCATGTGGACCAAATTTATGTATCAAAAGGGTGGTTTGATTTTCAAATACCAAATGCAACTTCGATGTGGCACCTCTCTTGCAAAGCGCACGGTATTGCTTGCTCCCACCCTCTCGTGTCGGCACGAAGGGAATCCTAAGCTATGAATGCATGCCCCCTCCCCCTCAACCGAGGTTCACCTAGCAAAGTGCGAAGTAGCTAGCAGCCCCCCTCCTCCCTCGTGTCGGCACGAAGGGAATCCTAAGCTATATATGAATGCATGCCCCCTCCCCCTCTCCATGTGCTCTTTCCTCCAAACAATAAAAAGATCCTCACCCATGGGTAGGAGGTCACACTTCTTACCCTTCTTGACGATATATTTGTGTGTTTAGCAATCATATCTGACATCATTCTCTTTGTACCATGGCTCACCGAACAACAAGTGACACAAAATCATCAATACCGGAATCACGTCGCCCAAAACCTCACAAAAATATTTCCCCAACAGAAACGGTACCTTGGTCTGGTGCGTGACAGTGAGCTCTTCATGATCCAAACGGAACGAGTATGGTTGTGGACGAAGTGCCATCGGTAGTTCCTACTTCTCCACCATCTCGATGCTTGTGGCATTAATCAAAGTCATGTGGTCGATTGTCATAGCACATGAACTCTCTTGTACCACAACACGAGTATGAAAAATTCCATCCCATCAGCCTTCCTCCTCCAACTAAAATCCATAGCTTAGCTTCCATATAGTCCAGTCATCTTCTGCACAGTGTCGTGAACAACCTTGTTGTGAATACCACCTGATGTAGACCGAACCTCGACTGTGAGATCCGATATGTTGTTATGGTCCGGTCTTTGACGACACTCCACCTTCAGTAGTAGCAACCTCTCGCCCGTGCACGTGATGTACACGAAGTAGAGGGTTTGAACATTACGGCTCGGCACAAGAAAACCAATCTTAATGATGGTACTCACGTACAAAACAATTTCCACGAAGATAAATCACAACTCAGAGGTTTTCTAAAGCTTCCCCCAAAATTCGATACGGGTATTTACCCTAGAAACACATTGTGTCTATCACAAAAATATAACCAGCTTTAACAACGACCGCACTATGGATATTTATACTAGTACAACTAGCTGACTCAAACTTTGTTTGACCAACACACTGAC
Organism: Aegilops bicornis; assembly: GCA_021605145.1. Lineage (NCBI taxonomy): Eukaryota > Viridiplantae > Streptophyta > Magnoliopsida > Poales > Poaceae > Aegilops > Aegilops bicornis. The sequence goes on from CM038675.1 coordinate 637,064,761, forward strand.
CCCACAACAAATTTGAAATAAAGACTATCTGCCTAATAATAACAACCGACTTAAACAAACTACTATCTGAGATAAATATGGACTCTATCTAAACGCCATCTTGAAGTGCCTCTCGTACTGCAGGTGCACCCCATCCAACTTCTTTCAAGGAGAGTTGGGCACGTGCACAACTTCTTTGGCAAGGATCTTGTTCCTTGCGTGGCAGGAAGAGAAATAAATATCTGCCAGTTGTCTTCTTGATGGATCCCTACGAATCAACAAATATACTTTCTCTTTTATTATATCCTAATACCTTGCATGCATACGGTACTCCATAAAATTTAGAGTCCCAGGTTGCATGTCAACCTGATTACCAAAGCAATAGAATGCACGTGCTGGTTCTGAACGCGCTTATTTATTTTACCAGACCGGATTTGTAGTTCTTTCCATATTATTCTTTAGGACGAACAATGCCCATCTTCATTAGTATATCTCCATCTTGGAAAATGTCTGTAGCATATTCAGTACTAGGTCTAGACGTTATTGTATCATTAGCGATCATCTTAGTTAAATTACACACGGTCATATCATCCTCTCCTCCTTGAAACGAAACCGCCCTGGTTTCTATTCGATCTCTTCAATAATATTTGTAGTTGCAGACTGAACAACGACCGTAAAAATTTCAGTAGCTTCGACCTCCCTTTTCTTTGCTTCTTTCCACTCTTTTATCTTCTCCATGTGCTCTTTCCTCCAAATAATGAAAAGATCCTCACCCATGGGTAGGAGGTCACACTTCTTACCCTTCTTGACAATATATTTGTGTGTTTGGAAATCATATCCGACATCATTCTCTTTGTACGATGGCTCGCCGAACAATAAGTGAAATGAATTCATCGATACCAGAACCACGTCGCACAAAACTTCACAAAAATATTTTCCTAACAGAAACTGTACCAGTGTCTGGTGCGTGACAGTGAGCTCTTCATGATCCAAACGGAACGAGTATGGTTATGGACGAAGTGTCATCGGTAGTTCCAACTTCTCCACCATCTCGATGCTTGCGACATTAATCAAAGTCATGTGGTCGATTGTCATAGCACATGATCTCTCTTGTACCACAACACGAGTATCAAAAATTCCATCACAGCGGCCTTCCTCCTCGAACTGAAATCCATAGCTTAGCTTCCATGATAATCCAGTCATCTTCCTCACCGTGTCGTGAACAACCTTGCTCTGAGTACCACCTGATGTAGACCGAACCTCGATTGCGAGATCCGATATGTTGTTATGGTCTGGTCTTTCACGATACTCCACCTTAAGTAGTAGCAACCTCTCGCCCGAGCACGCGATGTACACGAAGTAGAGGGTTTGAACCTTACAGCTCAGCACGAGAAAACCAATTTCAATGACGGTACTCACGCACAAAACAATTTCCACAAAGAGAAAAAATCGCAACACAAAGGTTTTCTGAAGATTCCTCCAAAACTGAGGGATTTTTAGACAACTTCCCCCAAAACTCGATACGGGTATTTACCCTAAAAACACATTGTGTCTATCATAAAAATATAACATGCTTTCACAATGACCGCACTACGGAAATTTATACTAGTACAATTAGCCGACTCAAACTTTGTTTGACCAACACACTCGTGCCGCACAATAAATTGGAAATAAATACCTAAAAATAACAACCGACTTTAACAAACTACTAGCTGAGATAAATATGGACTCTATCTGAACACCATCTTGAAGTGCCTCCCGTACTGTAGGTGGACCCAATCCAACTGCTTTCAAGGATAGTTGGGCAAGTACACAACTTCTTTGGCATGGAGCCTGTTCCATGTGTGGCTGGAAGAGAAATAAATATATGCCAGTTATCTTCTTGACGGTTCCCAATGAATCAGCAACTATTCTTTCTCTTTTATTATATCCTAACACCTTGCATGCATACGCTACTCCATAAAATTTAGAGTCCCAGGTTGCATGTCCACCGAGATTACCAAAACAATCACATGCACGTGCTGGTTCTGAAAGCGCTTGTTTTCCTTTTACCAAACCGGATTTGTATTTCTTTCCATATTATTCTTTAGGCCGAACGATGCCCATCTTCATTAGTATATCTAAATCTTGGAAAACGTCTATAGTATATTCAGTACTATGTGTAGACGTTATTGTATCATAAACGATCATCTTAGTTAAAATACATGTGGTCATATCATCCTCTCCTCCTTGAAATGAAACTTTCCCGGTTTTAGTCGATCTCTTCAATAATATTTTTAGTTGCGGACTAAACAACGACCGTAAAAATTTCAGCAGCTTCGACCTCCCTTTTCTTTGATTCTTTCCACTCTTTTATCTTCTCCATGTGTTCTTTCCTCCAAACAATGAAAAGATCCTCACCCATGGCCAGGAGGTCACACTTCTTACCCTTCTTGAAAATATATTTGTGTGTTTGGCAATCATATCCGACATCATTCTCTTTGTACCATGGCTCGCCCAACAACAAGTGACATGAAATCATCGATTCCAGAATCACGTCGCACAAAACCTCACAAAAAAATTCCCAACAGAAACGGTACCTTGGTCTGGTGTGTGACAGTGAGCTCTTCGTGACCCAAACGGAACGAGTATGGTTGTGGACAAAGTGTCATCGGTAGTTCCAACTTCTCCACCCTCTCGATGCTTGCGGCATTAATCAAAGTCATGCGGTCGATTGTCATAGCACATGATATCTCTTGTACCACAACACGAGTATGAAAAATTCCATCCCATCGGTCTTCCTCCTCCAACTGAAATCAAACGCTTAGCCGCCATGATAATCCAGTCATCTTCTGGACAGTGTCGTGAACAACCTTGCTCTGAGTACCACCTGATGTCGACCGAACCTCGATTGCGAGATCCGATCTGTTGTTATGGTCTGATCATCCACGACACTCCACCTTCAGTAGTAGCAACCTCTCGCCCGCGTACGTGATGTACATGAAGTAGAGGGTTTGAACCTTACGGCTCAGCATGAGAAAACCAACCTCAATAACGGTACTCACACACAAAACAAATTCCACGAAGGGAAATCGAAACACAAAGGATTTCTGAAGCTTCCTCCAAAACTTAGGGATTTTTAGACAGCTTCCCCCAAAACTCGATACGGGTATTTACCCTAAAAACACATTGTGTCTATCATAAAAATATAACTTGCTTTCATAATGACCGCACTATGGATATTTATACTAGTACAATTAGCCGACTCAAACTTTGTTTGACCAACACACTGGGTTCGCACAACAAATTGGAAATAAAGACCTAAAAATAACAACTGACTTAAACAAACTACTAGCTGTTATAAATATGGGCTCTATCTGAACGCCATCTTGAAGTGCCTCCCGTACTATAGGTGGACCCCATCCAACTTCTTTCAAGGAGAGTTGGGCACGTACACAACTTCTTTGGCAAGGAGCCTGTTCCTTGTGTGGCTGGAAGAGAAATAAATATCTGCCAGTTATCTTCTTGACGGTTCCCAACGAATCAGCAAATATTCTTTCTCTTTTATTATATCCCAACACCTTGCATGCATACGATTACTCCATAAAATTTAGAGTCCCAGGTTGCATGTCCACCGAGATTACCAAAATAATCACATGCACGTGCTGGTTCTAAACGCGCTTGTTTTCCTTTTACCAGAACAGATTTGTATTTCTTTCCATAGTATTCTTTAGGCCGAACAATACCCATCTTCATTAGTATATCTCCATCTTGGAAAATGTCTGTAGTATATTCAGTACTAGGTGTAGACATTATTGTATCATCAGCGATCATCTTAGTTAAAATTCAAGCACTCATATCAATAAGTTAACACACATGAAGTATATATCCCTATGTAAATGTGTATTCTTTTGAAACTTATATAGTTTTTAGGAAAATTTCAAGCTCCAAGCTCACGTGGGACCACAAAATCCTCACTCTCAGCACACGTCATTATTGTCGAAAATTCACAGGGGCACGTGGGAGCAGGGGAACATACCTGCCAATCCCTGCCCGCCCATTCGATTGCCTCGCGATTCATGAAGTAGTTGGGTCCCACACGAGGGCACAATAAGTTTTAAGTTTTAATTGTTGAAACTTACAATTTTGCATCTGACAATTCTGATTTTCTCGGTCGCGAGTATCAAGTTTCAGAGTTGAAACTTTAAGTGTTGTTTTGTTGGTCGCAGCCTCGCAGGCACTAAAGTCATGATTTTCTTGGTCATTTGTTCTATTACCAAAATTCGTCAGAGCGTAATCAAAATGGATATTATTTGAAAGCCCTCATAAAAAAATGCATATGAAAACATAATTTAATTTGGACTTACTATCCAAAAGATATGAAAGTTTGAAAATTAAAAGTCAAAGAAAAAGCACATGAATTAAAAATAAAAGAAAAAGCACATGCGAGCGTCTTGGTGCCCCCACACCTGCGTGCCCCAAATCATCTCCCCTATTGTTGACTGAAACTATGTAATAGCATTGGCAACACCTGGAGCATGTCATGTTTCCCGAAAAATAGTGGATTTTATTGACTTAAAATAAAGCATTACGGGAATACAAACACAATGAGCATGCATCCGGACTCTGCATAACTAAGATGGACACAACCAACACCAATGCACACACACAAATAAACATGTCGGTAAAGAGCAAAGTCATAAAAGACAAAAACTCCAAAACTATGCGTAAGGGGGAAAACGAGGAAAAAATTGAAGTGCTCAAAATAGTGACTGACAAACTACCGCAACGACCATATTCCCACCAACCATCTCTTAACAGCACCAGGACAATGAGAAAGGTTCTTCAAGAGAAGCGTGTACATGAAGGGAACAACACTCAAGTGTTGTCTTCACTGAATCCAACCACCAAAGCCCATATTCTACACTTTCACCATGAAGAACATGTCCAAGCATATCCGTACAATGCCTTCAACAAGGTAACGATGCAAAAACATTATCATTGCTAGGTATAACAAACGCGGGCAGAACTAGGGTTTCATCTTGAAAATCAAGACAAGGTACTCGAGAAGCCCGCCAAAATGAAGTCAATCATGTGTTGGGGATACCACTTTCCACGATCACATCAGCTACATGCGTTGGGCTATAAATCACACGGCCACCAATCACAACCATACCATCTGTGTCAAAGCCGTCGTCCATAGATTGCATCTTACCGGTGAAGGCAAACAGGTTGGAGTTGATGAGTCCCTTTAGTGATACGGTAAACAGATAGCAAAAAGGATTCTCATCTTTTTCCCCATAGATGACCCTGAGTTATCGAACCCATGAGAGGACATGCACCTTGAAGACAAGGGTTTCTAACAAGCTTTTCAGGAGTATTAAATTCTAATTTTTTGACCGAAACGTAATCAAGTTGCAACGGAGAACACTTATAATAAAAATAGACATGAGTATGAGGACTTAGTTCTACAACCATATACTTGCAAACATGATCATTGTGATATTAATGTGTGCCCTTGAAGACACCCAGCAAGATATGCTTGCAACATATGGAAGTGGGGGATGTGTCCAAATTACATCTTGGCCGGAACACCCCATGCATCAAAAGTCAGTTGTCCAACTGAAGGCCCTATCCGTCGTGTGGGGTTGCCTTGATAATTAAGATAGAATTAGACAAAAGCATTGGGCATTTAATGACTACACCTCTTGTAGCCTCGGAGATATGATTCATGCTACCTTACTAGACCTTTTTGTCACTGGTGTTTAGAATAGTGCTTCACGGTTTTTCTGCTCTTAGCCTCCTCGTGGCTCGAACTCCATGATCCTGGGTACCCGCGGTATCAAAGAACGCATAAGAGACAAGAGACAACTACGATGTAATTTTATTTCCCACATATGAGACGTTAGTTTGAAATCATTCCATCGATCCCTTCAACAAATCCATAGGGTTGCAAGGATATCCCATGACCTTACTAAACTACTCCCACATGGTGATCGAACACAGGAATAAATCATTGAAGAAAACATCAAGACAAATGCTTCATTGATAATATGTCTTACAATGGTTGTCGGAGGCGATACACGATTACAAGGTATGGCTAACTTGGGGATGAATGTTGGGGTGGTGGTGATGGTAGTGGCTATGGAGATGGAGATGGGAAATGGTGGCGGCTAGAGTTTGTGGATGCTACTAATGACTAAGATGGAGGTTTCGGCGATGCTCTAACCGATTCTTGCGTTGGCCTTTAATAAAAGTTAGAGTGTTGGATGCCACAGTGCCGTGTGTGCCTAGTACGAGTGGCGGTACGAGCGAGTGTGCTCATAACAGACACCGTCTTGCGCTCTGGACTACTTCTTATGCCTCCAACTTGATCTCTCTTATCTCCTCATTGCTCCTTTTCATATACTAGATGACCCATTACACCAATTGGCGTAGAGACCAAACTACATCCCGAAAGTTAAGTGAATTATTTGAAACTGCATGCTGCTGAGCTTGGCCAATTGGTCTGATCATCTCAGTTTGCGGTCCTTTCGTACTTCCTTATCCGTTTGGTATAAGGCTTTTTTTACATGTCATTCGGTATAAGGTTGCTCCTTTAGCACCAATTCAACATGTGTAATAGCTGTAATGTTAATCATCCAATCATTATTATGACTCTATCATAATAATCACAAACTAGGGAGTATTTTGTTGGCATTGTTCGTAAATACCAAATCTGATCAACAAACTCTCAACAACAAATCCACGAGTTCTGCCCGGCCATCCAGACATCTCCCACACTCCATGGTACATGACGACAATAGCTCGTAGCTACCAGATCAACCGGTAGGCAACATAGGGTACCGATGAATCAGGGCGCAACTGCAGTTCTCAAGATGATAACTATGCACCTGACTTTAAGTGTTCATATGTGTGACGTTTGCACCAACTGAACCTTACTCCGCATAGCCGGATGGATGACCCTCAGACAGGCGGGTGCATGGCGACTAACCTAGGTGCCACAACCCACAGTTTCAACCCTGAATAAATTTTCAATCTCCTCCTTTTCCTCACTTTCCATTCCTAATTAAGATTTATTTGCAGTCGCAAATTTGACTTTTCTTTTCCCATGGCAATTTTACCTTTACTACCATGGCAAATTTACCTATATTGCCATGGCAAATTTACTTTAACATACCTGGCAAAAAAATATTCTTTTTACTGTTTGCATTGGCAATTTTTTAAATTTTGTTTTGGCAGGTAAATTTGTATTCATTGACATGGCATTATTAGTTTTTGTTTTCCATGCCAATTTTTCATTCATTTGACATGGCAAATTTACCTTTATTGCCATCGCACATTATTTTAGCATACATGGTAAAAATTTCCTTTCCATTTTTGCTAGGGCAATTTTTACTTTTGTTTGCCATGTCAAACTTGCATTCATTGACATGAGTCAAATGTATGTTATTTCTTTTTTCTGTAACATGGAAAACTTACTACATGCACCATGGACATGTCAGATTTCCTCAAGCTGATGGCAAAGACCCTCTTTGCCATCAGCTAGCTGACGACAAAGAAGCGGCTGACGGCAAAGTTCCTGATTCTAGTAATGACAAACTTATTTTTTGTACTTTGGCAAGTTTAATTCAAGTATCATGGCAAAACTTAATTTATGAACCATGACAAGCATAATTCAAGCACCATGTCAAATTTATTTATCCATATCATGGAAAATTTGTTCATGTTTTTTAATAAGCCACTAACAAGTTCTAGTACATTTAGCATATAATGGAATAGTCGCACAACAAATGTATGGTAATTTGATCTTCGTACCATTTTTATTTTTAGAGAACATGGCAATTTTACTTCTTTGTATCATGGTTAATTTACTTTCATTGCCATGGCAAATTTTATTTTCTTTTTGCCATCACAAACTTTACCTTTTCTTTTCACATGGCAATTTTACATTTACCACCATAAAAAAATTATCTTTATTGCCATGAAAAATTTACTTTAACATATATGGAAAAATTTTCCTTTTTATTTTTTCCATGGCAATTCTTACTTTTGTTTTGACATGGCAAATTTGCATTTATTGACATGGCATTTTTACTTTTTGTTTGCCTTGGCAATTTTTCATTCATTCTGCATGCCAAATTAGCTTTATTGCCATGGCAAATTTACTTTAACATCCATGACAATATTTTCCTATCTATTTTTTGCCATGGTAATTTCATTTTTCGTATTCCATGGCAAATTTGCATTCATTGGCATGGCAAATTTACTTCAAAATACTTGGCAAACTTTACTTTTTTACTTTTGCGATGGCATCTTCACCTTCATTGTCATGGAGAATTTAACTTTATTTGACATGGGAAATGAAGCTTCATTTTTGCCATGGCATTTTTGACTTCAACATACGCGGCAAAGGAACTACTTTTTTGTACGTAGCATTTGGTAATCTTTCTTATATTTTTTGTCCAATGGGAATTTAACAGTAAATCCGTTTCTTATAAGTTTTGGGATTTTTTTTTCTGTTTTTCATTATTGCAAATTTTGCAAACCGGCAAAATCTCAGCTTTTGATAATGGTAAACATATTTGTAAATATAAAAATAAATCAAAAAAATTTCCCATGCATTTTTTCCATGTGGCAAAATTTCTGGTTTTAATCAACGGCAATATTTTGTTAGTTGTTGTTTTTCGTATAGTTCACATCTATATCTATACCAATATAAAAAGACCCAAAGAAGCAGATCTAATTAATCACGACCATCAAATCATGTCAATCTAACAACGTAGACTACTTCAATGTCGAGCACTCAACACGTTTAGCATGCAATTAATTTCATGCCGAATATAGTGCTAATCACATAATAACACATAAATAATATCCTACTTAATATCTGCATGCATTTTATATACTTTCAAATTACGTGCGAAGACCGTGAGCTACCTCCAGGTCTTGATTCCTGTTATACGCCGGCAACGTCGCCGCTTGCACGCGACTTTGAGGTGTCGAACGACTGGCCGGAGACCTTAACGCCGCTCTTCGCTGATGGCTCGCCAAAGACGCATTCCTGCCACCTCGTCGTGGTGACGGAAGAGTGTTGTCCGTTCGCTGTCCCGGTTTCTTCAGAAAGGGTGTTGGCTGACGATGCCTTGTTTGTACCTGCACAATCACCTCTTATCAGCCCGGCGCCGGCGCCTCCACCTGCGAACAGAAACAGGAGGAAGACATTTGCTGTTGGATACACGGTGCGACGGAGCGGTATCAGGATCAAGAGTAGCCACCGGGGCATGCCCATAGCGAAGATGGCTGAGCGAAATTTGTGTCGTCGTCTTGGCATAGTGAATGGCGCGGAGCAGGTCACCGAGCATGCCATTGACGAAGTTCGTCTGTATGTTCAAGCGTAAGCTCCCTCTACAGATTGTGGCAGCCCTGCGTGCCCTTTTTTCGCTGGATTGTGAGCAAGCCGGGCCATGGAGGAAGCCACGATGCGCCGGGGTGGGCAGGACGCCCTGGACCAGGAGGTACATGGAGATGATCCAGTGATCTAATGTGTGCAGCTATGTTGTTGTTTGGGGTCGTCCAAGTTTCAAATGTTTGTACAACATACTATGTATGTGCTAGTGAGCACGCCCAAGTCTGCTGGACTGATGCTTTTGTGCTTTGGGCTGTATATGGATGTTTTATGTCTCCTGATCTGTTTCGCCCAAAGCAAGATTGCCCGTGTTACTTTGTTCTCCTTGTTGTTGGCATGTTGGTGCACCACCAAGTTTCCCAATGAATGACGACGATCTTTCTATTGTCAACTGGAACATCGAGGTCTAAACTGTCCGCCAAGCGGACTGCAGTGCATGAGTCCATTGTCTCATCGGCTTGCAACATTGCTTGTCTTCAGGAGACAAAATTGCAGGACTTGGACGCGGCAACATCAGCTTATCTCGGCGGTTTTAGGATGAGAGGATTTGCACAGAGGCCGGCAACCGGCACTAGAGGAGGAATTGCAATTCTACGGAATGACGATCTCTTCCGCATCTCGGACATCATCATGGGCATCTATCGCCTCTCTCTTACTGATTACCACTGTCCGGGAGGAGAGCTCCTTCGCCTCACCTCCGTGTACGGCCCAACCGAGAGCAATCAAAAGAGATTTTTTCGAGGAGCTTGTGGCTCACAAGCCGGGGCATGGAGGAAAGTGGCTTGTAAATGGGGATTTCAATCAAATTTACTGTGCAAGAGACAAGAACAAGAGGAACGTCAACCGCAATCGTATCAACCGGTTCCGCGCCACGCTTCATGGTTGTGATCTACGCGAGATTCACCTTCAAAATCGTCGTTTCACTTGGAGTAATGAGCGGCAAAATCCCACCATGAGCAAACTTGACAGTGTGTTTTGCAACGCTGAATGGGACATTGAATTCCAAAATCACATCTTGCATGCCTTATCTTTGTCCATGTCTGACCATTGTCCCATGCTGTTGGCACCTATAATTGGCCCCAAAAAGCCTAGAAGCTTCAAGTTTGAGAACTTTTGGATCAAGATGCCGGGTTTTCAAGAGATTGTCTCTAATGCTTGGACTGCTTTGACCCCCCACTACGAGCCTTGTCAAATACTCTTCCATAAGCTTCGGACAACCGCTGTCCGGTTGAGAAAATGGAGTCAATCCTTCTCCTCAAATGCAAGGCTGCACCTTCACATGGCACTTCAAATTATTCTTAGATTGGACATCGCTCAGGAGTCGCGCTCCCTCTCGCCGGAGGAGTTTGACCTTCGTGGCGGCTTAAGAGGCGCGTCATCAGTTTGGCGGTTCTTGAGAGGGCTAGGAAAAGGCAGTGTGCCCACATCCGTAACTTGAAGGAGGGGGACGCCAACACCAATTTTTTTCACTTGAAGATTAATGGGAGGAGGCGCAAGAATTTCATACACAAGTTGAGCAATGGGGCTGGTTGGGTTACGAAGCATGAGGATAAGGAGAATATTATGTACCAGCACTTCACCACCGCTTTGAGCAAAGGGCCACGCAGAACCACAGACTTCAATTGGCAACTCCTCCACTTTACAGATTGTGATCTTTCCAGTCTTGGGGATGAGATGACGGACGAGGAGGTGATTGCAGCCATCAAGGCTATGCCTAGCGACAAGGCTCCCGGGCCTGACGGCTTTACTGGGGCATTCTTCAAGAGCTGCTGGCCAATTATAAAGGACGATCTTATGAAGGTCATCTCCGCCTTCTCGAGTTTGCATGCGGACAACTTTCACTAGCTCAACTCCGCAAATGTGGTTCTCTTGCCAAAGAAGGAGGGGGCTGAGGCGATCACGGACTTTAGGCCTATCAGTTTGATCCATGTCGTCGCCAAGATTGTGGCCAAGGTGATGGCGATGAGGCTCACCCCTTTTATGAATATCCTCGTATCCCGTGCTTAGAGTGCCTTCATCAAATCTCGGTGCATCCACGACAACTTCATGTATGTTCGCAACTATGCTCGCCGACTCCAACGCACAAACACGCCATCACTCCTGCTCAAGTTGGACATCAAGAAGGCTTTTGATTCAGTTAGATGGGAATATCTTCTCGACCTTTTACAGAGGAGGGGTTTTCCTTCGAGGTTTCATGAGTGGATCACGGCCCTTCTTCGGACGTCTACATCGAGAGTTCTTCTCAATGGTGTTCCTGGCAATCCTATCCAGCATGGGCAGGGCCTCCGGCAGGGGGACCCAGTGTCTCCCCTTCTGTTTGTCCTTGCTATTGACCCCCTTCAGCAAATCTTGGACGTGGCAACAGAGAATGGAGACCTACGCAGATTACGTGGCCGTGGTGCCCGCCTTCGCACCTCCCTATACGCGGACGATGCTGCCATATTCTTGGCGCCTATCAAGGAGGATGTGGATATGCTTGCCACCATACTTCAAAGCTTTGGAAACGTCACCGGCCTAGTTACGAATATTAACAAGAGTTTGGTGGCCCCTATTAGATGCTCCAATGTCGACCTTGACATGATTCTGGGTACCTTCCCAGCGGTCAGAGCTCAGTTCCCCTTGCGATACCTCGGCCTTCCGCTATCCATTCATCGTTTGCGAGTTGTGGACTTCCAGCATTTGCTTGATAAGATTGCTGGAAAGATCATGATTGGCCAGGGAAAGTACATTACGATGGCTGGGAGGAGCATGTGGGTAAAGTCGGTTATCACTTCGCAGGCCATCCACCACCTCACTTCGCTTGTGGTGCCCAAAGGAATGATGGCGTCCATCGTCAAGCTGCAGCGGGCTTTTCTTTGGGGAGGCACGGATAAAGTTTCTGGAGGCAAATGTAAGATAAGATGGGAGAAAATTTGTACGCCCAAGGACATGGGCGGCCTAGGCATCCTGGACATGGAAAAAGTCGCACGTGCCTTACGGCTCAGATGGCCTTGGTTGGTTTGGAAGGACGCGGAAAGAGCTTGGGTTGATTTGGGGCACCCGTGCGATGAAGAGGACATGACGCTGTTCTATGAGTGCACTTCCATCACTGTTGGCAACGGGCAAAGGGCCTCTTTCTGGCACTCCCCTTGGCTTGGGGGTCGCAAGCCAAAAGACATCGCTCCCTCCATTTTTGCAATTTCCAAACACAAGAATGACACCATACATAGGGCTTTGGATCTCAACAAGTGGATTGCCAACATCAACACAAATTCTGGGCTCACAATTCAGCACATCCTTGAATACTATGAGCTTTGGGTTGGATTACGAGAGGTCTTCCTTGATGAGGGGGTGGATGATGAGATTGTTTGGAAGCTTTCGCCTTGGGTGAGTACTGCAACATCGTCGGCTTACAAAGCTCAACTCGACGACTCCACATGTATCGAAAATGAAGTCTGCGATGTGGAACAATTACGCCACCAAAGCACAAATTCTTTGCTTGGCTTATCATTCAAGACCGTGTTTGGACGGGACAGGCTTCAACGGAGAGGATGGCCAAATTGCGGCCTATGCCAGTTATGCAAGAGGGAGCCAGAGACGGCGGCACACATCATCTTCCGCTGTCGATACACGGTACACATTTGGACGGAGATCAAGACTTGGATGGGTTTGACCGTGTGGACCTCACCGACTGGAGTAGCTTCAACAGCGTCAACGATTGGTGGCACCACATGGTAGGGTCAATGGTAATGTGAGAAAGGGCCTCGCATCTCTCGTCATGTTGGTTTCTTGGGAGATTTGGAATGAGCGGAATGCGAGAGTATTTAGGATGGTGTCCTCCATGCCAAATGTAATCACGTCTAGAATCAAGGCGGAGGTCGGACTTTGGGGGTTGGCAGGGGCCAATGTCTGAGTTCTCTTATGCCGCGAGAGTAGGCTTATCGGTTTCGGGCCGTCTATGGGCGGTCGGTCATGTATTTCAAAACTCTTCTTAATTAATGAGATGAGGCAAATCTTTTGCCTCCGTTTTGAAAAAAGTATAGGTAAATAAAAGAAAATTGCACTGTGTTTTTTAACAGACAGTTTTTTATTTTTTATATCTAGGGAATAGCGTTGTTGGGCTTTGCCCGCTCGTGGCACTGTAGAAGGGGTCCAGAGTGGAGGTGTTCGCGCTGGAGGTGGTTCCGGTCGAACGAAAACGTTCGATCGAAGCTGCCTGTCCAGCGAACGTTTTTGTTCGGGCTGGATTGCGTCCACAACTGACGTTCAGTGGTTCTTGGGGTCCAAACTATTTGCCTAGCGTTCTTCTAAAAAAAAAAACTATTTGCCTAGCACAGCATTGAAATGCATATTTTAGTTTATACTCCGAGATAATCAGCCTGCCGAAATAAGACGAGCGCGACAAAGGGGCTGCAAGTCAGCCCGAACCCGGCTCGATCGTGCAGCAAGGAAGCGAAGCCCCCATGTGCAGCAGTAAAAGCTTGCGACCACACCGGGCCAGCGGCCACTGCTGCTGCGTCGGTTGTCAGCCTACCGCTGCATGCTACAGCAAGCCACTGCGCCTCTGCGAAGGTCCTTCCATTGCTGATGCGGCCTCTGCTGCGTGTCTCTGCATCCTACCCCAGGCCGCCAAGCCGTTCCTCTGATTATTAGTGTTGCATTGCAATTTGCATTGCTCCTCCCATTCCCATTCTCGCTATAAATACGAGCGCCCGGTCATTGGAGGCCCCATTCCATTCTGTTTAGCTAATACTCATCCTACTCGCCCCCTCTGGCCCCAGCTTGCTTCTCTTCTTCTCCACCTCATTCTGTCCGCCCCCTGTGCCACGCAAGCCCGATGGAGGTAAGTGTCAAGTGTGTATGTGTGAATCAGGAACCATCCAACAAGGATCGATCAGTCTTCGGAGTAGCCGAGTAGGAGTAGTTTGAAGTTTCTAACGCAGCTGGCTAAGCGTTTGGTGGTTTTGGTTTCGCAGAAGGCGAGGAGGCGGCAGGTGCCGGCGTTCGGGGAGTGGAACTACTGCCACGGCTACGACGAGCCGCCGGCCGAGCGCTATGCCCCGGAGCCGGAGGACTGCAGCGACGTGTGGTTCAAGTACTCGCCGCCTCCGCGCAAGCCGGCGCCCAAGAAGACGAGGAGCGACGTGGCCCGGGAGAAGCAGGGAGGCGCGCGAGGGCGCTGGAAGGCGGCGGCCTGGCGCGCGCCACGTCCAGAGCCGCCTCCGCGTCCAGGGTGGTGCGGCCGGTCGACGAGGACCTGTACCAGGTGCCTCCGCCGGAGCTCGCCTCCCGCCGGTACCGGCCAAGACGGGTACGTACGGCCAGAGACTTGAATTGGCTCAGTATGGTTCGAAGTGGAGCTGACTTTCTCTCTGGTCGGATGATGCTTTTCTGTAGAAGAGGAGCCTGTGGATGGAGTGCCTGGGCCTCAACTCGTGCGTCGCCTGAACGCTTGTGGATGGGATGCTTTGCTGCATGCTCGTTCTTGACAAGGAAATCGATCGACCGGTCGAATGCTGTGTGTTTTGTTTTGTGATCTCTTGGGCTGATTATGACTTGTAATGCTTTCTAGCTACTAGTACTAGTTTTTGTTTCCGCCGCAAGTTGTATTCCAAGACCAGCAGCAGGTATGGTCTCGTGCCTAGGCTGGGTCGATGTGTTGAGAGTATAGATTAAGACTGACGTTCTTTGAGGTAGTTCGTGGCAAGCAATCTGGGGGCCCTTTTGTTTACAGAAGATATCAAACAATCGATAATAGTGGAAGTAATCGGTCCATATGAACGTGATAGCTAGAGAGCTTAAGTACAAACGACCAAACATCTTATAGACGGCCTAGCTTTTGTACTCTTACCGTCAAAGTAGTACACTCGTGTGAAGATGGATACCCACAAATGAAAGATGTATAGTCTTCATCCCAAGGCGTTTTGGCTCCCGGGTGCATTTGCACCCGGATGAAGAGTACCCCGAAAAAGCAATTTAAATGTTTTTTAAAAAAGTTAAATTTTTTTGTAGATGATCATGTTGGTGTAGCAAACATGCTTGTCAAATTTCATGCGGAACGGAGCAGCGGTGTTTTATCGGTGAAAAAAATAAATTTTGGTGACATTTTGGTGTGACATTTGACCTTTGATTTGTTTTTCTTTTTGCGCAGGTCAAAATGCTTAACTTTTTTGTCTCAAAATTTACAAGTAGCATTTGTATGTGACAAAGATCACAAAAAAAATTGTCTCAATTTTTTTGACATTTGAAAAAAAAATAAAAAATGGCCGCACCTGTACAACAGAAATTGTGCAAGCAGCCAGGCGAATCCATATTTAACAGATAATTTATGCTCAGAAATTAGATACATACTCCCTCCGTCCACGAATAAGTGTACATCTAGATTTTTTTCCACTTATTCGTGGACGGAGCAGGCGGATGGATGGAGTAGGTTACTTCTATCACCAATTAAATAGCCAGGACTAAAGGGAAAAGACGATCAAACGCATAGGTTAAAGCAAATCGGACACAAATTCATGTTGTTCACATTTAGAAATGATAGCAACGACATCAAAGTTGACAAATGATAAAGACACCGGTTCATCATAAATTTTCTACCACACATAAATCAATTAGGGAAAGGGTCGATTCCAAAAGAGACTCAGGATGCGACTTTTTTGCATCTAAACTTGGACATAAGCATATGCTGGCTGAAGGTGACAATAGGGTGCTTCCCAATCTCCCATAGTCTTATCTTGAAACATGGAGCAAAAAGTTCAGAGTAATGAAAAGATTATCAATATCATACCGAACATCCAAATTGCGAAGGCTTACCCTTTGTCCCGATACACAGGGGATTTGAATTCCTCAGAACAATTCGTCACAGATGGGCATGTCATCAAAGTTCCAAAGGTCCATGTTGTCGATGACATCGTTCTCCATAACAGGAGGCACCATTGAGTTGTAGGTGTTACTCTCAACAAGCGCAAATTCAGCTCCTTCAACAATCACCACTGAGTTGTAGGTGTTACTCTGGACAAGTGTAGATTCTGCTCCTTCAGCAATAGTGGAAATGGGAGCCATGGATGATATATATGGAGTCTTGATGTCATACTCCCAGCCCAAGTCAGACCAGCCAAAAATGTTGCTTCCCTGGCCAGAGTACATATTCATAGCAAGAGCTTCAACAGGGGCAACATAGTTCATCGTAGGAACAAATGGCACGTTATCAAGCTGAATAAGTGGTTGGCTTGATGCAAAGTCAGCAGATGGGTACACGAAAGCATTTGTGTTGGCAGGGTTGTTGACTGCTGGTGTGACGGTAGGTTCCTGTGCTGCGTTTGGCTTGGGTGCTTTAGGTTCCTGAACTGTCGGTTCCTCTGGAAAGTTAACCTTGGCCTTCTTGCCATGGATCCTAAGTGCTTCAACATCATAAGCTCTTGCGGCTTCTTCAGCACTGTTGAAAGTACCAAGCCAAACACGGACACCCTTGCTAGGATCTCTGATTTCAGCAGCCCACTTACCCGAGGGGCGTTGGCGGATACCCTTGAATTGGTTCTTTCTCTTCCTTTTTGCTGGCCTTTCTGAAGGACCATCAAAAACATTCGTACTCATGATGCTTAAGTCATCTGCAATGGAAGATCAATGTCAATGGTAAGAGGGACCAATCTGAGACAAACTTCTCTCACAAAAAGTAAATAATTTCATCATGGACATAAATTTATATGTAAAATATATTGATCGTAATGAACACTGAAACATGATGGGTCAATTCGGGTGAACGCATCATCAGTCACCCACAAATAAAATAAAAACCCAGGGTACTGATAAACAAACCTCATGTTATAGACCTTTGACATCATTCTGCAATAATTAATCTACAAATTGCATTGTAGACGATGCAGAATCAAGGATATATTTTTAATTCGGATTCAGCGATTGGCAGAATAATCCTTTAGACTGATAAAAGAACCAAGTCTAGAACAATCCTCACACACACCTACAACCATTTAACAAGGAAACAGTTCAAGAGGCCAAGGCCACCAAGCAAAACGGAGAAATTTAACCCTTTCTGAGGATTTTCTACCCCTTTTGACTAAACAGTGAACTTGTGGACCACCATCAAAGATCACGAGTATAAATCACAAGATCGTCAACCTAACAACAAAAGCCGCTTCTTCGAAAGAAAGGAACGGTGTCGGAAACAACTTACCAACCGAACACAACAGGGAATGAAAAAAGCCTAACCCTTCACCCAAATCACTCCATGATAGCACATCCAATCCAAAATCTCGAAACAAACAGGAGTAACGCGTCCCAAACATAGCCTTCCAACAACACTCCTTACTTCTACTACTTTCGTCTTGGTAACTACCCCCCCCCCCCTCATATTTTGGGTCATTTTTTACCATGATTTTAATTAATAAAATAATACTCGTTAATTATGTGGTAAAACTTTGACCCAACATACGAGGAGGCTAATAAACTCATACGAGGGTAGAGAACAGTCAATCGCTAAAGGTAAGGATACGCAGATTGAAAATTAGTCCAAGTGACCCGGGGTCAATACCATGGGAGAGGGACCTTTTGATGGCGGCAAAGGGCTTGATCTCGGTGACCTTCTTCTCGTCATCCTTCTCAGCGACCCCACCGGGCCCGAGCTCCATGTCGGAGTCCCCGGAGTTGGCCTCGAACTCCTTGAACTCGGCGTCAAAGTCCTCCTCGTTGTCGTCCAGCCTGAGTCGCCTGCGCCCACCGAGCCCTGTGAAGTGCCGCCCCACACCGTCCCTCCGTCGGGGCTTCTTCTTCTCGGTCCACAGCGTTGCCGCCATCACCTTCCGCCTCATCGCGGAAACCTCGGCGTCCTCAAGTTGCCGTCCGCCGCACATGATGGCCGCTAGTACCTTGTCGTAGTCGTCGCCGGGGGAGGGGCCTCGCCGGAATTTGTAAATGGGCAGATGTTTTAATAAAGCGGGGCGTCAAGGGTGGGTTTGGAGGGGGCAATGCCAGTCCCCTATATAGGTGGTGGCCGCGTGACTGCGCGAGGGGGTGTGCGATGGGGACCACGCGTCAGTGAGGGGTCGCGTGGCAGGCGGAAGGCACGAGGAAGGTTCCGAAAGCGAACGTTTCTACTTGGGGGAATCTTTGTTTCCTCCGGGGAATGAACATATGGGTGTACTTTGACTTTCTTTCTTCGGAGGCAAGTCAATATTTATTAGCTAAAGTTGTTGTACTACACACCTATAATATGATTGTACTACTACTGTCATATACTCTTCGTCCGGGTTTATTGGATGGGTTCAACCAACTAAAAAATTAACCAAAAATATTCACGTAGATAATTATATGTAATGCTAAGAACTTTGCAAATCACTCATAGCTAGTTACGCCATTTTTAACTCAAGATTATACTACAAACCTTTAGTCTGATTGTACTACTACTGTCGTACTCCCTTGTCCGAGTTTATTTGATCGATTCATCTAACCAAATATTTAACCAATATCTTCTCATAAATGATTGTATATAATTTTAAAATCCTGCAAATAACTCATGGCTAGTTATTTCATTTGTTAGCTCAAGATTGTTGTACTACACGCCTGTAGTACGATTTTAATACTACTGTCGTACACTCTTCGTTCGGGCGGTTTCAACCAACCAAACATTTGACCAAAAATCTTCTCAATAAATGATTGTGTATAATTATAAGATCTTTGCAAATCACTCATAGCTATATACGTCATTTATTAGCTCAAGATTATACTACACACCTGTAGTATGATTGTACTACTACTATCGTACTCCCCCATCCGAGTTTATTGGACGGGTTCTTCCAACCAAACTTTTGTACAATATCTTCTCATAAATGGTTGTATGTAATTTTAAGATCCTTGCAAATAACTCATAGCTAGTTATTTTGTTCATTAGCTCAAGATTGTAGTACACACATGTAGTGTGACTATATTACTAATGTTGTGCACTCTCCATGCATCCGGGTTTAGTGAACGGGTCCATCCAACCGAACGTTTAACCAAATACCTTCTCATAAATGATTGTGTGTAATACCGAACGTTTAACCAAAAATCCTATTATAAATGATTGTGTGTAATGCTAAGATCTTTTCAAATCATTCATAATTAATTACACGATTTATTAGCCTAAGGTTATACTACACACCAGTACTATGATTGTACTACAACTATTGTACTCCCCCGTCCGAGTTTATTGGTCAAGTTCATCTAACCAAACGTTTAAGCAATATCTTATCATAAATGATTGTATGTATTTTAAGATCCTTGCAAATAACTCATAGCTAATTACTTATTTTATTAGCTCAAGATTGTACTATGCACCTATAGTACAACTTCATTACTCTGTCATACTCCCTCCATCTAGGTTTATCGGACGGGTTCATCCAACCAAATGTTTAACGAATATCTTCTCATAAATGATTGTGTGTAACTCTAATATTCTTGTAAATCACTCATAGCTACTTACTCCATTGTTCTCAAATAAAAAGAAAGTTCCTTCGTTGAGTTACTAGCATGTAAGTTGTGTGCAATCATTTGCATTATTATGCGGTAGTTATATGAATTATAAGTTAGCATTGCAAAATTATCATCAAATTCTTGATCTAACCATGTATATTGAGATTCAGTATTTCTCTTAACCTAACATAACATCGAACTTCTTAATATTCAACCAATATATCCTTATAAATGACCTTGTAAATCTATGATCCTTATAAATCACACATATCTACCTACCCTCGTATCATGTATGTTAAATCATTAGCATTATTATACGTTTGTTTATGAAATCAGATGAACATTGCAACTTTTTTCTAATGTGTTCATGATCTAACCCTGTATAAAGATTCTTTTAAATGTAAACTAACATGGAAATGTTGATTCACGACTTTGTTTGTCTTACTTGACATCGAGAGGAAATAATTTTAGAGTAGTTTTGTTTCTTTTGGGGGGGTGTGATTGGACGATGCACGAACGAAGCATCAACTCTCGGCCAAAACACAGAATTTGCATAGAAAATCTACACCTGAGTTGTTTATACTAAAATAGCATAAAAATGTGTAAACCATACATAGAAAAGTTTAATAGTTTCCAAGAACTTCCAACATATTACATGGCTACAACAATGTATGCTAGCTAACAATGACAAAAAGTAACCTATCTAAACATATATTGAAAGCTTACCAACAAAAGCAAATATTTAACCCCCTCAAAAAATTAACCATAGGCGGCTTCAAACTTTTGTGTCCTACCTAAAAAATGAGAAAAGTGTGATTCTATATCTTCTACAATAGACAAGGACAAAAACTAATCCTAATACATGGGTTAAAACCAGTTCTAGCGACATGGGGCCAATACCTTCGAGAGGGACCTCCCGACGACGGTGAATGGATTGATCTCAACGACCTCCGTCATCATCATCCTCAGCCACCCCACCATGCTCGAGATCCAAGACAAAATCCGTGGAGTCGACCTCCTCCTCAAAGTCCACGTCATCTTCCTCCACCCCGAGCTCGACACCAAACCCATTGAGCCTCGTGGAGCGCAGGCCTCCGCCTCCGCCCCGTCGAGCCTTCTTCTTCTCAGGCCACAATGTTGCCTAGGTCACCCTCCGTGTTACCGCGAGCGTCTTGAGGTCCGTGAAGATCACGCCGCCACACATGGAAGCTAGTACCTCGTCATAGTCACCGGGGAAGGAGCCTCGCCGGAATTGTTAAATAGGCAGAGTTTTTAATGAAGCGGTGGAACAGGTGTGGAGGTTAGCAGGTGGAGACGAGGAAAATCCCCTATATACATGATGGTCGCGCGACGGAGGCCCTCTGGGTAAGGGGGCGTGGTAGGGACCATGCGTCAATGAGGGGCTGACCGGCGGGCCGAAGGCACGAGGTAGGTTTCGAAAGAGAGTGTTTCGATTCAGGGGAATCTTGCGTGTTTGCCCCTTGAAAGAAGTGGTATTTCTAGTATTGGCCCTCGGAAATGAATGGATGGACGATTGACTTTCTTTCTTTAGCACCAAGCCCTTTTTTCGATCAAGATTGTACGACATCCCTCCCCTGAGAAAAAGGTTGTACGACACTCCTGTACTACCATACTATACCCGTACTGTTCTCACTAGCACCGTCTAATCAAGACATTCAA
Organism: Aegilops bicornis; assembly: GCA_021605145.1. Lineage (NCBI taxonomy): Eukaryota > Viridiplantae > Streptophyta > Magnoliopsida > Poales > Poaceae > Aegilops > Aegilops bicornis. Next base: position 637,086,251 of record CM038675.1, read on the forward strand.
GGAAGATCTCTAACTCATCCTTGAAAATCACTCATGGCCACTACTCCATTGAGTGTTTGTAGCAACTCTACTCCATTGCGTTAGTAGCATGTATGAGCAATCATTAGAATTAGAATTATATATGGCATTTATATGAACTAGACTATGATTGCGCACGTTGCCGCGCCCGCCAATTTTTTCAGTCAAAGGGTAGAGACTTCTAATAAACATAGAAAACATGGGATGTAACATAATATAGAAGATGAAAAATATTGGTTCCAACTGCAGACCCAAGTGTTGGAAGAATTCTAAAAAACTTCTAGCACATTGACATTGCTATAACTTAGGCTGGCTAGTAATGAGAAGGTAAATAATATTTGCCATAAACTCGTATAAAATATGTAGTTGAAGGAACTTTAATGGTAACATAAGATCAAACACAATATCATAATCCGTTGATAGCGCGTAATAAGAGGTGCATTGATCTATACATCCCCATGTTATGGATGTTCCTACAAGATGATACAAGGATCTGTTTAATAAAGTCAGATGTATAATGACAAGACAAGCATAAGTTGTTTAATAAGGGAGGAAGTGTGACAACAAAGACGAAAAGTAGGTGCAATGACAAACCCTATTAGCGACGGCACATATTACAGAACTTAGCTGAGCGCATGAAAGACAACTCAATTCTTTGTCAAAAACTCAAAATTGCAAGACTCACTTTTGTGTCAAGTGCAAAACATACGATAAATCTGACCGTCTTACTCCTCTGTCACCAAGTTTAGGATGTCCCATCATCAAACTATTAGAAAGGAACTAAAACCATCGAGAAGGTGTCCAAATCTCAACCAGTGGATGGTTCACAGGTATATAAACAGTATAATTTGATGTAAACCGGAAATATTCATGGAGCGTTTTTGGGTCATCGTCAACTTCATCCAGCGAAATTGATTAACTATTCATAAACAATTGTTTTTACATGGAGCCTTGGTAGATACATGCTGGAGGAAGAAAATGACTTAAGGAATCCAGAAAGGCCTACCACGACCCTTTTTTGGTTGCATCTGTCCTTTTTTGTGTACTCTCCATGCAGTTATTTTTGCTTTCCCTGCCTCAATCCTTCAAGAAGATAGTATGTACAAGCTTGAAGCTTCATGTCATAGAACATGACAACATTATCAAAACTTTAATAGCACCTAGATAAGAATCAGCTCCAACCCTATTGAATAGTAATAGATCTAATTATCAATTTTGGCTGAAGGTGTAGATTACCCTTATTGGCCATTGGTGTCACGTATCTGGGCATGGACAACACCAACTTTGATCTGAAGAGTTTTCAGATGGTGATCCTGGTGTAGACTCTGAACATGTGCTATCTCCGAGGGATCAACCACCCTGCAAAACTCTTGTCTACCTTTGACAGAATAGTAAGCTCACTTGCTAGTACTACCTATTTAGTCTCTCAAACTCAAGTAAATATATTTTTCAATACACATGCATAACTTGTTTTTATAGGATAAACTTGACCTATAAAACATGATTTTAAGAAAATGTTTAGTTATTTTAATGGGCTAAGAAGATCAATACCTATCAAGAGGAGTGTTACGTGAAGGATGAGCTGGGTTAGTAGGTACTGAAATATATACAATCGGACCATACGACAAAAAAAGTAGAAAACTATACAGATCACCTTCTTCAGAACATAAAGGGTGTTACGAAAGTACAAATCCTACTATTAAGAATGTATCATTGCAATATATTCAACACCGTGGGAAGTAAAATAATCATGATTTGCTTGATAATCAGTTGGCCATGAGGTAACTTCAGAAAACATAAATAGAAAATAGCACTAATAAAGATGGCTTGTTGACTGAAATATTCAAATGATTGTGTAGGTACTGTAACTAATACAATCATCTGTCTATTGAGTTTTTTCTTACCAACAAGCTGTGTATATTTTCTATGTTAACTTTAGTCCCTGCTAAGCTACTTCAATGTCCTGCAAATAGGGTTGGTGCATGTCAGCGGATTCACAAACACCATGAGGCATGATTGAAACAAAAATCCAGGCACTACTCGATCCCTCTCCTTGCCATGGGCTCTACTTTAATTGAAGGGTTGGCCCTGTGCCAGCTGCGGTCCATCGCTCGTCTAGCGCCCGGTGCAGCAGGGCCGAGCTCATCTCGCGCTCGCCAGCAGGACCAAGCTCGTCTCGCGCTCGGTGATGCAGGTCGGGTCGATGGAGGCTCGTTTTTGCCGGCCTATTGGGTCTCGATGCCGGGGGCCGCCCAGGGGTGCGAAAGGCAGGGCCTTTCCGCTCGTCTCTTTGGTTGGGGTAGCGGTGGATCTCGGGTGAGGTGGTGTCAAGGTCTTGGATGCCAGGGCAGCGGCCCTGGTGGTGGTAACACGGTGCTCATGGGCTGAGACTGTGGCTCGGTGTTGTCTGGTGGCCATGTCCGTTTGGGCGGCATGGTCTCCGGGGTGTGGCATTCAGTGGTAGTGAGTGTTGGCTGGGGTGAAAACCTGATCTATCTTCCGACGGACCAGCGGCGGCGAAGCTCGTTCCCTTCTTGAAGGCGTCGTCGCGGCTCTCATTGCCCGTTGTGTTGCTCTAGGGGAAACTCTGATCCTCGGATCGGGTAGTGGTGGCGCTCTGGTGTCGTAACCTTCGTGAAGGCGCCGCCTTGGAGCCCACTATTCGTCGTATGCGGCTTCATCTCTTTGCGGTGGTGTTTTCATGGTTGAAGCCCCTGGTTGCTCTTGTAGTGCTAGGGGTGGTGTTGTTGCGCTCAGCGCCTCTGTATCATGCCTTGGGTGTGTGCATGGGTTGTGGTGGTGTGCGTTTGTACCGGGTGGTTGATGATCGTTGCTTTATATATAAAGCAGGGCAAAAGCCTTTTTCGATAAACAAAAATCCAGGGGAGGAAACGGGCAGAGGGATAAGAGCTACCTTCTTTGAGGGAGGGAAGAGGGTGTAGGGTGAAGTTGCACATGAAACCCAACGCATTGGTTCTCGAGCACCACCGATGGGAGGAGAAAAGGCGATTCTTGTCAACCTGACCTACTTCCGACTCCTTCAACTCCGACACGGATCCCGATAGAGAAATATGGCGGTGAAACATGGAGTATGATGAACAAAAGTGATAAATTTGTATGCAACTATTCTAGAGCGAGCGGGTGTTGCTATGCACACGACAGTCCATGCACGTTCTTTGCACGATGCTTCACATCCAGCCATCAAGTCACAAAATAGAGTGCAACACATGCATCAGATTCTCAATCGTGCATGAATCGTGAATGAGTGTCGGCTATGAAGTAGTTTCGTTCTAGTCCCAACCCTTGCATCATATAACACTTCAAACTAAAAAAATGAAGTACACCACTCTTAATCAGATAAAAATAAAAATATATGAAGAAGCAACCTAGTCGGAACCACATAAGTAAAGCTTCAGGTAATGTTCGACCATGAACTTTAAAGTGCATAGAAATATCACAATATTGCTTTAATCTTACTAAGAAAATTGCCAATGCTTTGCAACGTGATACATATTATTGCGATGATCAAAATGGTTGAAGATCAACAATGACCAAATCTTAAAGAAAGATGTTTCCAACACAATAAGATCAAAACAATAGAAAACTTTTTCGCATTACGTAATGTGTTCGTAAAAAAATTAAAGGTTAATAGTCAACAGTGCCCATATAATATGTCTATCGGTTGTAACAACTGTGTGCCTTCATCAACAAAGGAAAAAATAACTAAAAAGTCAAGGCTGTGAAACTTCACTTATATAGAGAACATAGTCTGATAGTAGTAGTCAATTAATTTCTACTTAAATTGAAGCTATAATTTAGGAAATCTACTTCCTAATATACCTAAACATTTCTAAATAGTACAAATTTAGAAAAATGTTAACTCCAGCTTCACTCTTGTCGTACTTAAGCATGTGCACTAATAATTGTTTTCTTAGTTCCCATCCATCATGATTCCTGCATGAGAATATATGTCATTATGAGCACAAACTATCTAGTAATTTGTCACTTCAAACAATTACATGTTCCATAAATCGGTCCAAATTGTGCAATCGAGCTAATATTTTCCTAGCATTGCCTCAAAGACGTCTCCAAAGAATTCAATGGGTAAGAAGTTTTAAATGCCTTTGTCATAGTATAAGTATAACTCATCCAAAATTTATTATAACCGAAAACTTATTTAAAAATATTGTTGAACAAAATTCCCAGTTAAATTGTAACTGAGCGAAGAGTGTTACATTGCTTCGATGAACCAAATAAATACATGGTCATCTAAATATGTGTCAATTTCTATTACATAGTTCATATACCATCATCCTTGCGGCGGTTTCTAGAAAGAAAAAGAATTACAATGTATATGTGACAAACTGCTAACTACCTAAAAGGAATATCAGGTGATTTGACACAAATTTACAATACTAGATAAACTAAATTGGAATTTAGAAGAGGAAAAATGCATCTAGTTAAAATTTCAATAGTTCTACGTCCCTAGAAAATGCATCTAATTTAAAATGAATAGTACTACGTCTCTCACCAACAACTTAGCAGCCTTTGTCTTAGAACAAATCTAAATCTAGCTAGGAGACCAATTAATGACATCAGATTCAGAGGAGACATGCATGTGGATACTGGGAAGTTTTATGCACGCAGTGTAAACCAATTGACGAGGCTGGATCGAGCATGGACATGCATGGATGCTGTAAAGGCTTACATGCCTCTTTATGTTTTGATCAAGTAACTTTATGCATCAATGTCGGTCAACATTACTCTCACTTCATGTATCCTTCAGATTCAGATATGGATAGAAGGGTACCAGTGCCAATAGTCAGGAAGCATAAACTATTGGCATAAGGTTAACATGAATTTGCATAAAATAATAAGAAAATCTAAATTATATATTTCAACAACATTCACAAGCTATGAGCCCTGTACCATAGACCTCAAAAATCACATGGAGTAGATGACCTAGCATTGCAATAGGAGAGAAAAATTCACATCTTATGACAAAATGAGAGCGCGAGAATATAAACTTTGTTCACCCATCAGATACTATATAATTAGCTGTGATGGAAAGGTGGGATATTTATTTCCGAGTTTTGGAGTAGATTATGTTAAAAGATACTACATATCTATACAAAGAACATCGGATAAACACAGAAATAGAAGCAGGGTAGCAGTAGTATATTCTCAGTTATGATGCACGGAGCCAAGTGAAAAATAACTTATGTAGATGAACTACCTTTATATGCCTTCCACTTTCAAAATACTTTGATATGTTGAGTTTATTTACCTTTGGGGCTATAAGAGCTGACTCATGGATAAGCCTGCACATAACGGAACTCAGAAGAGTATCTATAAAGTAATATTTGGGCACTGTTATTAAAAACATGTCATGTTTGAAGAAGATTCATTTTCCATGAGATGATCAAGAGAAAATTTTGTTACAAAAATTAGAATACCTTACTTAGCACGCTGTAGCAACCTTGTAAGTGACTTAATGGGACAAGCGCATGAAACATTTCAAAACATGCGGTGAAGAGCTGCCAATGGCAGTAATTTTCTTATTGTATGTACTATTAGTTGGAAAAGGAAATTGATTTTGTGCTTGAATGAATGCACATCATCTTGTCCGCTTATTCCGGATAGCTAGAAATATGCAACCCTTGCACCTGCCAATTGACAAAGAATGGCTGAAGCAAGTTTATATAGATACATAGCAATGAACATAAAAATGATAAGGAACTAAAGCTAAGAGTACCTGTTTCTTTAGTTTTGTCGATTCCTCATCTCGACATTTTGTCCATATTTGTCAAGTTGTCATCATGCCTAAGCCTAGCTCTGTTGTTGGGTTGGCTGCTGCATGCCACAACCATTATATCAAATTAGAGCAAGCAGTAGTCCCTAATTAGTCCAGTGAAAAAAAATAGAGATAACACATACCAGAAGTCCAACCACAATATCATGGCAAGCGGAGAGCAAAGAACACGAACCACAAACAGAGACTCGGTGTAGGCCAAATGCAGCTACTATGCTATCACTTCCGGTTGAGGCGGTACTCCTCAAGGTCTCTAGCCAGTCCCCGACCTCCTCGGTATGCCGTTTAATTTACCACAGTAAGGTATTTCTATTTGATTCTGATGACCTAGGAAGGGGTAGCCTTTTAACATCACGACAAGCTTATAGACCATAGTTTATCCTAAAAACTATAGTTTAAATTTAGTGATCAAAACATCCATTATCCAATGTTTATAAACACAAACTGTGACTTGGTTTTGTTGGAATCTTCTTTTTAGACATAAAAATATAGACAAGCACAATACTAAATTAGAAATTGTTCTATTGAAATTAATATGGCGGTTACTACACCAAGAGAATACACAAACCATTTTAGTTGAAATAAACACAATAAACAATTACCAATATAGGTGAGCTGCTTAGCCATGTAATCTACAATCTGCCTTGAACTGCAAGACAACGAGATACATTGATGAACTAATAGACACAAGCCATGTCAGGTGTGCACATTCGGTCAATAAACAACAAAACGCCACTTATCCATGCCAAAATCAATGGTTTGAGAAAAAGGAATGGATGCTAATGTACAAAAAATATTAGTGACCACCTTTGGAATTGTGTTTTTACTTGGTTGCGTACTAACACTACCCTGAACACATTTCTCAAAAACAAAATACTACCCTGAACATAAGCACCCAAATTTAGGTGCACTACTAGAAGTCCAGAAAGTAATTTAACTAATTTGAATATTAGACATTTTCATTTGTATCAAATTAATGGGAAAGTTTCTAAAGATTGTCTGTATCTTTATATATCCTTATAAACAAAGCTGTTAGAAAACATGTACCAGAGGAGTTTCGACATAATCACTTTATAAATTCAATCAAGATTAATAATCTGGCATTGGTTCAAGAAAGGATATGCATCATATGATAAGCTAAGACAACTATTTGTGTACCAATCATAGAAAAGCATACAAGCTTTCTTCATTGTAGCAATGATACGGTGCCAGTTTAAAGTACTTGTACCATAAAATAAGATACATACCATCTCATATTTCCCAAAGCTCGAAAAGTAAAATACCAACAAGTGCAAGAATTGGAACAGAGAAGAAGCTTACCTGGGCAAGTGGGCATGATGCCATCGGGGCTGGATGCCATGCTCCAGGTAGTAGACCTCTCTCTCTCTTTCTCTTGGCCCTGTTTGGATACTCTAACACAGTTAGAGTTAGAGTTATTTTCTAACCCACTCTAACCCAAATAAGCACTTCTCCACCAGGATAGTTGGGTTAGATGGAACTAACCCACTTTAACCCTCCCTGTTTGGATACTTTTGGGTTATTTGAGCCCCCAACTAACCCAAACTAGCTCTAACCCCATGATCCAAACAGGGCCCTTGTGAAGCTCTGACATGGTCCTCCTCCTCCCAGATGCATCCAAACTGGGGGAGGGAAGAGCAACCAGGTCGCCTGTGGTGGCTGGAAGGCGGGTTGCCATCGGCCCGAGGAGCAACCATTGCCTGATCCGCTGCTCGCACGTGGCGGTGGCAGCGGTGCAGTACCCATCTTTTTTTGAGCGGTTCCGTACCCGTACGCAGCGAGGAGGAGATCCGTGCTCGTGTTTTTTTACAAATCTGCTACCCGGTGTGTTGAGGATATAACCCCATGATATAACCCGCCATGTTTGGGCCAGGTCATCATATGGGGCTAAGGAGTAGGACTCAAGATGGGCTGAGGCGCCTCGAGGCAAGACCAGTTGAGCGGCTCATAGAGTGGGCCGGCTTACACCTAACATCTGAAGACGGCAGCTCGCGACCATGAAGTCTAAGTCGCCAATGGTTTCCTTACTTAAGGGACAAGTTAGAAACATACTAGGTCACGGATCGTAATACGACCCGGACTCTTGTAAGCCCTGGGCCTTGACCTATATATATAAAGGCGGGTCTCCGAGGCAAATAGACTAAGTTACAATCGATCAATAGCTAGATCAAGCAATCCAATCCCTTGTATTAATCTCCAAAGAAATAAGAAAACAAGAAGGAAGTAGGCTATTACGTCGATCGTAGGGGCGAACCCGGTAAACTCATGTCTCTCGATTCCGCTCAACCCCGACAAGCTAACCTCCTAGTTGTGATGGCCTCGCGACTAAGTCCCCACACTAGGACATCCGCCGAGACAAAACCACGACAGTTGGCACCCACCGTGGGGCCAGCGCACGGTGGTTTCGAGTTCTTGAAGGGCTATTTCCTAGGGATCGAGGGGTACGCCGTCGGCAGGATGACGAAGAGTCGCCACGGCAAGCTCTACATCGACGACGCCGGTTGGGGCCCCGAGGCCGACTTAATCGAGTACGAGTATCGGGTCCCCTTCGGTGAAATCCACGTCTTCACCATCAAGATCTACGGATCTGAGCCTCAGCTGGACATATACACCGACCTCGTCGAGCCGGCTCGGTGCATGCAACCCGCCCAGTTCCAAGCCGGCCGAAGCATGCCTTAGTCGGGGTTCACACAGGGCGTGGAACTCGCAGAAAATTCTATGTCTGAAGGAGAGACTCTCATCTACTCCAATGGTGAATCTTCGACCAGAGAGACGGAGTCAATCTACCAGCTTCAAGACGGCAGGCTTGGGGGCTGTTCCGATGGCAACAGTATTCCTGACCCCTATGAGTCGCCGTGTCGAGCCGCCATCTTCATGGCGGGGATGGTGCCGGTCTCAACACTACGGCGACCGGAGCTACGGCAGCAACGAATCCTTCAGCATCCGGCTCAGCCTGGCCTCCGACTCGAGTTATATCTGAGCTGATGAACACCTTGACGACCCTACTGGAGACTGAGGTCATGGCGGAAAACCAGGCGAAGCACAATACGTAGATCGCAAAGCTTTAGGATGACCAAGGCCCAAGAGGATATCAACACTGAAAATGCCCGGACAACCAAGTTGCAAGTACAGATTAATGCAGGGACAGAGCATCTGAAGACGCAGGCTTGGCAGCTGAACCTCGAGTAACACGCTTCTAATGCAGTTCATCATTGGAGATTCTGAAGCCATTTGCCCCTGATTTATGAGCCCGCACGTTTATTCAACACGCCAGAAGCAAGCACAAGCACTCGAGGAGCATCGGTTATACCCCAATTAACCTCTGACGTACCTAGGAGCAGAGCGGCGGCTCAGCCACTCTGGATAGAGCCAGCCCGAAGGGAGGAGCCGACACTCGATCCCCGTCTTGGTCGGACGCTCCCGCCGCACTTCCCGATACCTCTGGGTCACTTCTCCAACCCAGTGGATAACATGGTGGCAACGACAAGCTGGCTTACTGCGATTCCCATCGCCGACGAGTCACGAGTAGCAGTTGAAAGCCGAAACACCATTGAACTGTTGCAGACGGTGATCGCTCAGCAGGCTAATTACTCTTACAGTCGGCATGCTGAGTCGCCGGCGGTTTAAAGTAGTGAACGACATCGTAACCTGCCCCAGGATAACCCGCCCCTTAACCCGAGGACTGATGCTCAAGCAATTGTAGACGGTGCAAGAGCCTATCGTGAGGCAGAGGCGGCAAACCAGGGGGCTTATCAGCCGCCCCGATAGTCCCTTCATTTTCGGTGGGAGCCGGGTCGAGTACCAGAACTATCGAAGTGTCGTGCCTAGTGCCTGTCGGCGTTCTGGGACCCAGGGTACCCAAACTTGCCTGCATGCGGCCCACGGCGTGGCTCCCTCGACAGCCTGTTATGGCCCACCTGCAAGACTGCCAAGACAAGACCCTCGCGAGGGGCCAAGCCTCGCGAGGCGGACGACACCGAGACCTCCCGAGGGAGCGGCCTCCCCAGGCGACCTCCTGAGGAGCGGAGATTTCTATGCAGGTAGCCAGCCTCAAGAGGCTATGATGACCAAGGCCAGGCGGGTGCCAGCGAACGCAGAGGAGGCAGTTTCCTCTTTGGTGCTAAGGAGGCAAGGACAGGTGTGGGTTCCCGATGAATCTCCCAAAGGTTTCCATTCCCGTGCTACAAGACCAAGGCCACAGGCTCGGCAAGGCGGAGGTCATCACCGAGCCCATCGCTGCGTCACGACGTGAAGCTTTGCATGCGAAGACCAGCTTTCGTCAGGATTAGATGTACTGCTTGTCCCCTTTCAAATTGGTCGTTGTGGGATCCCTTCCCGCCTAAGTTTTGGGGGAAGAGGACCAAGGCCACTATAAATATAGGTTAGCCGCCACCATAGAGGGGGAGATCTGATCCAACTCTTTCCACCCTCACCAGAGTAGCCCTCGCGAGGTTGTTCATCCTCTGTACTAGTTCATCCTCAGCCCCTATGTCTTCTAGAACTACGTCAGTATTTCCCCAAAGAGGAAGTGATGATGCAACACAACAACGGTAGGTATTTCCCTCAGTGATGAGACCAAGTTTATCGAACCAGTAGGAGAACCAAGCAACACTACGTAAACAACACCTGCACATAAATAACAAATACTCGCAACCCGACGTGTTAAAGGGGTTGTCAATCCCTTCCGAGTAACGGCGCCAGAAATTGGCTAGCGGACGTGAGAGAGTTGTAATAATTTGATAGATCAAATGCCAAATAAAATAAAGCGCAACAAGGTATTTTTTTATTTTTTGTTTAATAGATCTAAAAATAAAAGGCAAATAAAATAGATCGCAAAGGCAAATAATATGAGAAAGAGACCCGGGGGTCGTAGATTTCACTAGTGGCTTCTCTGGAGAAAAATAGCAAACGGTGGGTAAACAAATTACTGTTGGGCAATTGATAGAACTTCAAATAATCATGACGATATCCAAGGAATGATCATTATATAGGCATCACGTCCAAGATTAGTAGACCGACTCCTGCCTGCATCTACTACTATTACTCCACACATCAACCGCTATCCAGCATGCATCTAGTGTATTAAGTTCATGGAGAAACAAAGAAATGTAATAAGAACAATGACATGATGTAGACAAGATCTATTTATGTAGAAATAGACCCCATCTTGTTATCCTTAATGGCAACGATACATACGTGTCGGTTCCCCTTTTGTCACTAGGATCAAGCACCGTAAGATCGAACCCATCACAAAGCATCTCTTCCCATTGCAAGATAAATAGATCAAGTTGGCCAAACAAACCCAAATATCGGAGGAGAAATACGAGGCTATAAGCAATCATGCATATAAGAGATCAAACAAGACTCAAATAACTTTCATGGATAGAAAGATAGATCTGATAATAAACTCAAAGTTCATCCGATCCCAACAAACACACCGCAAAAAGAGTTACATCATATGGATCTCCAAGAGATCATTGTATTGAGAATCAAACGAGAGAGAGGAAGCCATATAGCTACTAACTACGGACTTGAAGGTCTACAAGAGACTACTCACGCATCATCGGAGAGGCACAAATGAACATGACGAACCACTCCGTGATGGTGTCTAGATTGGATCTGGTGGTTCTGGACTCTACGACAACTGGAATTGATTTTTGTCGACTCCCCTAGGGTTTTTGGAATATTGGGGTATTCATATAGCAAAGAGTCAATTCAGGGGGCACCTGAGGTGGGCACAACCCACCAGGGTGCGCCTGGAGGCGGTTGTGCTCCCCTCGGAGCACCCCCAGGTGCTTCTTTGGCCCACTGGATGTGTTCTGGTCCAAAAAAATCCACAAAAAGTTTTGTTGCGTTTGGACTCCGTTTGGTATTGATTTCCTGTGATGTAAAAACCATGCAGAAAACAGCAACTGGCACTTGGCACTATGTCAATAGGTTAGTACCAAAAAATGATATAAAATGATTATAAAACATCCAAGAATGATAATATAATAGCATGGAACAATAAAAAATTATAGATACGTTGGAGACGTATCAGCTTCCCCAAGCTTAATTCCTGCTCGTCCTCGAGTAGGTAAATGATAAAGCAAAATTTTTGATGTGGAATGCTGTGTAACATTTGGACTTTTGGACTTTTATATTGTTCAAAGCAATAGTCTACTTTTGACATGAGACTTAAATACTCAAGCACATCAACAAGCAACCAAGTCTTTCAAAATATCAACGCTAAAATAAGTTATCGCTAGCCCATCATGCTCAATCATTGATCCATTCATGAAACACACTCTCATATTAGCTACATCCAATGCTCAAGTACGATCATAGTGCCCCCTAGTTGGTGCTTTATAAGAGAAGATGGAGACTTAAATTAAAAATAAAAATTGCATAAAATAAAAGAAAGGCCCTTCGCAAAGGGAAGTAGGGATTTGTAGAGGTGCCAGAGCTGAAAGCGAAAATTGAGGGATAATTTTTTTTGAGAGGCATACTTTTCCCACCAACGAAAACGAATTAGAGGTCCCAACACTTTCCATGCTAGATATATCATAGGCGGTTCCCAAAAAGAAAATAAAGTTTATTCCTTTTTCCACCATACTTTCACTTTCCATGGCTAACCGTATCCACGGGTGCCCTCCATACCAACACTTTCCAAGGAATTTACAACATAAAGTAAATTCATTTTTCATTTCGGGACTGGGCATCCCTAATACCTTTGCCTTACTCTTGTGCAATGACAAGTGAATAAACACTCATCGAGAGAATAACACATCTAGCATGGAAAATATTAGCGCCCCTCACCGCCTCATGAAGATGCGAGCAAACAAAAGAGAAGTTTATTTTGAAAATTAGAGATGGCACATACAAATTTGCTTAGAACGACAAAACAATACCACATATAGGTAGGTATGGTAGACTCATGTGGCAAAACTGGTTTGAAGGTTTTTGGATGTACAAGTAGTGATCATACTTAGTGCAAAATGAAGGCTAGCAAAAGATTGAGAAGCGACCAACCAAGAAACGAATAATCTCATAAGCGAGCATTGAGCATAATTAACATTGAATAATGCACCACAACTAGGATGTAATTTCATTGCATAACTATTGACTTTCGTGCTTGCATAGGGAATCACAAACCTTAACACCAATAAAGCATAATTACTCATCAACATGACTCACATATCACATCATCATATATCAAAACTATTACAAGGATTCAAGTTTATTTTGTCCAATGATCTTCATGAAAGTTTTTTATTATATCCTTCTTGGATATCTATCACTTTGGAACTAATTTTCTTGTGTTGCTTTTGATAAGCTCAAACAAATATAAGTGAAGATCATGAGCATACTTTTTCTTTCTCTCAAATTAATTCATGTGAAGCAAGAGAGAATTTCTTGAAAACTTTACTAACTCTCAAATAAATCTAAGTGAAGCAAGAGAGCATTTCTTGAAAAATACTAAAGCACACCGTGCTCTAAAAGATATAAGTGAAGTGCTAGAGCAATTCTATAGCTCATGAAAATTTAAGTGAAGCGTAGAGAGCAATTCTCAAATACTTGTGGCTCTCTCAAATACTTGTGTCCAGAAAGAAACCAAGACTTAAAACACAAAGCAAATCAAGAAAAGACTCATATCATACAAGACGCTCCAAGCAAAACACATAGTATGTGACGACTAAAAATATAGCTTCGAGTAAAATACTGGTGGTTGTTAGAAGAAAGAGGGGATGCCACTCGGGGCATCCCCAAGCTTAGTTGTTTGCTTCTCTTTGGATAATAGCTTGGGATTCCATGGGCTTCCCCAAGCTTAGGCTCTTCTTACTCCTTATTCCTCCATCCATCGTAACATCACCCAAAACATGAAAACTTCAATCACAAAACTCAACAAAACCTTTGTGAGATCCGTTAGTATAAGAAAGCAAACCACCACTATAAGTATTGTTGCAACCCATTTATATTTTATTCTTGCATTATATCTACTGTATTCGAACTTTCCTATGGCAAAAACTCTTCAAAGAAACCCGTAGAATCATCAAAACAAGCACACAGCCAAAGAAAACAAAATCTGTCAAAAACAGAACTGTCTGTAGTAATCTGGATATTTCAAATACTTCTGTAACTCCAAAAATACTGAAAATTAGGACGACCTGAGGAATTTGCATATCAATCTGCTGTAAAAAATTCAGAATTTTTTGTTGCTTCTGTGATTTTTAAAAATTGTAACTCTGGACGCAAAAGTTCCTATTTTTCAGCAAGATCAAACAACTCTCACCCAAGAAGAACCTAAAGGCTCTACTTGACACAAACACTAATTAAAACACAAAAAACACAATCATAACAGTAGAATAATTGTGCTAACACTCATGAACAGAAAGAAAAAGGCAAAAATAAATTTCATTCATTGAGTTACCTCCCAACAAGCGCTATTGTTTCACGCCCCTAGCTAGGCATAAAGCAAAGGATCTAAGTTTTTTCATCCTTCTTCTTAATTTCCTTAGGGGTGTTCTTGTCATGAGGTTTTGTAAAAACAACATAAAACATATTATCCATAGAAACATTAGCATTATTAAGTTAATTATCATCATAACCCCTTTGATTTCCGGCAACAATCCAAGAGTAATGTTGATTAACATTATTGAAAACTTGTTGGATTATATCTAAAATGGGGACTTCCTTTATAAGATTCTCATCAAAGATTTTATTATCCCCAAGCAAATGCCTTTGCGCATAATCACTTTTGTAAAGAATTTCATCTATCACGGGTTTTTCATGATTCGTACCATAAAAGTCAAAGATTTCCCTAGCTCCCTGTATTATGTAGTCAAATTCATTCATAAGAACGAGAGTGACAAAATTTTTAGCCCTAGGATTTTTTATATCGGGAAGCTAAAAAAAATCTTTGCAAAATAGGATGAGTACGGATAAATTTACTTTCAAGTTTCAGAACTAGTGCTGAAATAGCATCCGCATAAGATCTAGTGGTTCTAAGTATAGGAGCATCATCAAGACTTAGATTTCCAACACAACTGAAAAATTCTTAGATACGTTCTTTTCCCATAATATTCCCTTGCCCCAAGATAAAAGTTTTAGCATCCAGATTGCCTGTAAGTCCAATCTTAGGAGTTAGGTCATCATCTATTGATGCCATACCGAATCACTCATGAATGCATGCAAAGGATAGATCTGACGAGAAAACGGCAAACGAAAAAGAGGGCGAATAAAACGGCAAATTTTTGTGAAGTGGGTGAGAGGAAAACGAGAGGCAAATGGCAAAATAATGTAAATTGCAAGGAGATGAGATTTGTGATTTGGAACCTGGTAGATGTTGATGATCCTCCTCAGCAACGGTGCCAGAAATTCCTTTGATGTCTGCTAGAACTATGTCGGTATTTCCCCAAAGAGGAAGGGATGATGCAGCACAAGAACGGTAGGTATTTACCTCAGTGATGAGACCAAGGTTATCGAACCAGTAGGAGAACCAAGCAACACTACGTAAACAGCTCCTGCACACAAATAACAAATACTCGCAACCCGACGTGTTAAAGGGGTTGTCAATCCCTTTCGGGTAACGGTGCCAGAAATTGGCAAGTGGGCGTGAGAGAGTTGTAATAATTTGATAGATAAAACGCCAAATAAAATAAAGTGCAGCAAGGTATTTTTGTATTTTTGGTTTAATAGATCTGAAAATAAAAGGCAAATAAATTAGATCACACACGCAAATAATATGAGAAATAGACCCGGGACCCGTAGATTTTACTAGTGGTTTCTCTTGAGAAAAATAGCAAACGATGGGTAAACAAATTACTGTTGGGCAATTGATAGAACTTCAAATAATCATGACGATATCTAGGAAATGATCATTATAAAGGCATCACGTCCAAGATTAGTAGACCGACTCCTGCCTGCATCTACTACTATTACTCCACACATCGACCGCTATCCAACATGCATCTAGTGTATTAAGTTCATGGAGAAACAGAGTAATGCAATAAAAACGATGACATGATGTAGACAAGATCTATTTATGTGGAAATAGACCCCATCTTGTTATCCTTAATGGCAACGATACATATGTGTCGATTCCCCTTCTGTCACTGGGATCAAGTGTCGTAAGATCGAACCCATCACAAAGCACCTCTTCCAATTGCAAGATAAATAGATAAAGTTGGCCAAACAAAACCCAAATATCATAGAAGAAATATGAGGCTATAAGCAATCATGCAGATAAGAGATCAAAGAAGACTCAAATAACTTTCATGGATAAAAAGATAGAGCTGATCATAAACTCAAAGTTCATCCGATCCCAACAAACACACCTCAAAAAGAGTTACATCATATGAATCTCCAAGAGACCGTTGTATTGAGAATCAAACGAGAGAGAGGAAGCCATATAACTACTAAGTACGGACCCGAAGGTCTACAAGAGACTACTCACGCATCATCGGAGAGGCACCAATGAACATGATGAACCCTCCATGATGGTGTCTAGATTGGATCTGGTGATTCTGGACTCTGCGGCGGCTGGAATTGATTTGTGTCGACTCCCCTGGGGTTTCTGGAATATTGGGATATTTATAGAGCAAAGAGTCAGTTCAGGGGGCACCCGAGGTGGGAACAAATTAACAACCAGGGCGCGCCTGGAGGCTGGAGCCCCACCCCCCTGTGCGCTTCTGGGCACACTGGATGTCTTCTTGTCCAAAAATCCACAAAAAGTTTCGTTGCGTTTGGACTCCATTTGGTATTGATTTTCCGCGATGTAAAAAAATACAGAAATATGTCAATAGGTTAGTACCAAAAAATGATATAAAATTACTATAAAATAATTATAAAACATCCATGAATGATAATATAACAGCATGTAACAGTCAAGAATTATAGATACGTTGGAGACGTATCACGCCTCGTGAGGCCAATTGTGACGCCCCCGATTCAATCGTACACTAATCATGCACGCAAATGTGTACGATCAAGATCAGGGACTCACGGGAAGATATCACAACACAACTCTACAAATAAAATAAGTCATACAAGCATCATAATACAAGCCGGGGCCTCGAGGGCTCGAATACAAGTGCTCGATCATAGACGAAGTCGATGGAAGCAACAATATCTGAGTACAGACATAAGTTAAACAAGTTTGCCTTAAGAGGGCTAGCACAAACCGGATACAGATCGAAGAGGCGCAGGCCTCCTGCTCAGGATCCTCCTAACTACTCACAGTCGCCAGCTGGGCTGTCACGTGAAAGTAGGCACCTCCGTGTAGTAGTCGCCATCGACGGTGGCGTCGCTCTGGGCTCCATCGATGCAGTCGCAGCAATCGAGTAGAGATAGGGGGAAAAGGGGGAACAAGGCAACCGTGATTACTCATCCAAAGTACTCGCAATCAAGGAGCTACACTAAATATGCATGGATATATGTGTAAATGGCCATTTCAGTGGACTGATCTGCGTATTGCCAGAATAAGAGGGGTGTATCTAATCCTGTCGAAGACTACGCACAGCGACCTCAGGTCTTGCAACATGTAGAAGGGAGTAGATGAAGTCCTCCAAGTAGCACCACATAGCAATAATCCTACCCGGCGATCCCTCCTCGTAACCACGAGAGAGAGCGACCACCGGGTTGTATCCGCACTTGGAAGGGTGTGTTTTATTAAGTATCCAGTTCTAGTTGTCATAAGGCCAAGGTACAACTCCAAGTCGCCCTGTTACCGAGGATCACGGCTATTCGAATAGATTAAACTTCACTGCAGGGTGCACCAACTTACCCGGCTTGATCCCATTTGGCCGCACACACTTTCACGGGTCATGCCCGGCCGCGGAAGATCAACACGTCGCAGCCCCACCTAGGCTCAGCAGAGAGGCCAAAGACGCCGGTCTAAACCTAAGCGCCAGGGTCCGGGCCCATCGCCTGAGCACACCAAGCACGCTATGCGTGCGGCCGGAAGCAGACCCTAGCCTAGTGGCGTTCAGTCCCAATCCGGTGCGGCGCCCGCTCGATCGTGATGTCACGAAGTGCCGGTGATACCACGACGGGATACCCATAACTACTCCCGCGTAGATGGTTAGTGCGTATAGGCTCAGAGCCAACTCAGATCAAATACCAAGATCTCGTTAAGCGTGTTAAGTATCCATGACGCCCGAGCAGGGCCAGGCCCACCTCTCTCCTAGGCGGTCTCAACCTCCCTGCCGCTCCCGCCACAAAGATCCATCCAGAGGGCCGTCGGGACAAAGGTCCTTTCATTTCAATCCGTGAATCACTCATGGTGCTCCACAAGCCGACCCGACTTTAGTCACCACATGTATCATGTATAAGTATAAGTATATACCGTGATCACCTCCCGAGTGATCACGGCCCGATAGTATAGCACAGCAGACGGACAAGAATGTAGGGCCACAGATGGAAATACTAGCATCCTATACTAGGCAAGTAGGAATGCGGTAAGGTATCAATGTAAGTAGCAAAAACAGGCTATGCATCAGGATAGTAATAACGAAAAGCAGTAACATGCTACACTACTCTAATGCAAGCAGTATAGAGTAGAATAGGCGATATCTGGTGATCAGGGGGGGGGGCTTGCCTGGTTGGTCTGGCAAGAAGGACGTGTCGTCAACACCGTAGTCGAACTAGGGGTCGTCGGTAGCCTCGGGGTCTACCGGAAAGAAGTATCGGAGGGGGAACACAATAAATAACAGAGCAATCAAAGCATCACAAAGCATAACGAGGTAATACGCGGTGCTAGGTATGCCCTAACGCGGTAGGAGGTGATGACGGTTAAGGGGGGAAACATCCGGGAAAGTATCCCCGGTGTTTTGGGTTTTTCGGGCAGAGGAGCCGGAGGGGGAAAGTTGCAAGTTCGATAGGTTAGGGGTGTGTGGCGGACGAACGGACTGCATAGCCGGATTCGTCTCGTCGTTCTGAGCAACTTTCATGTTGAAAATATTTTAATCCGAGTTACGGATTAAACGATATGATTTTCTAAAGATTTTATTAATTTCTGGGATTTAATTAATTATTTAATTAATTCGAAATGATTTAATGACATCAGCATGATGTCATGTCGACATCGACACTCAACAGAGTTGATCTGGTCAACGACCAAGTGGGTCCAAATGGGACCCACCTGTCATACACTGTTTAGTTTAATTAGGATTTAACTAATCTAATTAATGTTTAATTAACCTAACAACTTAATTAGATTAATTTAAACACGATTAATTAATTTAGTTAATTAATAAATTAAATTCATTTTTATTTTTATTTAATATTTATTATTATTTTTTCTTTAGTTTTTTGTAAAAGCGTTTGTATGGGCCCGTTGTCATAGGCCTGTGGGGCCCAGGCGAGGTTATTATGCGTGCGCCGTGAGAGGACACGGGCATCGTGGGCGCCATGAGGCCGTGAGCCCGTGAAGCGAGTGGCAGGCCGCGCGGCGTAAGAAGGCGCCACGAGTGGAAGTGCGGGGAGGCCAGACGGACAGGCCTCGTGGGCTGTGGAGCCACGGGCGGGCAAGACGGGCGCAGTGGCTGTGGGAGTCGCGGGCAAGACGAAGCGTGCTTTCATGACGAGGCAGGGCGAGGCCAGGAGGGCTGGGTCGCGCACAGAACGGCAGTGGCGCGCCGAGCCGGTCGGTGCAAGGGGGGGGTCATGGGCGGTGAGCCAGCGCGGGCTTCCAGGCGCGCCACGGTGAGGTGCTGGGGGACGCCGAGGCAGGGGGAGAGGAGGAGAGGGAGCATGGGGAGGCGCTCACATCGGAGTTGTGGGGACATGGCAACGGGCGCGAGTGGGGGGCAGGGACGACGGGCGTTGAGGAGGCAGCCGGGCGGGAGGCGACACGTCGTCGGCGTGGTCTCGCGGCTGGCCAGAGGCTTCGGCACCGAGCGAGGGCGAGCCCCGGTCTCGATCCGGTCGAGGGGAAAGGGAGCGAGGAGTGGGGGGTTCGTGTGGGAGGAGTGGGGTCGTGGCGAGGCGACGGATGGGCGCTGCCCAGATCCAGGGGCCGATGGGGAGTGGAGGGATCGGGAGGGGAGAGGCTAGGGTTTCGAGTGAGGGGCGAGGCCATATAGGCCATGGCTGGGCCGGCCTGCCTGGGGTGGTTGTGGTTAGCCGGGTGGGCCGAGGCCCATTTGGCCATGGGGGTTTCTGTGTTTATTTCTCTTTTGTTTCTTTTTAGTTTTCTTTTATTTTTAGTTTTGGTAAAATACTAAAGTGGCACCCAAATAGATGTTACAATTTTATGCGTGACCACAAACAACTTAGCACTTTGAAACAAAATAGTTTTGAAATTGTTTATCATTTTAAAAGCTTTTAAATAATTATTATTGCTACTATTTTATTCATTTTAGAGTGTTTAAACATTTTATAAAGGTGTGGTTTCTCCACCACAATTACCTATGTATTATTTGTCACCTCTAGAACATTTTAGTTTTAATGTTTGAAAACTTTTGTTGTTTGCCTTTAATTCAATTTTTGAATTTGAATCGGTTTTGAACTAACGCGAGATTAACAACAGTAAATGTGGTGACGTGGCATCGTTAACGTGGGATTACTGTAGCTTGATTATCCGGGCGTCACACCAATCCACCACAAAGAAGGAGTAGGGTTTTACACCGCAAGGTGGCTCGAACCTGGGTACACTACCGTGTTCATCTTCTTCGTTATTCGCGCGAATCTGGCTAGGCTAGGCTGTGGGGTGACGGGCTCTGAGCTTGAGAGGTTTAGATCTTCGCACACGCCTGTAGTTTGAACCTTCTTGGGTACGCTGAGCCTTGAATCCGACATTTGGCGCGCCAGGTAGGGGTGTGTCGAGATCCTTCGTCGAGTTCTGCTCCGTTGCGCTTCATCACCTCGATGGCCGACGCCTGTCGTGTCCGTGCCGAGCGTTGGGCTGCTCGCGTCACTACAACGGCGCCCGTGGGCCGCGGCGCCCCGCGCCGCTCTGCTTCCCCTGCGGCCAACGCTGCCACCGACCCTGCTGTCCACAAGCAGAAAGACTCGTCACTACCACCTTCCGTGCGGCACGACTGCTGCACCGCCACTCCATCACCCACTCCAGCCACGGCGTTGTCCTCCCATGCTCGCCGCAGGCCGGCGAACGCACAGGCTGCACTGCTCATGGCACGCGAGCTCCTGCGTTATTGCCCCGCGAACGACCTCTACGACGACTGGCTAGGCCGCATCGCCAAGCTCATGAGCGTCACCGGCGAGGCCCCTGCACCATCCCGCTCGCTCTATTGGGAAATGCTGCATGGAAAACGAAAAAACTTCTACCCACGCTGCTACCTCTTGAGCATGCGTTTGTTTTCCCTTGAAGAAGAAAGGGTGATGCAGCAAAGTAGCGTAAGTATTTCCCTCAGTTTTTGAGAACCAAGGTATCAATACAGTAGGAGACTACACGCAAATCGCCTAGTACCTGCACAAACAATCAAGAACCTTGCAACCAAAGCGATAAAGGGGTTGTCAATCCCTTCACGACCACTTGCAAAAGTGAGATCTGATAAAGATACTAAGATAAATATTTTGGTATTTTTTGTTGTATATATTGGAAAATAAAGATTGCAAAGTAAATAGTTAACTAGAATTGTAGATTGGAAACTTATATGATGTAAAGTAGTCCCAGGGGCCATAGGTTTCACTAGTGGCTTCTCTCAAGATAGCATATATTTCGGTGGGTGAACAAATTACTGCCGTGCAATTGATAGAAAAGCGCATAGTTATGATGATATCTAAGCCAATGATCATGAATATAGGCATCACGTCCGTGTCAAGTAGACCGAAACGATTCTGCATCTACTACTATTACTCCACACTTCGATCATTGGCCCAAAGATGCATCTAGAGTATTAAGTTCATAAGAACGGAGTAACGCATTAGGCAAGATGACATGATGTAGAGGGATAAACTCAAGCAATATGATCTAAACACCATCTTTTTATCCTCGATGGCAACAATACGATGCGTGCCGTTTCCCTTTCTGTCACTGGGATCAAGCACCGCAAGATTGAACCCAAAGCTACGCACTTCTCCCATTCCAAGAAAGATCAATCTAGTAGGCCAAACTAAAGCGATTATTTGAAGAGACTTGCAAAGATATCAAATCATGCATATAATAATTCAGAGAAGAATCAAATAATATTCATAGATAATCAAGTTCATAAACCCACAATTCATCGGATCTCGGCAAACACACCACATAAGAGTATTACATCGAATAAATCTCCAAGAACATCGAGGAGAACTTTGTACTGAGATCCAAAGAGAGAGAAGAAGCCATCTAGCTAATAACTATGGACCCGAAGGTCTGTGGTAAACTACTCACACATCATCGGATAGGCTATGGTGTTGATGTAGAAGCCCTCCGTGATCGAATCCCCCTCCGGCAGATCGCCGGAAAAGGCCCCAAGATGGGATCTCACGGGTATAGAAGGTTGCGGAAGTGGAAAAGTGGTTTCGTGGCTCCCCCCGATGTTTTCAGGGTATAAGAGTATATATAGGCGAAAGAAGTAGGTCGGTGGAGCTACGAGGGGCCCACGAGGGTGGGGGCGCGCCTACCCCCTGGGCGCGCCCTCCTGCCTCGTGGTGGTCTCATTGCTTCCTTGACTTCCACTCCAAGTCTCCTAGATTGCGTTGTTCCAAAAAAGATCCTCGCGAAGGTTTCGTTCCGTTTTAAATTCCTTTTTTGCGAAACACTGAAATAGGTAAAAAAACAGCAATTTGCACTGGGCCTTCGGTTAATAGGTTAGTCCCAAAAATAAAGTAAAAGAGCATAATAAATCCCATTAAACATCCAAAACAGGTAATATAATAGCATGGAACAATAAAAAATTATAGATACGTTGGAGACGTATCAAGCATCCCCAAGCTTAATTCCTGCTCGTCCTCGAGTAGGCAAATGACAAAAATAGAATTGTTTATGTGGAATGCTACCTAACATAATTTTTTCAATATAATTCTCTTGATTGTGGCATGAATGTTTAGATCCAAAAAATTCTAGACAAAGTTCTAATATTGTCGTAAAAATAGTAATACTTCAAGCAGGCTAACCAAGCAATTATGTCTTATCAAAATAACATAGCCAAAGAAAGTTTATCCCTGCAAAATCATATAGTTTGGCTATGCTTCATTTTGTCACACAAAATGCTCCCATCATGCACAACCCCGATGACAAGCCGAGCAATTGGTTCATACTTTTTAACGCGCTTCAGCCTTTTCAACCCTCACGCAATACATGAGCGCAAGCCATGGATATAGCACTATGGGTGGAACAGCATATGATGATGGGGGTTATGTGAGAAGACAAAAAGGAGAAAGTCTCACATTGACGCTGCTAATCAACGGGCTATGGAGATGCCCATCAATTGATGTCAATGCAAGGAGTAGGGATTGCCATGCAACGGATGCACTAGAGCTATAAATATATGAAAGCTCATCAAAAGAAACTAAGTGGGTGTGCATCGAACTTGCTTGCTCACGAAGACATAGGGCATTTTGAGGAAGCCCGTCATTGGAATATACAAACCAAGTTCTATAATGAAAAATTCCCACTAGTATATGAAAGTGACAAAATAAGAAACTCTCTATCATGAAGATCATGGTGCTACTTTGAAGCACAAGTGTGGAAAAAGGATAGTAACATTGTCCCTTCTCTCTTTTTCTCTCATTTTTTTTGTTTGGGCTTATTTGGCCTCATTTTTTTTGGCTTCTTTGGCCTCTTTTTTTAATTTTTCATCCGGAGTCTCATCCCGACTTGTGGGGGAATCATAGTCTCCATCATCCTTTCCTCACATGGGACAATGCTCTAATAATGATGATCATCACACTTTTGTTTACTCATAACTCAATATTACAACTCGATACTAGAACAAAAATATGACATTATGTGAATGCCTCGGCGGTAATCGGGATATGCAATGAATCAAGAGCGACATGTATGAAAGAATTATGAGGGTGGCTTTGCCACAAATACGATGTCAACTACATGATCATGCAAAGCAATATGACAATGATGGAGCGTGTCATAATAAACGGAATGGTGGAAAGTTGCATGGCAATATATCTCGGAATGGCTATGGAGATGCCATAATAGGTAGGTATGGTGGCTGTTTTGAGGAAGATATAAGGAGGCTTATGTGTGATAGAGCGTATCGTATCACGGGGTTTGGATGCACCGGCGAAGTTTGCACCAACTCTCGAGGTGAGAAAGGGCAATGCACGGTACCGTAGAGGCTAGCAAATTGCAAAAAGGCAAGAGTGCGTATAATCCATGGACTCACATTAGTCATAAAGAACTCATATACTTATTGCAAAATTTTATTAGCCCTCGAAGCAAAGTACTACTACGCATGCTGATACGTCTCCAACGTATCCATAATTTATGAAGTATTCATGCCATTATATTCTCTGTTTTGGATGTTTATGGGCTTTACTAGACACTTTTATATTAGTTTTGGGACTAATCTATTAATCGGAGGCCCAACCCAAATTGTTGTTTTCTTGCCTAGTTCAGTGTTTCGAAGAAAAGGAATATCAAATGGAGTCCAAACGGAATGAAACCTTCGGGAGAGTTATTTTTGGAACGAAAGCAATCCTGTAGACTTGGAGTAGACGTCAGGGAAGCTTCGAGGAAACCACAAGGCAGGGAGGCGCGCCCCCACCCTCGTTGCTCCCCTGACCGACTTCTTTCGCCTATATATATCCATATACCCTAAAAACATCGAGGAACAGAATAGATCAGGAGCTCCACCGCCGCAAGCCTCTGTAGCCACCAAAAACCAATCGAGACCCTGTTCCGGCACCCTACCGGAGGGGGGATCCCTCACCGGTGGCCATCTTCATCATCCCGGCGCTCTCCATGACGAGGAGGGAGTAGGTCACCCTTGGGGCTGAGGGTATGTACCAGTAGCTATGTGTTTGATCTCTCTCTCTCTCTCGTGTTCTTGAGATGGTACGATCTTGATGTATCGCGAGCTTTGCTATTATAGTTGGATCTTATGATGTTTCTCCCCCTCTACTCTCTTGTAATGGATTGAGTTTTCCCTTTGAGGTTATCTTGTCGGATTGAGTCTTTAAGGATTTGAGAACACTTGATGTATGACTTGCATGTGCTTATCAGTGGTGACATTGGTATATTCACGTGATCTACTTGATGTATGTTTTGGTTATCAACTTGCGGGTTCCGTTTGTGAACTTATGCATAGGGGTTGGCACACGTTTCCGTCACTCTCCGGTAGAAACCTTGGGGCACTCTTTGAAGTTCCATGTGTTGGTTGAATAGATGAATCTGAGATTGTTTGATGCATATCGTATAATCATACCCACGGATACTCGAGGTGACATTGGAGTATCTAGGTGACATTAGGGTTTTGGTTGATTGGTTTCTTAAGGTGTTATTCTAGTACGAACTCTATGATAGATTGATCCGAAAGAATAACTTTGAGGTGGTTTCATACCCTACAATAAGCTCTTCGTTTGTTCTCCGCTATTAGTGACTTTGGAGTGACTCTTTGTTGCATGTTGAGGGATAATTATATGATCCAATTATGTTATTATTGTTGAGAGAACTTGCACTAGTGAAAGTATGATCCCTCGGCCTTGTTTCCTAGCATTGCAGTACCGTTTACGCTCACTTTCATCATTAGTTACCTTGCTGTTTTTATAAATTCAGATTAAAAAAACCTATATCTACCATCCATATTGCACTTGTATCACCATCTCTTCGCCGAACTAGTGGACGTATACAATTTACCATTGTATTGGATGTGTTGGGGACACAAGAGACTCTTTGTTATTTGGTTGCAGGGTTGTTTGAGAGAGACCATCTTCAACCTACGCCTCCCACGGATTGATAAACCTTAGGTCATCCACTTGAGGGAAACTTGCTACTGTCCTACAAACCTCTGCACTTGGAGGCCGAACAACGTCTACAAGGAGAAGGTTGCGTAGTAGACATCAAGCAGTTTCTGGTGCCGTTGCCGGGGAGGTGAGTGCTTGAAGGTATATCTTTAGATCTTGCAATCGAATCTTTTGGTTTCTTGTTTTATCACTAGTTTAGTTTATAAAATAAAATTACAAAAAAAATTAATTGAGTTTGCCTCATACGCTTCATCTTTTTAATATCTTTCGTGAGAATGATGGAAGGGAAAATTGTGCTCAAGTGCTAGAAGAAGAAGTCTATAAAATGTTTGGCACTAAATCTTTGAATGATGAGCATGATTGCAATGTTGTTAGTATGAATTCTTTGAATACCCATCATGCTAATGATATGCAAAGCCACAAGCTTGGGGATGCTATGTTTGATGAAGATGATATGTTTAGTCCCCCAAGTTTTGATGAGCAAATTTATTATGATGAAATAATGCCTCCTATTTGTGTTGATTATTGTGATGACATGTATGCTATAAAGAATAATGGTAACCACGAAACTTGTCATCATAATTTTTATTTTCAATTGGATTATGCTTCACATGATAGTTATTTTGTTCAGTTTGCTCCCACTATTATTCATGAGAAGAAATTTGCTTATGTGGAGAGTAATAAAAATTCTATGCTTGTGCACCATGAAAATAATGCTTTATGTGATGGTTATATTTTTGAATTCATTCATGATGCTACTAGAAATTATTATGAGGGAGAAATATATGCTTGTAGGAATTGCAATAATATCAAGTTTCCTCTCTATGTGCTTAAAATCTTGAAGTTATGCTTGTTTTGCCTTCCTATGCTAGTTGATTATTGTTCCCATAAGTTGTTTGCTCACAAAATCCCTATGCATAGGAAGTGGGTTAGACTTAAATGTGCTAGTAATATTATTCATTATGCTCTCTTTATGTTTCAATTCTTATCTTTTATGTGAGCATCATTGAAATCATCTTGCCTAGCTAGGGGCGTTAAACGTTAGCGCTTGTTGGGAGGCAACCCAATTTTATTTTTGTTCCTTGATTTTTGCTCCTGTTAAGAAATAAATAATATATCTACCCTCTTGTTAGATGTGGTTTTATGTTTTAGTTAGTGTTTGTGCCAAGTAGAACCTTTGGGAAGACTTGGGTGAAGTCTTTATGATCATGCTTTAAAAAACAGAAACTTTAGCGCTCACGAGATTAGCTGCCATTTTTTACTGGAGTGTGATTTTAGGTTGATTCTTTTTGCATATGATTAATAGACAAACTCCTCAGGTCCACCAATTTATTTTAGAATTTTTGGAGTTCCATAAGTATATGTTTGATACAGATTACTACAGACTGTTCTGTTTTTGACAGATTATGTTTTCAGTGTGTTGTTTGCTTATTTTGATGAATCTATGAGTAGTATCGGAGGGTATGAACCATAGAGAAGTTGTAATACAGTAGATATTACAACAATATGAATTTAGAGTGAGTTCACAACAGTAACTAAGTGGTGGTTTTATTTTCTTATACTAACGGAGCTTACGAGTTTTCTATTAAGTTTTGTGTTGTGAAGTTTTCAAGTTTTGGGTAAAGATTCGATGGACTATGGAATAAGGAGTGGAAAGAGCCTAAGCTTGGGGATGCCAAAGGCACCCAAAGTTAATATTAAATTACAACCAAGAGCCTAAGCTTGGGGATGCCCCGGAAGGCATCCCCTCTTTCGTCTTCGTTCATCGGTAACTTTACTTGGAGCTATATTTTTATTCACCACATGATATGTGTTTTGCTTGGAGCGTCAATTTATTTTGTTAGGATTTTCTTTCTGTTATTTATAACAATGTTTTGCATCTCTATTTTCAATAAAAATGTCAAGGATGGCCTTTACCATGCTTATTTTACAAGTCTACTTGTTGCTGTTCGAAAACAGAAAGTTTACCGCTCTTGCAAAAATTCCCTAGAAAAGTAAGAATGTGATAAAATGTTGAAACCTTTTGCATAATAAGCTCTGATAAATTTACTACAGTGGGAACTTTCTTTCATAATTTTTGGACCTAGGGAAGTATGGATCTTGCTGCATTCTTTACAGACTATCCTGTTTAGGCAGATTGCTGTTATGTTTGCATTGTTTGCATATGTTTGCTTGTTTAATGATTCTATTAGAGGATAGGACTATTAAATATGCGGAGGCACTTAGTATGAAATGTTGAATAATAATTTTAGTGATTTGCTACAGTATAGTATGATAAGGTTTTTGTATTGGTTTATACTAACTTATCTCACGAGTCCTTGTTGAGTTTTGTGTGGATGAAGCTTTTGAGATTTAGGGAGACCGTGATATGAGAGGAATTAAGGAGACACAAAAGTTCAAGCTTGGGGATTCCCAAGGCATCCCAAGATAATATTTCAAGAAGTCTCAAGTTGCCTAAGCTTGGGGTTGCCCCGGTTGGCATCCCACCTTTCTTCTTCGACAACTATCTGTTAGTATCGGTTGATCCTAAGTTTTTGCTTCTTCACATGATGTTTGCTATTCTTAGATGTAATTTTATTTTGTTTTTCTTGATGTTTGAATAAAGTATCAAGATCTGAAATTATTAAATTGGAGAGTTTTCACATAGCTAATTAATTATTTAACTACTCATTGATCTTCACTTGTATCTTTTTGGAGTAGTTTGTCATTTACTCGTGTGCTTCACTTATATCCTATGAGTAAATGGTTGAATGAATTGAATATAATAAATCTTAAATTATATATGTTTCATATGCTTATCCCATGGGGAGTAATGACTTCACATATAAGAAGTAGAGGTGGTAAACTTATTGAAGGTTAGCAAACATCGTATTGGTCACTTGAACAATTCATGAAAGAATATTGAGGGAAGAGAGATTTCACATATAAATATACTATCTTGGACATCTTTTGTAATTGTGAGCACTCATTAAAATATTACATGCTAAAAGGTTGATGTTGGACAAGGAAGACAACGTAATGGGTTATGTTTTCTTATATCTGAAATAAAGTATATTGTCATGGATCATCCAACATGTTGAGCTTGCCTTTCCCCCTCATGCTAGCCAAATTCTTTGCACAAAGTAGAGATACTATTTGTGCTTCCAAACATCCCTTATACCAGTATTGCCATGAGAGTCCACCATACCTACCTATGGATTGAGTAATATCCTTCAAGTAAGTTGTCATCGGTGCATGCAACAAAAATTGCTCTCTAAATATGTATGATCTATTAGTGTGGAGAAAATGAGCTTTATACGATCTTGTGATGTGGAAGCAATAAAGCGACCAGATTGCATAATAAAGGTCCCTATCACAAGTGGCAATATAAAGTGACGTTCTTTCGCATTAAGATTTTTTGCATCCAACTATAAAAGCGCATGACAACCTCTGCTTCCCTCTGCGAAGGGCCTATCTTTTATTCTTGTCTTATACCTTATGCAAGAGTCATGGTGATCTTCACCTTTCCTTTTTACGTTTTATCCTTTGGCAAGTACATTATGTTGGAAAGATCATGATATATATATCCAAGGATGTAAGGCATCATGAACTATTATTGTTGACATTACCCTTGAGGTAAAAGGTTGGGAGGCGAATCTATAAGCCCCTATATTTCTCTGTGTCTGATTAAAACTTTGAACCCATAAATATCACGTGAGTGTTAGCAATTGTGAAAGACTAAATGATAGTTGAGTATGTGAAGTTTGCTGAATCAAAGCTCTGACATAGACTCTTCCTGAAAATAAGATGAATTGTAATTGTGTGATGACTAATAACACGGTCTGTTAGTTTTCAAGAAAGTTTATGATCTATACTTTAACATGTGAATAGTTTGTTACTTGATTATGAAAAGTTTTATGAGATGAGCTACTGACATATGATGATGCTAGAAAAGGTGATTGAAATTATCATTGATCAAACTTGTGCACCTGCTAACATTCACACTTCATAAATTATTTCTTTTATCATTTACCTACTCGAGGACGAGCGGGAATTAAGCTTGGGGATCTTGTACGTCTCCAACGTATCTATAATTTATGAAGTATTCATGCTATTATATTCTCTGTTTTGGATGTTTATGGGCTTTACTAAACAGTTTTATATTATTTTTGGAACTAACCTATTAACCGAAGGCCCAGCCCAAATTGACGTTTTCTTGCCTATTTCAGTGTTTCGAAGAAAAGGAATATCAAACGGAGTCCAAACAGAATGAAACCTTCGGGAGAGTTATTTTTGGAATAGAAGCAATCCAGGAGACTTGGAGTAGACGTCTGGGAAGCTTCGAGGAAGCCACGAGGCAGGGAGGCGCGCCCCCCCCCCCTCGTGGGCCCCTCGTGTCTCCCCTGACCGACTTCTTTCGCCTATATATATCCATATACCCTAGAAACATCGAGGAACAGAATAGATCGGGTGTTCATGGCTGCAAGCCTCTCAGCCACCAAAAACCAATCGGGACCCTGTTCCAAGACACCGCCGAGGGGGATCCCTCACCGGTGGCCATCTTCATCATCCCGGTGCTCTCCATGACGAGGAGGGAGTAGTTCACCCTCGGGGCTGAGGGTATGTACCAGTAGCTATGTGTTTGATCTCTCTCTCTCTCGTGTTCTTGAGACGGTATGATCTTGATGTATCACGAGGTTTGCTATTATAGTTGGATCTTAAGATGTTTCTCCCCCTCTACTCTCTTGTAATGGATTGAGTTTTCCCTTTGAAGTTATCTTATCGGATTGAGTCTTTAAGGATTTGAGAACACTTGATGTATGTCTTGCATGTGCTTATCTGTGGCGACATTGGGATATTCACGTGATCTACTTGATGTATGTTTTGGTGATCAACTTGTGGGTTCCGTTTGTGAACTTATGCATAGGGGTTGGCATACGTTTTCGTCTTGACTCTCCGATAGAAACCTTGGGGCACTCTTTGAAGTTCTATGTGTTGGTTGAATAGATGAATCTGAGATTGTTTGATGCATATCGTATAATCATACCCACGGATACTCGAGGTGACATTGGAGTATCTAGGTGACATTAGGGTTTTGGTTGATTTGTGTCTTAAGGTGTTATTCTAGTACGAACTCTATGATAGATCGATCCAAAGAATAACTTTGAGGTGGTTTCGTATCTACAATAATCTCTTCGTTTGTTCTCCGCTATTAGTGACTTTGGACTGACTCTTTGTTGCATGTTTAGGGATAGTTATATGATCCAATTATGTTATTATTGTTGAGAGAACTTGCACTAGTGAAAGTACGAATCCTCGGCCTTGTTTCCTAGCATTGCAATACCGTTTATGCTCACTTTTATCATTAGTTATCCTGCTGTTTTTATAAATTCAGATTACAAAAACCTATATCTACCATCCATATTGCACTTGTATCACCATCTCTTCGCCGAACTAGTGCACCTATACAATTTACCATTGTATTGGGTGCGTTGGGGACACAAGAGCCTCTTTGTTATTTGGTTGCAGGGTTGTTTGAGAGAGACCATCTTCAACCTACGCCTCCCACGGATTGATAAACCATAGGTCACCCACTTGAGGGAAATTTGCTACTGTCCTACAAACCTCTGCACTTGCAGCCCATCAACGTCTACAAGGAGAAGGTTGCGTAGTAGACATCACATGCCCCTAGGGGGATAGATTGGTAGGAAAAGACCATCGCTCGTCCCCGACCACCACTCATAAGAAAAGCAATGAAAGAACACCCCATGCTTCAAATTTGTCACACAACGTTTACCATACGTGCATGCTACGGGACTTGCAATCCTCAACACAAGTATTTCTCAATTCCACAATTACCAAACTAGCATGACTCTAACATTACCACCTTTATATCTCAAAACAACTATCAAGTATCAAAATTATCATAGTATTCAATGCACTCTATATGAAAGTTTTTATTATACCCATCTTGGATGCCTATCATATTAGGACTAACTTTATAGGCAAAGCAAATTACCATGCTATTCTAAAAGACTCTCAAAATAATATAAGTGAAACATGAGAGATCAATAATTTCTATAAAATAAAACCACACCGTGCTCTAAAAAGGTATAAGTGAAGCACTAGAGCAAAATTATCTAGCTCAAAAGATATAAGTGAAGCACCTAGAGTATTTTAATAAATTCCGATTCATGTGTGTCTCTCCCAAAAGGTGTGTACAGCAAGGATGATTGTGGTAAACTAAAAATCAAACACTCAAATCATAGAAGACTCTCCAAGAAAACACATATCATGTGGTGAATAAAAATATAGCCTCAAGTAAAGTTACCGATAGACGAAGACAAAAGAGGGGATGCCTTCCGGGGCATCCCCAAGCTTAGGCTTTTGGTTGTCCTTGAATTTTACCTTGGGGTGCCTTGGGCATCCCCAAGCTTAGGCTCTTTGTCATATCCCTAGTTCTGACAATGCCTAGTGCTAGCATCTGGTGTTGCATCATTTTTACTTTTCACAGAAAGTCGAAATGGGGATGACAGAACCCCAGCACCCCCCTAAAAACAACTATGGTTTACTAAAATATTTTTCAATGATCCTAAAATGCCCTTCCAAAATGTTCATCATCTTTGCCTTGGTCTCAAACCTCTGACAAAAATGGTGCACAATTTTCTAGGTCATCCTAAGGTCACTGAATTAAATTATAAGTATTTGAATTTGGACAGTTAAATTCTATAAAATATTTTAATGTCCAAATAATCCTAAACTGAAATGTTCCATGTTGTTTATATCCTAAACAGTGGGCATGTGCAGTTTGGTGATTTTTGAAAGTGCCTAGCTAATTTTCGAAAAGCCACAAACCTGCAGAAATAGAGAAAATAGAAAAATAATAGGAACTAACCTACCTGGCCAACTTACCTGGCTGGGCCGGCCCACTTGGCCCGTGCCAGTCATCACCTACCTCTGCCAGTAGGCAGAGGAGGGAGACAGCGCATGCGCGCGCGAGGCGCCACGCCTCCTCCTGCTTGCCGCCGATCGCTTGGAGCTGGCTGGAGACGCCACGCACCCCCGGGCCCTCTCACTATCTCTCAAATGCTCTCCCTCCTCCCCTGGTTTTCTCCCTCACCCCGCGGCCGAGTGCTGCCATCGCCACCGTCCACCGTTGCCGTAGCTACCGACATCCCCTCGCTCCTCCGTCGTACCCAGAAGCTCCGCCACGTCGCCGGCGACCTCTCCGTCAATCCACGCGCCTCGGGAGGCCCTGGAGCGTCTCCATCGACGTCGTCTTCATCCCCGGCTACCGGAGATCGTCTTCGCCACCCCGCCGTCTCCAGTGCATCCCCGAGCTTTCTGTCAAGGCCGTCGAGTCCGTTGTGAGCTCTGCTCCGTTCCCCTCTCTCCGTTCCTCCATTCTCGCACCGTAGCTCCCTCTCCCACCCCAGCCGAAGCACCTCGCCGCCGGTCATGTCGCTGCCGCGGCCACGGTCACTGCAGCCCGTGCCCGTGCACACCAGTGTGCTCAGAACCTTCCCGCGCACCCATAGCCATCACCAGCTCCTCCTCCCGAACACCCTAGCGAGGAACTCGAGCACGACCGAACCCGGTCGCCGCTGTCGAGCTCGCCGGCGTCGTTGTCGGCGTCCCCGTGTCCAACCACTTGCACCACTGGTGGGACAGCTCCCCAGCTACGAGTAGCACGTCTCCACCGTCGATTTGGTCACTGGAGGACCAAATCCGAGGCCCTCACAGCCGCCTCGGGCCAAGGCCGAGTCGCCGGCGAGTTTGACCTCACGACCAAGTTGACCCGGTGGGCCCAGTTTGACCCCTCTGTGTCTATGACAAATGGGACCCGCCTGCTAATTAAGTTAGGATTAGGACTAATTAAAAATTAGTTAGACTAATGACACTGACACGCTGGACCCACTAGTCAGTTTGACCTGGACCGCCCCGTTGACCTGCTGACGTCACAGTGATGTAGTGCTGACGCGGTAACTCATTTTCTGGATTTATTCTTTTATAGGAAATTCCAGAAAATAGCCAAAACTTCTAAAAATCATATAAAATCAACCGTAGCTCCAAATCAAACAAATTATATATGAAAAATGATCAGAAAAATGCAATCTATCCATCTGTACCATTTTCATGAATGATAGACCAACTTAGGGCTGCTGTTTAGGTCAAATCTTATAATGGCATTTAAACCTTCACATATGGAGTTTGAATTTGAACCTAGGGTTCAAACCAACTTCATTTAACCCGCTGCTAGTTGCATTAGCTCAAACCACAACATATTGCCATGTCATGATCAAGCATCATTGCGCATCGCATTGATGGTGCTTCCTTCTGTGTTGCCGGTGTTTCTCCCCTCTCAGTAGACGACGTACCGACGATGAGTTCGATGACAGCGATGAAGAACTATATTATCTTCATAAGTGCCAGGCAAGCAAACCCCCCTTGTTCATTCCGATACAATCCCACTCTCTCGCGCCTGGTCTCTTTTACTGCATTAGGACAACAATGATTGAACTGTTACCTACTGCGGTAGTTGAACCCCTTTCCTCTGCATGACCTGTCATTGCCACAGTAAATAGATGAAACCCATTAGCATGAGTAGGAGTTGTTTGAGCCTTGATGTGCCTACTAATTCATGTTTGTTGTCATGCCTGCTACTGCTTAGAGTTGAGTCAGGTCTGATTCATCAGGAATGAATTGGAATGATGATGAACATGTCCTACTGTGTGTGAGCTAAGTGTGTGAACACGATTTGGTAAAGGTAGCGGTGAGAGGCCATGTAGGAGTACATGGTGGGTTGTCTCATTGAAGCCGTCCTCAGGAACCGAGTTCTGTGTTTGTGATCCATGAACAACTACTACCACACATTGGGATCCTTAATTGACTCTCTCAACTTATTAATCGCCTTGATCTCTGTCCAGGAGTTGCAACTAGTTTCTGGTGTTTGTAGGATATGTGTTGGAGGCCGTGTGTAGTGCTGACCCTAGGGGTGGGCTATGATGCAGTAGATACACCGTGGCATGGTGTACCAAGCGTAGATCCACCCGTCGAGGTGGGCTTGGGAACCCTGCACACATCGTTTGGGGCCATGAGCGACACCCCGGTCGGATCTCCTCGCGGATGGAACCCGAATAGGCGATAAACCTGGACTAGAGACTTGTGTGGTTAGTCAGGTCGTGCCGACTCCCTCACCAGGCTTCCGCTTGAAGGTTGCCGAGATACACGACGTGTACATGGTGGTAAGTGGCGAGAGCGTGTGTGAAGAAGTACACCCCTGCAGGGTTATAAATGATCTATTTAAATAGCCGTATCTGCGGTAAAGGACTTCTGGGTTGCCTGTACAGTTCATAGACAAGTGAAAGTGGATACTCTAAAACTCGCAAGATAAGCGTGAGTGCTATGGATGGCGTTCTCGTAGGGAGGCGGAGCTGATCCATGGTGGTGTATTGATTGGTGAATATGTGGACTCGTAGCGCCACCTCAGAAGAGTTACTTGCAGTAGTAGTTCAGGATAGCCACCGAGTCAAAGCTGGCTTGCTGCAGTCAAAACTCCACCACCCCCCCTTTGTTGACACCGATGCATATGTAGATAGTTATGATGTAAGTCTTGTTGGGTACATTTGTACTCACGTTTGCCTATTTTATGTTTTGCAGAGAGACGTCAGTCTCGCTAGTAGTTCCGCTTGGACTTCAACGTTTAGCTTGTTACCTCAGCTACGATCTTGTGCCCTCGGCAGGATCTGGTAGATAGTCAGGCTTCTCAGCCTTTTTCATTTGTAATTGTCCGTACTCAGACATGTTAAGCTTCTGCATGTGCTTTGATTTGTATGCTCTAAATGTTGGGTCATGAGACCCTTGTTTGTAATATCTCGCTCCTCGGAGCCTAATGAATAAATACTTGAGTCGTAGAGTTATGTTGTGATGCCATGTTGTATTTACACATATCGAGCATATTGTGTGTATGATTGAAATGCTTGGTATGTGTGGGATCCGACAACCTAGTTGTTTATCCTTGGTAGCCTCTCTTATGGGGAAATGTAGTCTTGTACTTCCATGAGCCATAGTAGTCCGCTTCTGCCCGGTTCACCGGAGTCCTGCTAGCTCAAAGACTACCGCTCCGGAACACTTGACTGGCCGGCATGTGATTCACTTCGTTCTGTATACATCCCTTCGGGAAATGTCACACGGTGACATCCGAGTCGTGCCTAGCCTGCTACAGCCGGGTTCCCGGAGTCTGTTAGCCAGTTACTGACCCGGATTCAAGACGCTGTGACCAACATGCTCGATGTTGATTCATGTATGCCTGTCCCTATAAGTTAGTGCCACTTTGGGTTCACGACTAGTCATGTCAGCCCGGTTTTACATCATATGGATGCTAGCAACACTATCATATCGTGAGCCAAAAGGCTTAAAATGGTCCCGGGCCATGGTAAGGCGACACCCGTGGGAATACCATGCGTGAGGCCACAAAGTGATATGAGGTGTTACCGGCTAGATCGATGTGACTTGGAATCGGGGTCCTAACACTCTTGCCACTCCTTATTCCATAATCCATCAAATCTTTACCCAAGAACTTGAAAACTTCACAACACAAAACTCAACAGAAAATCTCATGAGCTCCATTAGTATAAGAAAACAAACCACCACCTTAAGGTACTGTAATGAACTCATTCTTTATTTATATTGGTGTTAAAACTACTGTATTCCAACTTCTCTATGGTTCATACCCCCCGATACTAGCCATAGATTCATCAAAATAAGCAAACAACACACGAAAAACAGAATCTGTCAAAAATAGAACAGTCTATAGCAATCTGATTTGTTCGAATACTTCTGGAACTCCAAAAATTCTGAAAAACTAGGACAACCTGGATAATTAGTATATTTATCTACTTAAAAAATAATTGGTATTTTATCACGTTCTGCTGAATTGTAACAATTATTTTCGTGAGCGTAAAGTTTCTGTCTTTTTCAGCAAGATCAAACAAGTATCACCCAAGAAGATCCTATTGGTTCTACTTGGCACAAACACTAATTAAAACATAAAACCACATCTAAACAGAGGCTAGATGAATTATTTATTACTAAACAGGAACAAAAAGCAAGGAACAAAAAATAAAATTGGGTTGCCTCCCAGCAAGCGTTATCGTTTAATGCCCCTACCTAGGCATCCTGATATAAGTATCTAGGGAGAACATGAGAATTCTCAGAGCTCAGCGACTGTCGATCGTCGGATCGCTTACTTGATGCGTTTAGGACCGTCAGATCTCGCTCGTGGAAGACCTTGGCCGTTGGATCGAAAAAAGTTACTGCTACAATGAATAGTTACCATCTTGTTCCTGCCATCGCCTGTAATTTTCTTGCCCCGCCGAGGGCATTTTGGTCATTTCACGTGCAGGTTTATAAAGGGCAGCCGCTCTGTGTTGAACCCTAGTCGCCGCCTCCTCTCTCCTCCCGCGCGCGTCCTCTCCCCTCCCCTCCCACGCGCCTCCTCTCCTCCCACCCACATCGCTGCCGCCGCCACCCACCGCCTCGAACCCGTCGGCGGCGGATCCGCCTGTGAGCCCCCCTCCCAACAACGACGAGCGGCAGCGGAGGGAGGACGAGGAGCGCGACGGCGGCAGCGGCGGCGGGGAGCAGCAGCAGCAGGCCAAGGCGGCTAGGGTTCCCCTCCCAAACAGTAGGAGTGGATGAGGAGGTTGAGCCGCTGCCCGCCGCCGGCCTCCTCTCCCCCCGTTCCTCTCCAGCCACCGAGTTCGCCACCGCTGTTCCTCCCTCCTCCTATCCATGTGATCTCCACCAGCCCTCCCTCATGCTCAAGTTGTGGAGGGGCGACATGCAATGGTGGACGAGAAGCCGCCGCCAGTTGTCCTCTTACTTCGCCGACCTGCACCATCTCTGCCACCTCCCCAAGCTGATGTGCGTCGCCTCCCTCCTCTCAATGGTGTTGTCTCCGCTACGGTGCTATGGCTGCCTCCCGAAGCAACTGAAGCTCGCCTGCTCCTCATCTGTCAATGGCGTCCCCAAGCAGTAAGGTTTCTTCTTGCTCCTCCCTACCAATTACTTCCCTACACTGCTTGATGTTGCTATTCATCCCTCCACAGCAAGAGTGTGCTGTTACTTTAAATGTTATTGTTGTTCTAGGTCTGATTATTTGTAGGTTTGTATGATGCTGATGTGGCCTCTAATGTAGGCTTAATCCATATGTATAATTTATTTTTAGAAATTCCATCCACGATTTATGGCAGGAGACCCGAAGAAGAACAAACAACTTTATCTGAAAATGGAAGAGCTAGCACCAAAGAGCCCCAACCCACCTCCACGATCAAGTTCTACATGCAATTCACGGATAGTGGTATGACGCTTCTCCTGCCTTTTTATTAAGATGAACATGCTTTGTTTGGTTAACTGAATAAGGCATCTCAAAATAATTCTGATGGATTCTCATTTGGAGCTTCACTAAGAGTCTAAGATGCATTTGTTGAAAAGTCGTTCTTGAAAGATAGAAGTATTAGATGCCTTGGGGATTTCTTTGTGGTGTAGATTTATATTATCAACATATTTGCTAACTGCGAGTTTTATCTTGGTGGATATGTAAATTATTATTCATTGAGAATGCTTCAGGTGATTTGTTGATGCAGAGTCCTAATTAAGCAAACAAACCTTACTCGTCTCCTTCTCTGTAAATCATTGTATGCAGGTTGTCGGCACATCTTTTAACCTCCATTGATTCTTTTGTTGACAAGCAGCTAGACCCAAGGTTAGTCTCTGAAGATGTCTGTTCATAATTTATTTTGTCCGTTATAGTTATTTCTTTGGTATGCTCATTGTATGCGCATCTGTCATACCTGTGCAGACCCAAGGTACCAAACAAAATAAGAAAGGCATCAAAACTCCTAGGAATCTAGCTAGATATGAGCATCTCTTTTGCATGCCGAAGGAAATGAGCGGCTGGCTAGATCTAAACATCTATTAAATCCCCATTGGATTACAAATTGTGGAGGGACCGGTCAACAGTTTTAGTCTTTTACTACATGGCTGCTAAGTATACATAGATTTAGGAAAACTACCTGCACTAATTCCTGCTCTGGCATGTGTTTCTCTTAATTCTTGATTTATGAATTCAGACCAAGATTTACGAATTCAGACCAAGCAGTGTATGTACGATTGGTTGCAGGTTATATTCCCGCAGTATCTTATGTACGTCATGTTTCAAGCATTTTCATTGCTCTCTATGATCGGCTGCACGTACATCACCATAGTGTTTCATATGCATCATGTCCCGGGCAGTCAAATGCCTTGCTTTATATGATCAATAATTTATAGGGAATGCCTAGTTTCTTTTAGCGTTTCCCATGGTAGATCGGTTTGGCCCTGGTGTGCTACCTAACTAACTTCGAATCAGCTGCCGCCGCAAGACCTTCCACAACTAGACCTTGACGGCGCCAGCCGTATGGACACCTAGGTATATGATATTTTGCTACACCAGTCTTATGCTTTCAAGTCCAACTATGGTTAAGCCACACAAACATCCATTAGTTCTTGAATTTTCATTTGTAAAACTTTGGATTAACAATCTCAAACAATGCTCATACTTCTTATATTCACTAGCAATTCTAAATGTATATGTGCTTGTTCTCTATGCTGTACTACTAAACTATTTATGTTAAACAAAACAGGACATCTGCACACATGTTCTCAAACTGGATCATATTTGAAGGTTTTTAAGTATCCTTCCAAATTCCAATCATGAATCGCCTAGGAGTTAAGCATCAAGTTTCAACCCAACCCTTCTTCATGGCTTCTCTAACTAAGTGATGGTCCACCTTTTATTGCTTAGTGTAATTACGGAAGTGCTTAGATTATTGGTTAGTGGAAATCCTGTGGTTTTGCCTCACTTTCTTTCTCATTTAGATCCCGCCTTAACCATACAAAGTAGTTTGACGCCTGACAAATAGGCTGAGCCTATAAATTTGAATGAAAAATAAACTGAGCTTATAAGTTTGACTGCCATGTTATCAACTTTCTTCCGACTGCAACCATCTCCCTCCATTCTAGCCGCATTCACTTTTATTCATACAACCTGCTTCTGTGGTTGTATTGTACTACAAAGCATGAAGTTGTGTAAGTTGTACGATACCATGTATACACACATACATTTTCTTACTGTGGTTAATCCAATTCCAATGTATATGTGTAGCTTTGTGCTTTGCTTCCTGTCTATCTATAGCTTATGAGCTGAGACAATTCCAAGTGTGATCAAATAGCTTGTGTATGTGCCTGTGTAGCTCAACGACCTTTCAAAATGGTTATTCATGTCTGGTTGCGTCTGGCGGGAAACACGCGGCAAGTCGTGCTACCTATAATTGAAGCATCGTTCATGGCCAGGCTCAAACTGCATCCAGCAGGTGCTTTTCTCCTCCTCCTCAAGCTTCGACAAGAATATACTACACATATATAGTAGCTGAGAAAGCATGACATGCCATAATTTGTTGTCCTTTTGTATCTTCATACACTGTATCTTCCTTTTTCATGACCCAAATCTAGCTGGGAAAGAATGACTTTGTTTTCCTCCTAGGCTCTTTTGCCGGCCTGTTATTATTCTTTTTTGTCCTTAATAAATTGTATCCTTTCTTTAGTATTCTCCTTTGCTTATTCAGGTAACCGCTGAGGATGTTTAAAAAAGCTATCACCAATAGCCGAGCACTCTATTGCTGCAATTACATGCCGGTACACAATCGATTCCCCCTTTGGGATCTCCCCTTATGGCCTTTCCTATAATCATAAGAGCTACCAATAGACACAATTGCTTTTAGTTATCCCTTCAGAATACTAATTATTGATGTAATGTAGAAGGTAAAAGGGAATAAAATGATCTCTTCCAAATACTTCATAATACATGCTTCAGAACACTAATTA
Source organism: Aegilops bicornis (assembly GCA_021605145.1). NCBI lineage: Eukaryota > Viridiplantae > Streptophyta > Magnoliopsida > Poales > Poaceae > Aegilops > Aegilops bicornis. The sequence continues at coordinate 637,126,851 of CM038675.1, forward strand.
TAGCTATAATGTCTCTCTTTGCTTTGTTAGAATATCTCTTCAAATTTAAGAGGAGCTTGGCACTATTTTTTTCTGATGGATTTTCCTTATTAGTAATGCTTTATGAGGATCATAAGATTTATCTCTGATGGCTTTTCTTCTGTGTTCCCAGCCATTCTGTCACCCTCCTCTCCTATCATTAAAAAAGGATGAGTTTCGCAATCATCGATCTGAGGCGCCACTGACAGTATTATCAGTTGGCATTCAACGACCAATGATGCACAATGGCACAAGTGACATTATCTTGATTTTTTCTTCTGTTCATTGCCATTAAAAAATAGTGGGCTGCATTTGAGCTTCTAATATTCATTTGATGTTTCAACTAATGGGTTTTATACTATGTATTGTCGGAGATTGGATTGCAGAAACATGAGAAAATAACTTCTGATTGGATGACAACAATGTTGACCTTTTTGGAGAGGAAACCTAACCGGAGAAGGCGGCAGTTGAAGAGCGTGCTACGAAAGTGAAGGGTTCTGGCAAGAAGAAAGAATGTATGTTATCTTACATTCTTTCTATTTTGAAGATTACCTTGAGTGTGAAACTGCATGTACCATATATATAGAAAATAGCTATCATTTCTAATGAAATAATAAGATTTCTTGATCTTCAATAATGAAGTGTACATAAATAGTACTAAAATCGATGCTGCCTTATGATAATCTCATGGTGATGTTGAACTCCATAATGTCTTGCTTCTATCACATGTGAATGTTTCTTCTTACATTTATTTTGTTATATCATGTGTGAGTAAGTATGATAAACCTGGATTAGTACTAACTTGAGCATTACACGCATAACCACAACACTAGGACCGGCACCCTCGCCAAGGCGTAATAAAAATAAGAATAGATCTAGGTATTATCATCTTTGGTAGGCAATTCTTCAATAGAACACTTATAACCCTTAGGGTTTCCTTCTTTTATTAATGATCAATCTCCTAGGCAAGAAATCAAGAAATTCATTGGTAGCAAAGGTTCCTTAATGATAGCGAAAAAGTTGGGGTGAACACTTATTGATTTGAGATCCGCATTTTCCTTACTAGAAGATTCACCCTTATTTTTAGGAACATACATAAATTTGGCAACTTTGGCAGTAGGAGGATTTGAAGTGTTTCTCACGGCAGAAAAGGCAAACCCTAAGTTGGCAATAATATCCTCAAGTTTGTCAATTCTAGTGGAATCTTGATCTATCTTTTCATTAACTATGGGTTCTTTTTCTCGAAAAAAATTCAGAGTAACTCGTACCTTAGATCAATATTGAATAATTTGGCTGTGGATTCTTGTATCCAAATCCTCGATAAACTCTATAGTGGCAACTTTATTTTTGATAATTTCAAGCCTTTGCATCACATGTTCCAAAGTTATAATAGTTTGATGCAGCAAAGTAGCGTAAGTATTTCCCTCAGTTTTTGAGAACCAAGGTATCAATCTAGTAGGAGGCCACGCACAAGTCCCTCGTACCTGCACAAAACGATAGCTCCTCGCAACCAACGCGATTAGGGGTTGTCAATCCCTTCATGGTCACTTACGAGAGTGAGATCTGATAGAGATGATAAATAATATTTTTGGTATTTTTGGTATAGAGATGCAAAGTGAAAAGTAAAAGGCAAAGTAAAAACAAAGCTAGTATTAAAGTGATGGAGATTGATATGATGAATAGACCCCGGGGCCATAGGTTTCACTAGTGGCTTCTCTCAAGAGCATAAGTATTCTACGGTGGGTGAACAAATTACTGTTGAGCAATTGACAGAATTGAGCATAGTTATGAGTATATCTAGGTATGATCATGTATATAGGCATCACGTCCAAGACAATTAGATCAAAACGATTACGCATCTACTACTATTACTCCACCGTCGCGACCAGGACCGAATGGATCTAGCGCTCGTGCTCGATGCCATCCACGGATCGATGTCTTGACACCACACAGTACTTGAAGGATTTATAGCAAGAGTAGCAATCACACACTTATTACATCGTTGTCCACAAGGAACTTAATACAATAATATGGCTTAAGGCCATCTAATAATAACAGCGGAAGGCTTGGAAAGCGAGTGAGTCCATCAACTCCAACGGCATCAATCGAGTATAGAACCACAACCTAACATCTTACTGCGTAAATGCGAAAAGTGCGCAACATGAAAAGTTGCAGCCCAAACGGGTCAAGACATGGAATATCGGCAATGTAACACATAGAGAACAATGAAGCAATAAGCCTACACTACATGCATATTTGGCTGGTGGTAAGGCTCTACGGTTACATTTTTGCATAAAGCTGATTTTTCCCTACATCAAAGGAATAATTTTATTTAACTATCATGGTGGTTGTTAAACATTGAGAATGGTTGACAGCATCCTCAATCCCAATTAAAAGTACTCATTAAAAATCCCAATAACTTTTTATTAGAAGTAACATGTTGAGATTCACATGATATTCAAGTACTAGATACTCAAAACGTCCATAACCGGGGACACGGCTAATCATGATTAGTTTTTACACTCTGCAGAGGTTTAGCACTTTTCCCCACAAGACTCGATCGCCTCCGCTTGGTTCTCGCACTTCATGGTGTTTGAGAATCGGATGACCGAGACATAGTCTTTCAGAAGCGCTAGCACCTTACATGTGGGTAGACCGTACCAACCTACATCCCCTACATCAGCTAGCCTACCCGTAAGAGTTCGCACAACTTAGTCAACTACGCCAGAGCCCATAATTGGCTTGTGGCTGCACACGGAAGTTTCTAGTTTGAAAAATCTCATGATCCCTTAGAGCCTGGGTGGCGGTCAGAAGAAATACAGGCAAATCCTGATAGAAACCAGTGCCTCAATCCACCGGATGTGTGTTTAAGTTGCCACCTTAGATAAACCATTAATTAACAATCTCACATCTGTCATGGATATTCACTCACCCAATCCACGTCTACTAGCATAGCATGGCATAATCAAGCAAGCGTAGAAGTAACTCCCAAGGTTTCATAAGTAATCGGTAATAGGTACTACCTCAATCTACTTCCCATCCCACAATTTGATTAGATCCTAATCATGCAAGTGTTTGGGGTTTGATCTAATGCATAAACCGGGTAGTAGAAAAAGCATGATCAAAGTGTTACTTGCCTTGCGATGATCCATGAGTCCTAGAGATTGAAATAACAAGCGGCGCACTCCGGGTGATCTAACGCAGACAAACAACAAGCATACAATAAGTACTCATCTAATGCACAGGAAATCTCGAATAAAGATCTAACCAGATAGTTCAACTTAAGAACCCTGGTGGCAAAAGAATCGAATCAAATAAAGTATCGAAGGTCGGAACTCGAGAGAGAACGACTCGGTTTAGCAATCTGAAATTAGGTCAAAATCTCACAGTAGCAAAACTCTGTGAAAATAGGTTAGTCGGAACGGCGGTTTCGTTCTGAAACTCCAGCGCTTGAATCACACGATTAGATAAGCGAGCAAGAAATAAAACAGATTTGAAAATTGGATCGAAATCGAATCGAAAAATAACGGATTAAATCCGATTTAAAAGAAAATGACGAGCGAACTAAATAACGGACGTTAGATTAGCAGAACTAATCCAACGAACGCGTTCATTGAAGCGAACGGGTCGGTGAGCGTTCGTTAATTAAGAAAACCGAAAAAAATAAAACCAATCTAGGTTTTGAAAAAACCGAACATCTTTAAAAAAAAAACCGGATCGGGTCTTTTGAGAAAACCGGATCGGATCGGGTGGCGGTGGCTACCTCCGGTCACCAGCGAACTCCGTGAGGTCTCCGGCAGGTCGGCGGGTCGGTGGGTGGCGGAGGTCGGCGAGGCTCGGGCGGCGGCGGCGTGCTTTCGGCGACAGGCGGTGTCGGGCGACAGTGGCGGCTCGGTCGGGCTCGGGTGAGGGCGGCGGGGGCGATGTGAGAGAGAGGCGTTATAAAGGGAAGGGGGCTCGGTTGCGTGGGGAGGGGCACGGCGGGCTCCCGGCGTGTCCGAGCCGAGCTCGAGGCGGGACTCCTCCAGCTGATCGTCTTGTGAGGAAAGGGAGGTGGGCAGGCGGGGCACAGGGCTGGCTGGCTGGGCCTCGGTCCAGTAGCGTTTTTTTTTAAATTAAAATTAAAACTAAACGAATTAAAAAAATACCAAATGAATTCCAAATTAAATAAAACAAATTTTCTCCGACTCCTAAAAATGAGTCGAACAAAATGAACTTTTAAAAACTGCAACATGCAAATAAATTTTTAAAATGCTCATTTTTGCCTAAGCAAAAATAAATCTTCAAAAACCCAAATTTGATTTATTTAAAATATCTTCGTTTTTTCCTAAATATTGGGAAAGTCATATTATTCCCTCTCTTGAGATTTCATAGGAAAAACTTTATGAAGATAATTAAATAAATCCAATGATCCTATTTCCAAAATTTGAGAAATCCCAAATATGAAAATAATGAAACTTCCAACTCTCTCCGAGGGTCCTTGAGTTGCGTGAAATTTTCTAGGATCGGAAAATGCGAGAAAATATGATATGCATGATGATCTAATGTATAACATTCCAAATTGAAAATTTGGGATGTTACAAACCTACCCCCCTTAAGATGAATCTCGCCCTCGAGATTCGGGTTGGCTAGAAAATAGGTGAGGGTGGTCCTTGAGCAAAACTTCCTCTCTTTCCCGTGTGGCTTCATCCTCGGTGTGGTGGCTCCACTGAACTTTGCAAAACTTGATAACCTTGTCATGGGTAACTCTGCTGGCATAATCGAGAATCTTAATCGGTCTTTCCTCATATGTCAAATCATCCTTCAACTGTATTGCTTCCAATGGTACTGTGTCTCTTAACGGTACCTCTACTATCTCGGGGTGACATTTCTTCAACTGAGAAACATGGAATACATCATGAACTCCTGACAGTCCTTCTGGCAATTCCAACTTATAAGCAACTTCTCCCATGCGTTGCAAAATCTTATACGGTCCAACGAAACGGGTGCTAACTTTCCTTTAACTCCAAAACGCTTAACTCCTCGAAGCGGGATACTCTGAGATATACTGTCTCCAACTTCATACTCAATCGCTTTGCACTTTGAATCGGCATAGCTCTTTTGTTCCGGATGGGCTACCTTGAGCCTGTCTCGAATCAACAACTTTCTGTTCGGACTCCTTAATCAAATCTGGTCCGAACAAGCGGCGATCTCCGGTTTCGTCCCATAACAATGGTGTCCTGCACCTTCTTCCATACAAAGCCTCGAAAGGTGCCATCTTCAAGCTGGTTTGGTAACTGTTGTTGTAGGAAAATTCTGCATCACGGCAAATTATCATCCCAGCTAGATCCATAATCTAGGGCACAAGCTCTCGGCATGTCTTCCAAAATCTGATTGACTCTCTCGGTGCATCCATCGGTTACGTGGGTGGAAAGCTGTGCTTTGAATTCAATCGGGTTCCCAATGTTTAGTGCAAGCTGGTTCCAAAATTTCGAGGTAAACTGGGTTCCTCTATCTCGATACGATGCTCCTCGGAACTCCGTAAGCACACAATTCTGGTCATGTATATCTTTGCCAACTTAGCACTTTGCTATAGGTAGTCTTGGCTGGAATAAAATGAGCTACCTTTGTTAAGCGGTCGACTATAACCCAAATCGAGTCATATCACGAACGAGTCTTTGGCAATCTGTGATAAAATCCATGCCTAGTTTATCCCACTTCCATTCGGGTATCGGCAATGGTTGTAACAATCCGCTGGCTTCGATGTTACGCCTTTACTTTCCGACATACATCGCAAATCGCTACATACTCCGCAATATCCTTCTTCATTCGGTCCACCGAAAGTATTCTTCAAATCCAAATAGATCTTGGTATTTCTGGGTGAATCGAATAGGGTGAATCATGGGCTTCTTGTAAAATCAACTTCGATCTACGGGTCATTGGGCACATAAACACGGTCTTGAACCATAGGGTATCGTGCTCGTCCTCCACGAAATCCTTTAGCCTTTCCTTTGCTCATTTTCTCCTTTATAGAGGCAACTTCCTTATCTCGCCTTTTGGGCTTTACGATTTTGTCCATCGGCGTTGGTGAATCTCCAATGCTGCTACATAGCCTCTCGGTACTATTTCCAAACATAGCTCTCGAAGGTCCTCGGCTAACTCATTGGGTATTCCTCCCATCATTAGGGTATTGACGTGGCTCTTACGGCTCAATGCGTCTGCTACGACATTAGCCTTCCCGGGTGATAATGCAATCTCATGTCATAATCCTTGATAAGCTCTAACCATCTCCTTTGTGCGAGATTCAATTCATACGTGTGAAGATGTACTTCAAACCCTTGTGATCCGTATATACTTCACAATGATTTCCAATGAGAAAATGTCTCCACGTCTTCGTGGCATGCACTACGGCTGCTAACTCCAAATCGTGAGTGGCATAATTCAACTCATGGGGCTTAAGTTGTCGTGAAGCATCTGAAACAACTCTTCCTTCCTGCATAAGTACTGCTCCAAGTCCTCGGCGTGAAGCGTCATAATATACCTCATAATCCTTAGTCCGATCCGGCAATATCAAAACTGGTGAGGTAACCAATCTTTTCTTCAACTCACGAAAACTTGCCTCCACAGTCCTCGGTCCATATGAATTTATTTTCCTTCTTCAACAATTCTGTCATAGGCTTAGCAATCCTTGAGAAATTCTCAATGAATCTTCGGTAGTATCCTGCGAGTCCAAGGAAACTCCGAATCTCTCCAACTGTCGTTGGTGTTTCCCATTTGGTTACGGTCTCAACCTTCGTGGGGTCAACTGCTATCCCTTCTCCGGATATAACATGTCCGAGAAATCCAACTTCCTTTAACCAAAACTCACATTTGCTGAACTTGGCATACAACTGGTGTTCCTCGGTTTCTCAAAACCAATCGCAAATGTTCCTTGTGTTCCTCTTCATTCTTGAGAAAATCAAAATGTCATCAATGAACACCACGATTTAACTTATCCAAAAACTCCATAAACACTTTGTTCATCGGGTTCATGAAATAGGCTGGTGCGTTAGTCGATCCAAATGACATAACGGTATACTCGTATAGTCCATATCTCGTGGTAAATGCTGTCTTGGGTATGTCCTGCTCCCGAATCTTCAATCGATGGTACCACGATCGCAAGTCGATCTTGGAAAACACCTTGGCTCCTTGCAAGCGATCAAACAGGTCATTTATCATAGGTAGTGGGTACTTGTTCTTGATTGTTACTTCATTCAATCCACGATAATCAACAACCATTCTTAACGATCCATCCTTCTTCTCCACTAGCAAAGCGGGTGATCCCCAAGGTGAAGAGCTTGGGCGTATAAAACCTTTATCCAAAAGTTCCTTAATCTGCTTCTTGATTTCCGCCAAATCCTGTCTTTGGCATCCTATCACGGTCGCCGATATCGGGCCTGTTCACGGCAACAGCTCGATCAAAACTCAATGTCTCTATCCGGTGGCATTCACGGCAATTCTTCCGGAAATACATCGAGAAAATCCTTCACCATCGGTACTTCTTCTGTACCACTCGATAAGCAATTAACTTGTGCTCTCCTCGGCTCGTGCCGTGTGATACATACTTAATCCTTTTTCCTTGGTGTGGTGAGCAAAATTGATCTAGTGGAGCAATCAATGTTTCCTCCATACTTTGATAACCAATCCATACCTAATATCACATCCAATCCTTGGGATTCCGAACTATTAGGTCCGAGGGGAAAACATAGTGTCCAATCCTTAATGGCGATCGATCACACCATTTACTAGCCATGTACTCTGCTCCGGGTGAGGTTACTAGCATGGGTGACCTAGGGGCTTGGGTTGGTAACTTGTACTTATCCACAAATCCCCTTGATATGTATGAATGCGATGCACCAGTATCGAAAAGAACAACTGCAGTAAATGACTTAACCAAAAACTTACCGATTACTGCATCGGGCTGATCTTCAACCTCCTCCACTTCAATGTGGTTCACCTGTCCTCTATTGAAAGGGTTGGGCTTCTTTCCAGAGCTTCCATTGCCATTTCCATTCTGGCCTTCTGGACAGTCATTGGCATAATGCCTAGTCTTGCGGCACTTAAAGCAAGTAATATGACTCAGGTTTACTTTGGATGGTGTTGACGGGTTGGTGCGATTCTGTCCGTTGCTTCCTCCATTCCGTTCCCATTCTTGGTGCTTTATTATGGTTATGCGAATTTCCTCCTCCATGGGTATGTCAAACTGAATTCTGATTTAGGGGTATAACGAGGTTTCTGGCGAGCTCGAGTTATACTTCCCTTGTCCATACTTCCGCTATGGTTCTCAATTTGCTGCTGCTTTCCTTCAATCATGAGGGCTCGGTCTACTAACTCCTGGTTGTTAGGGACACTTGCTACCATCAACGGCATACTGAACTCGTCATTCAGTCCTTATAGAAACTTCTCCTGCTTAGCTGCATCCGTAGCAACGTCATCTGGGGCATAACGTGCTAGTTTACTAAAGTCATCCACATACTGGCCAACAGTCCTTCCTCCTTGGCGTAAGTTGCGAAACTCACGCTTCTTCATGGCCATAGCTCCTGCTGAAACATGGACAGTGCGAAAAGCTTGCTGAAATTTGATCCCATGTGGCGGTGTCTGTGGTAAGTGGCTGTGAAATTCTCCCACCATGCTTTATTGCGGGTCCTTCAAGTTGATGTGCTGCAAACTTCACTCTTTCTCCATCCGTGCATCCTGCAGTGGTCGGCTCCCTTCCTATCTTGCGGAGCCACCATCTGCTACAATTGGCTCGGTGCTCTTTGGAATACACCGGCGGATTTAGTCTAAGGAAACGAGTCGATGATCCGCGGTGGTGGTGGCGGTGGGTTGTTGTTGTTGTTGTTGCCACAGTTACGCACAGTGTTTGAATCGGGGTATTCGCCACCGGATCAGTTGGGTGATCTCTGGCGGGAAAAGCGAATCCGGGTCGCGTCTCGGAGGCATCGATGGGTTTAGAAAAGATGAGAATTTAGAATAGAATGAGGTCTAAGGGGAATCACTACCCAAATGCACATGAGCAAATACACACAAAATCACTTCATTCAATCAAACAAAGGCTTACAACGATCTAACTATCGCAAAAGGTGTGTCTACTATAATGTTTGCATGGAGGGAATACTACTAATATGTGGGGGACTTCTACTAATTTGAACCGGTGGAAGACTCCATAATGTCTCGCTTCCAGCTTCGTCTTCAAAGTCGGGTTCACTTGGATCCGAATCGGTGTCGTCGATGTTGATGTAGTTGCTTGGGCAATCGACATACTGGTCTTCATTCTTGAGCGCCAACTTCTTCTTGAGTTCTTCAATCTCGTACTTTAGATCGTTATTGTGTCTTGCTAGAGCTACGATCTCGTCCATATAGTCCTTGCGAGTTGTCTTTAGTTCTTCTTCAAGCTCGATGATCCTTCCCTTTGCATTCTCGCAACTCCAACATATCATTGCACATCCGGTTCTCTGGCGTCGAATGTGCTGGTTTAACTCTGGATAAATGCTGCAATGGATCTATCCTTCTTAGTGTTGACGACTTCCCATTTGTCGTCTCGGCGTCCGCAAATCTGGTAGATTGTGTCCTTGAGGTCTTCTTGATAAACTTCTCCAATGCGTCCCATGGTGATGTGAGCTGCCATGCTCTTTCCCGGACTCCAAGTTGGGGCCTTTGAAAACACTATCTATTGGCTTGGTGATTGGGGCGAATGTCCTTCTCGAACGTGAGCGTGAATCTTCCAGCTCCTCTTCGTGCAGAGTGGCGTTGAAAGTTCGGTGAAACTTGGTAATCCAATGTTCGGTACTTGGTAACTTCCTTCAAGTGAAATCCAAATGGTGTGCCTTCATCCGGTTGGGTGTACTTGATCTTCGCGTCCTTCATCCTAAAGAGAGTAGAAAAGAGGAGGAGTTAGAAAATGGGAAGAGAATAGTGATCTAGGGCTTTATCTTAGTGGTCGTGTCCTACAGTCAGCGTGTGCTCTGATACCATTCTCTGTCGCGACCAGACCCGAATGGATCTAGCGCTCTGTGCTCAGTGCCATCCCTGGATCGAATGTCGACACCACACAAGATTTGAAGGATTTATAGCGAGTAGCAATCACACACTTATTACATCGTTGTCCACAAGGGAACTTAATACAATAATATGGCTTAAGGCCATCTAATAATAACAATGAAGGCTTGGAAAGCGAGTGAGTCCATCAACTCCAACGGCATCACCGAGTATAGAACCACAACCTAACATCTTACTCGTAAATGCGAAAAGTACGCAACATGAAAAGTTGCAGCCCGAAACGGTCGACACATGGAATATCTTTGGCGCAGTAACACATAGAGAACAATGAAGCAATAAGCCTACACTACATGCATATTTGGCTGGTGGTAAGGCTCTACGGTTACATTTTTGCATAAAGCTGATTTTTCCCTACATCAAAGGAATAATTTTATTTAACTATCATGGTGGTTGTTAAACATTGAGAATGGTTGACAAGATCCTCAATCCCAATTAAAAGTACTCATTAAAAATCCCAATAACTTTTTATTAGAAGTAACATGTTGAGATTCACATGATATTCAAGTACTAGATACTCAAAACGTCCATAACCGGGGACACGGCTAATCATGATTAGTTTTTACACTCTGCAGAGGTTTAGCACTTTTCCCCACAAGACTCGATCGCCTCCGCTTGGTTCTCGCACTTCATGGTGTTTGAGAAATGGATGACCGAGACATAGTCTTTCGTAAGCGCTTAGCACCTTACATGTGGGTAGACCGTACCAACCTACATCCCCTACATCAGCTAGCCTACCCGTAAGAGTTCGCACAACTTAGTCAACTACGCCAGAGCCCATAATTGGCTTGTGGCTGCACACGGAAGTTTCTAGTTTGAAAAATCTCATGATCACTTAGAGCACGGGTGGCGGTCCGAAGAAATACAGGCAAATCTCGATAGAAACCAGGTGCCTCAATCCACCCAGATGTGTGTTTAAGTTGCCACCTTAGATAAACCATTAATTAACAATCTCACATCATCATGGATATTCACTCACCCAATCCACGTCTACTAGCATAGCATGGCATAATCAAGCAAACGTAGAAGTAACTCCCAAGGTTTCATAAGTAATCGTGTAATAGGTACTACCTCAATCTACTTCCCATCCCACAATTTGATTAGATCCTAATCATGCAAGTGTTTGGGGTTTGATCTAATGCATAAAACCGGGTAGTAGAAAAAGCATGATCAAAGTGTTACTTGCCTTGTCGATGATCCGCGAGTCCTAGAGATTCAAATAACAAGCGGCGCACTCCGGGTGATCTAACGCAGACAAACAACAAGCATACAATAAGTACTCATCTAATGCACAGGGAAATCTCGAATAAAAGATCTAACCAGATGGTTCAACTTAAGAACCCTGGTTGCAAAAGAATCGAATCAAATAAAGTATCAAAGGTCGGAACTCGAGAGAGAACGACTCGGTTTAGCAATCTGAAATTAGGTCAAAATCTCACAGTAGCAAAACTCTGTGAAAATAGGTTAGTCGGAACGGCGGTTTCGTTCTGAAACTCCAGCGCTTGAATCACCTGATTAGATAAGCGAGCAAGAAATAAAACAGATTTGAAAATTGGATCGAAATCGAATCGAAAAATAACGGATTAAATCCGATTTAAAAGAAAATGACGAACGAACTAAATAACGGACGCTCATTATCGTAACTAATCCAACGAACGCGTTCATTGAAACGAACGGGTCGGTGAGCGTTCGTTAATTAAGAAAACCGAAAAAAATAAAACCAATCTAGGTTTTTGAAAAAAAACCGAACATCTTTTTAAAAAAAAACCGGATCAGGTCTTTTTGAGAAAACCGGATCGGATCGGGCGCGGGCGGTGGCTACCTCCGGCGGTCACCGGCGGCTCCGGGGTCTCCCGTGGTCAAGTGGTCGGTGGGTGGCGGCGGGTCGGCGAGGGGCTCGAGGCGGCGTGGCGTGTTCGGCGGCGGTGTCAGGCGGCGGGCGGCTCGGTTGGGCTCAGGTGAGGCGGCGCGGCGGGTCGATGTGAGAGAGGGGCGTTATAAAGGGAAGGGGGCTCGGTTGCGTGGGGAGGGGCAGTGGCGGGCTCCGGCGATGTCCGAGCCGGAGTCGGCGGCGGCAAGTGGCGGCGGACTCCTCCAGGCGTCTTGTGAGGAAAGGGAGGTGGGCAGGTGGCTGGGCACAGGGCTGTTGGCTGGGCCGGCTGGGCCTCGATCAGGTAGCGTTTTTTAAATTAAAATTAAAACTAAGCGAATTAAAAAAATACCAAATGAATTCCAAATTAAATAAAACAAATTTTCTCCGACTCCTAAAAATGAGTCGAACAAAATGAACTTTTAAAAATTGCAACATGCAAATAAATTTTTAAAATGCTCATTTTTGCCTAAGCAAAAATGAATCTTCAAAAACCCAAATTTGATTTATTTAAAATATCTTCGTTTTTTTCCTAAATATTGGGAAAGTCATATTATTCCCTCTCTTGAGATTTTATAGGAAAAACTTTATGAAGATAATTAAATAAATCCAATGATCCTATTTCCAAAATTTGAGAAATCCCAAATATGAAAATAATGAAACTTCCAACTCTCTCCGAGGGTCCTTGAGTTGCGTGAAATTTTCTAGGATCGGAAAATGCGAGAAAATATGATATGCATGATGATCTAATGTATAACATTCCAAATTGAAAATTTGGGATGTTACATCCACTCATCGATCGCTATCCAGCATGCATCTAGAGTATTAAGTTAAAAACAGAGTAACGCCTTAAGCAAGATGACATAAATTCATGCAATATGATAAAAACCCCATCTTGTTATCCTCGATGGCAACAATACAATACGTGCCTTGCAACCCTTTCTGTCACTGGGTAAGGACACCGCAAGATTGAACCCAAAGCTAAGCATCTCCCCCATTGCAAGAACTACCAATCTAGTTGGCCAAACCAAACGGATAATTCGAAGAGACTTGCAAAGATAACTCAATCATACATAAAAGAATTCAGAGAAGATTCAAATATTATTCATAGATAAGCTCGATCATAAACCCACAATTCATCGGTCTCAACAAACACACCGTAAAAAGAAGATTACATCGAATAGATCTCCACGAGAGAGGGGAAGAACATTGTATTGAGATCCAAAAAGAGAGAAGAAGCCATCTAGCTACTAGCTATGGACCCGAAGGTCTGAAGTAAACTACTCACACTTCATCGGAGAGGCTTTGATGATGATGTAGAAGCCCTCCATGGTGGATGCCCCTCCGTGAGCTCCTAACAGGCCCCAAGATGGGATCTCGTGGATACTGAGGAAGTTGCGGCGGTGGAATTAGGTTTTGGCTCTGTTACGATCGTTTGAAGTGCGTAGGTATATATAGGAGGAAGAATGCGTCGGTGAAGCAACAGGGGGCGAGGCAGGGGGCGCGCCCTAGGAGGGAGCGCGCCCCCACCTCGTGTTGCCTCTTTGTTCCTTGGAGTAGGGTCCAAGTCTCCTGGATCACGTTCGGTGAGAAAATCACGTTTCCGAAGGTTTCATTCCGTTTGGACTCCGTTTGATATTCCATTTCTTCAAAAAACTGAAATAGGCAAAAACAACAATGCAGGTTGGGCCTCCGGCAATAGGTTAGTCCCAAAAATAATATAAAAGTGAAAAATAAAGCCCAATATAGTCCAAAACAGTAGATAAAAGTAGCATGGAGCAATAAAAATTATAGATACGTTGGAGACGTATGAGGCATCCCCAAGCTTAATTCCTGTTCGTCCTCGAGTAGGTAAATGATAAAAAGAGAATTTTTGATGCGGAGTGATACTTTGGCATAATTTCAATGTAAATCTCCTTAATTGTGGTATGAATATTCAGATCCGAAAGATTCAAGACAAAAGTTCATATTGACATAGAAATAATAGTACTTCAAGCATACTAACTAAGCAATTATGTCTTCTCAAAATAACATGGCCAAAGAAAGTTATCCTACAAAATCATATAGTCTGGCTATGCTCCATCTTCCCCACACAAAATATTTAAATCATGCACAACCCGATGACAAGCCAAGCAATTGTTTCATACTTTAACATTTTCAAAACTTTTTCAATACTCACGCAATACATGGCGTGAGCCATGGATATAGCACTATATGTGGAATAGGATGGTGGTTGTGGAGAAGACAAAAGAGGAAGATAGTCTCACATCAACTAGGCGTATCAACGGGCTATGGAGATGCCCATCAATAGATATCAATGTGAGTGAGTAGGGATTGCCATGCAACGGATGCACTAGAGCTATACGTATATGAAAGCTCAGCAAAAGAAACTAAGTGGGTGTGCATCCAACTCGCTTGCTCACGAAGACCTAGGGCAATTTGAGGAAGCCCATCATTGGAATATACAAGCCAAGTTCTATAATGAAAAATTCCCACTAGTATATGAAAGTGACAAAATGAGGGACTCTCTATCATGAAGATCTTGGTGCTACTTTGAAGCACAAGTGTGGTAAAAGGATAGTAACATTGTCCCTTCTCTCTTATTCTCTAATTTTTTTATTTGGGCCTTTTCTCTTTTTTATGGCCTCTTTTTTTCTTTTTTTTAATATTTTTCGTCCGGAGTCTCATCCCAACTTGTGGGGGAATCATAGTCTCCATCATCCTTTCCTCACTTGGGACAATGCTCTAATAATGATGATCATCACACTTTTATTTACTTACAACTCAACAATTACAACTCGATACTTAGAAAAAGTATGACTCTATATGAATGCCTCCGGAGGTGTACTGGGATATGCAATGAAACATGAGTGACATGTATGAAAGAATTATGAAAGGTGGCTTTGCCACAAATACAATGTCAACTACATGATCATGCTAGCAATATGACAATGATGGAGCGTGTCATAATAAACGGAACGGTGGAAAGTTGCATGGCAAAATATCTCGGAATGGCTATGGAAATGCCATGATAGGTAGGTATGGTGGCTGTTTTGAGGAAGATATATGGTGGTGTATGATACCGGCGAGAAGTGCGCGGTATTAGAGAGGCTAGCAATGGTGGAAGGATGGGAAAAAGTGTGTATAATCCATGGACACAACATTAGTCATAAAGAACTCATATACTTATTGCAAAAATCTAGAAGTTATCAAAGCAAAGTATTACGCGCATGCTCCTAGGGGATAGATTGGTAGGAAAAGACCATCGCTCGTCCCTGACCGCCACTCATAAGGAAGACAATCAATAAATAAATCATGCTCCGAGTTCATCACATAATGGTTCACCATACGTGCATGCTACGGGAATCACAAACTTCAACACAAGTATTCTTTAAATTCACAACTACTCAACTAGCATGACTCTAATATAATCATCTTCATATCTCAAAACAATTATCAAGCATCAAACTTTTCTTAGTATTCAACGCACTCAAAAGAAAGTTTCATATACCTTGAATACCAAGTATATTAACATTAAGCAAATTACCATGCTATTAACGACTCTCAAAATAATCTAAGTGAAGCATGAGAGATCAATAGTTTCTTTAAAACAAATCCACCACCGTGCTCTAAAAGATCTAAGTGATGCACTAGAGCAAAAATTATCACGCTCAAAAGAAATAAGTGACGCACTATGAGCAAAACTATCAAGCTCAAAAGATATAAGTGAAGCACATGGAGTATTCTATCAAATTCCAATTCATGTATGGCTCTCTCAAAAGGTGTGTACAGCAAGGATGATTGTGGTAAACTAACAAGCGAAGACGCAAATAATACAAGACGCTCCAAGCAAAACACTTACCATGTGGTGAATAAAAATATAGCCCCAAGTAAATTACCGATGGAAGTAGATTTAAAGAGGGGATGCCTTCCGGGCATCCCCAAGCTTTGACTTTTGGTGTCCTTGGATTATCTTGGGGTGCCATGGGCATCCCCAAGCTTAGGCTCTGCCACTCCTTGTTCCATAATCCATCAAAAGAATTTACCCAAAACTTGGAAACTTCACAACACAAAACTCAATAGAAATCTCGTGAGCTCCGTTAGAGAAAGAAAACAAAAGACTACTTTAAGGTACTGTAATGAACTCATTCTTTATTTATATTGGTGTTAAACCTACTGTATTCCAACTTCTCTATGGATTATAAACTATTTTACTAGCCATAGATTCATCAAAATAAGCAAGCGACACCATAAAACAGAATCTGTCAAAAACAGAACAGTCTGTAGTAATATGTAACTAACGCAAACTTATGGAACTCAAAAAAATCTACCAAAATTAGACAACCTAGACAATTTGTTTATTGATCATCGGCAATTGGAATCTGTATTTTATCACGTTCTGGTGATTTTTAATAATTCAGGCACTGAGCGCAAAGTTTCTGGAAATTACAGCAAGATCAAATAACTATTATCCAAGAAGATCCAATAGGTTTAACTTGGCACAAACACTAATTAAAACATAAAACCACATCTAAACAGAGGCTAGATGGATTATTTATTACTAGGCAGCATGGATAAATGTTGGGTTGTTTCCCAACAAGCGCTTTTCTTTAAAGACTTTTTAGCTAGGCATTGAGATTTCAATGATGCTCACATGAAAGACAAGAATTGAAGCACAAAGAGAGCATCATAAAACACGAGACAAACACATCTAAGTCTAACATACTTCCTATGCATAGGCATCTTATAGAAAAACAAATTATCGTAGCAAGCAAACACTAGCATATGCAAGGAAGCGGAAGGGAACAATAGCAATATCAACATAACGAGAGGTAATTTAGTAACATGAAAATTTATATAACCATATTTTCCTCTCTCATAATAATTACATGTAGGATCATAAGAAAATTCAACAATATAGCCATCACATAACATATTCTCAACACGATCCACATGCATACGAAGTTGACACTCTTCCAAAATAGTGGGATTATCATTAACTAAAGTCATGATTTCTCCAAGCCCACTTTTAATATTATTGCAAACAATATTATCAATCTCATATTCATCATGGGGCTTAAATAAATTTTCAAGATCATCAAAAGAATCACCCCAATCATGATCATTGCAACAAATAGTAGACATAGCAAAACTAGCATCCCCAAGCTTAGAGTTTTGCATATTATTAGCACAATTGACATCAAGAGAATTTATAGTAACATAATTGAAATCATGCTTTTTATTTAAAGATCTATTGTGAATCACTTCATAAAGCACTTTATCACAATTTTCAGATTTACGAATTTCAGGCAAAACCTTATAAAGATAATCTAGTGCATCCAAACCACTAGGAATTGGTTCATCATAATTGGATCTCTTAAAAAGATTGGCAAGCGGATGAGGATCCATAGATATTAGCTACTCTGTTTAGGTATAAATACCCAACTATTTCAACCAAACAAGCAAATGAGCCAAGAAAGACATCAAGGCAAGACGAACGGAAAAGAGAGGGCGAATAAAACGGCAAGGGTGAAGTGGGGGAGAGGAAAACAAGAGGCAAATGGCAAATAATGTAATGCGAGAGATAGGGATTGTGATGGGTACTTGGTATGGTTGACTTTTGCGTAGACTCCCCGACAACGGTGCCAGAAATTCTTTTTGCTACCTCTTGAGCACTGCGTTGGATTTCCCTGAAGAGGAGAGGATGATGCAGCAAAGTAGCGTAAGTATTTCCCTTAGTTTTTGAGAACCAAGGTATCAATCCAGTAGGAGGCCACGCACAAGTCCCTCCTACCTGCACAAAGCGATAGCTCCTCGCAACCAACGCGATTAGGGGTCGTCAATCCCTTCACGGTCACTTACGAGAGTGAGATCTGATAGAGATGATAAATAATATTTTTGGTATTTTTGGTATAGAGATGCAAAGTGAAAAGTAAAAGGCAAAAGTAAAAACAAAGCTAGTATTAAAGTGATGGAGATTGATATGATGAGAATAGACCCGGGGCCATAGGTTTCACTAGTGGCTTCTCTCAAGAGCATAAGTATTCTACGGTGGGTGAACAAATTACTGTTGAGCAATTGACAGAATTGGGCATAGTTATGAGTATATCTAGGTATGATCATGTATATAGGCATCACGTCCAAGACAAGTAGACCGAAACGATTCTGCATCTACTACTATTACTCCACTCATCGACCGCTATCCAGCATGCATCTAGAGTATTAAGTTAAAAACAGTAGTAACGCCTTAAGCAAGATGACATGATGTCGAGGGATAAATTCATGCAATATGATAAAACCCCATCTTGTTATCCTCGATGGCAACAATACAATACGTGCCTTGCAACCCTTTACATCCTTTGGGTAAGGACACCGCAAGATTGAACCCAAAGCCAAGCACTTCTCCCATTGCAAGAACTACCAATCTAGTTGGCCAAACCAAACGGATAATTCGAAGAGACTTGCAAAGATAACTCAATAATACATAAAAGAATTCAGAGAAGATTCAAATATTATTCATAGATAAGCTGGATCATAAACCCACAATTCATCGGTCTCAACAAACAGACCGCAAAAAGAAGATTACATCGAATAGATCTCCACGAGAGAGGGGGTGAACATTGTATTGAGATCCAAAAAGAGAGAACAAGCCATCTAGCTACTAGCTATGGACCCGAAGGTCTGAAGTAAACTACTCACACTTCATCAGAGAGGCTTTGATGATGATGTAGAAGCCCTCCGTGGTGGATGGCCCCTCGTGAGCTCGAGCAGGCCCCAAGATGGGATCTCGTGGATACTGAGGAAGTTGCGGCGGTGGAATTAGGTTTTGGCTCTGTTACGATCGTTTGGGGGTAATGAGGTATATATAGGAGGAAGGAGTACGTCGGTGGAGCAACAGGGGGGCCACGAGGCAGGGGGCACGCCCTAGGGGGGGGCGCCCCCCACCCTCGTGACCGCCTCTTTTGTTCCTTGGAGTTGGGTCCAAGTCTCCTGGATCACGTTCGGTGAGAAAATATCGTTTCCGAAGGTTTCATTCCGTTTGGACTCCGTTTGATATTCCGTTTCTTCGAAACACTGAAATAGGCAAAAACGACAGTGCAAGAAATTTGGGCCTCCGGTTAATAGGTTAGTCCAAAAAATAATATAAAAGTGGAAAATAGAGCCCAATATAGTCCAAAACAGTAGATAAAGTAGCATGGAGCAATCAAAAATTATAGATACGTTGGAGACGTATCATAGTTCCATTGACCAAAAGAGTTGGTGGGCCAAATAAATCTAGCATAGCATTATAAGAATGAAAAGTATGGCTACCCAAGAAATTCCCTCCGGTAATGGTATCAAGAATATATCTGTTCCAAGCAGTGATGCATACAAAAAAATTGCGAAGAAGAACGGAAGTAGATTGCTTCCTAGTGGATCTATTCTGAGCATTGCAAATTCTATGCCAAGCATCTTTTAGATTTTCTCCCTCCCTTTGTTTAAAATTAAGAACTTCATGATCGGGAGTACTAACAATGATAGAAGGACTAGCCATAACGGCAAAACAAACGATCTAACACACGGACACACAAGAAGCAAGCGGAAGGAAGCGAACGAAAAAGGGCGAATAAAACGGCAAGGGTGAAGTGGGGGAGAGGAAAACGAGAGGCAAATGGCAAATAATGTAATGTGAGGGATAAGAGTTTGTGATGGGTACTTGGTATGTCTTGACTTGTGCGTAGATCTCCCGACAGCGGCGTAAAATCCTTCTTGCTACCTCTTGCGCATGCATTGGTTTTCCCTTGAAGAGGAAAGGGTGATGCAACAAAGTAGCGTACGTATTTCCCTCAGTTTTTGAGAACCAATGTATCAATCCAGTAGGAGATTACACGCAAATCTCCTAGTACCTGCACAAACAATCAAGATCCTTGCAACCAACGCGAGGGGTTGTCAATCCCTTTTGACCACTTGCAAAAGTGAGATCTGATAAAGATAATAAGATAAATATTTTTGGTATTTTGGTTGTATAGATTGGAAAATAAAGATTGCAAAGTAAATAGTAAACTAGAATTGTAGATTGGAAACTTATATGATGTAAAGTAGACCCGGGGGCCATAGGTTTCACTAGTGGCTTCTCTCAAGATAGCATATATTATGGTGGGTGAACAAATTACTGCCGAGAAATTGATAGAAAAGCGCATAGTTATGATGATTTCTAAGGCAATGATCATTAATATAGGCATCACGTCCGTGTCAAGTAGACCGAAATGATTCTGCATCTACTACTATTACTCCACACATAGACCGCTATCCAGCATGCATCTAGAGTATTAAGTTCATAAGAATGGAGTAACGCATTAGGAAAGATGACATGATGTAGAGGGATAAACTCAAGCAATATGATATAAACCCCATCTTTTTATCCTCGATGGCAACAATACAATACGTGTCGTTTCCCTTTCTGTCACTGGGATCGAGCACCGCAAGATTGAACCCAAAGCTAAGCACTTATTCTATTGCTAGAAAGATCAATCTAGTAGGCCAAACTAAACCGATAATTTAGCCTATGTTTTTGAAGATAGAGCTCATCTATTTTTTGAATGTAACTTCAGTTGCAGGGTTTGGAATTACCTGCAGATTGATTGGACACATGGCTCAAATATTCAGCAATGTATATTTCAAGCAAGGCAGAGATTTGGTCATCCATTCTTCTTTGAAGTGATGCTCACAACTTCTTGGAATATATGGATTCTGAGAAATGGGAGAACATTTAGGGGGACAACGGCTACTTTTGCTGCCTGGAGGTGTAGCTTTATACATGATATCCTTCTGCTGTCTCATAGGTTTAAAGATAGCATTAAGTATAGGCTTGTTGATTGGGTTAATTCCCTCATGTAAATGTAAGTTTTCCTTCTATCTTAGGTTAAGCTGTAACTTTTAACCTCCTCTGTACAATTTGTTTGTGTTTGTTGCAATAAAGGGTTGTGGGGTTTTTATCCTACAATAAATATTAAAAAAAACCCGATAATTCGAAGAGACTTGCAAAGATATCAAATCATGCATATAATAATTCAGAGAAGAATCAAATAATATTCATAGATAATCAAGTTCATAAACCCACAATTCATTGGATCTCGGTAAACACACTGCAAAAGAGTATTACATCGAATAAATCTCCAAGAACATCGAGGAGAACTTTGTATTGAGATCCAAAGAGAGAGAAGAAGCCATCTAGCTAATAACTATGTACCCAAAGGTCTGTGGTAAACTACTCACACATCATCGGAGAGGCTATGCTGTTGATGTAGAAGCCCTCCGTGATCGAATCCCCTCCGTGATCATGGGAAAAGGCCCCAAGATGGGATCTCACGGGTACAGAAGGTTGCGGCGGTGAAAATTGGTTTCGTGGCTCCCCCCGATGTTTTCATGGTATAAGAGTATATATAGGCGAAAGAAGTAGGTTGGTGGAGCTACGAGGGGCCCACGAGGGTGGGGGCGCGCCCTCCTGCCTCGTGGTCGCCTCGTTGCTTCCTTGACTTCCACTCCAAGTCTCCTGGATTGCGTTTGTTCCAAAAAAGATCCTCGCGAAGGTTTCGTTCCGTTTGGATTCCGTTTGATATTCCTTTTCTGCGGAACACTGAAATAGGCAAAAAAAACTACAATTTGCACTGGGCCTTCGGTTAATAGGTTAGTCCCAAAAATAATATAAAAGAGCATAACAAAGCCCATTAAACATCCAAAACAGATAATATAATAGCATGGAACAATAAAAAAGTATAGATACGTTGGAGACGTATCACACACGCAAGATCTATCCATGGAGATGCATAGCAACAAGAGGGGAGAGTGTGTCTACGTACCCCCCACTACAAAAAAAGACACATCCGTGACATTTTGGGCCCAACGATTTTTTTCCTGTCATGCTTATGACACTTCTATGACGATAATTGTGACAAAACCCGGTATCATCATAGATGTGGCGGGCTCCTACTTCTATGGCAAAAAATCATGACAGAAAATGGGATTTTCGTCCTGGGAGGGCCAGAGACGGAGCTGCATGACATTCTTTGGGCCGTCCTTGACGGAAAAACCGTGGTAGAAGCGAGGGCGAGGAAAATACTAGGGAGTTCCTGGTTACGGTGGGTGGTCGGGGCCGAGCGATGCAAGGAGGGATTGCGTGTTTCTCTCGTACACGAACGTGCGTGTGTACGAGGCGTTGGGCTCTAACTGAACCCGAGCGAGGCGTTCGCCTACTAAACCCAAGCGAGGCATTCGCCTACTGAACCCGAGCGATTGCACTGGCTACACTTTACTAAACCCGAGCGACCAATCGATCCTTGGCTGTTAATTGAACCCGATTGGGCGATTCGCCGCTCTGCTGCTAATCGAAGCCGATCGAACCTGCTGCCTCTTGATGAGCAAAGTGAGTGTTCTTTGGGGTTGGATGAACAGTTCCCGGTGGGGGTTGGATGAACAGTTCCTGGTGGGGGTAGAGGCCGTTGCCGCTGGATGAACAGGACCCCGATCGAGCCGGTTGGGGGTGGATGAACAGGACCCCGTGGAGGGCTGGTTGAACAGTACCTGGTGAAGGGCTGGATGAACAGTAGCCCGTGGAAGGTTGGTTGAACAGGACCCCGTGGAGAGGGTTAGTTGAACATTAGCCGGTGGTGGCTGGATGAACAGGAGCCCGTGGTGAACAATAGCTGGTGGAGGCAGGAGGGAGACACCATGGATGAACAGTCGCAGGTGGAGGCTGGAGGAGGTCGACGATGGATGAATAGTAGCCGTGGAGGCAGGAGCAAGGCAGTAGACGGTGGATGAACAATAGCCTGTGGAGTCGCATTTTGCGGTACGCCAAACCCCTCCCGATGAACAGGACCCCCGTTTCGACCGTAGGAGGTCGAAGAGAAATCTGTTTCCTCCGTTTTGCGGTACGCCACACCCCTCCCAATCAACAAGACCCCGTTTCGACCGTAGGAGGACAAAGAGAAGTTTGTTTCCTCCATTTTGCGGTACGCCAAACCCCTCCCGGTGAATAGGATCCCGTTTCGACCGTAGGCGGTCAAACAGAAGCCGTTTCCTTCGTTCTGCGGTACGCTGGGCCTTGTTTTGGCTGTTCCGTCCAAGCCGGTTGGCTCCCGATGAACATGACACATTCTATTGCCTCCTGATGAACACCACACAGTTTCTCCGTTCCGACCCAGCCGGTTGGCTGCCGATGAACAGGACGCCATTGCTACCCTCTGTTGCCTCTCCCTATACACTAGCCCTAGCCGTACATATGTGCGAGTAGGCGTTCGAGACCCCGCTTGTACGTACGTACGTGTACACGATATAGACGGGGCTGCCTGAACAACTACCACTCCTTACTGGGCCATGGCTCATTGGGGCAGAAAGACCGATGGACCAGTATGTACGTACACGTTTGCGACCAGAATGACAACACTAGTAGCTTCGACCGGGTAAGGGAGGATAAGGAGGCACTTCTTGCGTGCTGTCAGGGAGGATAAGGAGGCACTTCTTTCATGCGAAGATGTAGCTGGTGGGTCCGAGCTGACAGGGGGAGGATTCTTTTTTTGCGCGTAATAAGGAGGCACTTCCTTGTGTGCGAAGATGTAGCTAGTGGATCCATCTGTCAGCCTCACCGTGTGCAGTCCTCTTCCGATGGCTGTCGTTCGTTGACCATGTTGACCATGCCATGCAGATAGCACTAGGCGGTGGACGACAATGAGGCAGGGAACAATGCGGAGCCTGGGAACATGCGGAGGGTAGTATGAGGGTTGATTGGTTCGGCTGCGGGGTGAGGCTGCCGTTGCCGCAGAATAACAGGGGTGTGGGTGAGTAGAGGGATGGCCTGGCCAGCGGTGGTAGTAGTAGGGGCGGTGAGGCCTCCGCGGCAGCACAGCCGGACACGGGAGGCAGGAGCATGCAGTGGTTTGGACGGCTGCAACAAGAAAATCAGAGGTTGAAGAAGCAGGACGACCGTTGGATGTTAACAATCCAATGGTAACCGGTGATAGAATCGTTTGTTGACTAAGTTGACAAAGCCCTCCATACGCGTCAACTTAGTAGGGCCACAAGTCAGCCTCCAAATCTGGTGGGCCCTAGTTGTCATGGGAAGCACTCATTATTTTTTGCTTAATAAGGAGGCACTTCCTTCCGTGCCAAGATATAGCTGGTGGGTCCTAGCTGTCATTGGGAGGATTCATTCTTTTTGGCGTAATTAGGAGGTACATGCTTGCGTGCGGCCATGTACCATGTGGGTCCCAACTGTCGGCCTCTCCATGTACATCCCTTTTCAGATGTTGTCGTTTGTTGACAATGTAGACCACGCCGTGCCGAGAACACCGGTAGCGATGGACAACAAATGAGACCAGGAAGGGAATGACCCGGAGGCGGCGAATTCACAACAGTGGAGGGATGTGGGTACGTAGAGGGATAGCCTGGCCAGCGGTGGGAGTAGTAGGGGCAGTGAGGCCTGCGCGGCAGCACAGCCGGCCACAGGGGGCGGGAGCAGGCGGTCCCGCCGGTGCTGGATTTTGCGGCTGGACCAAGAAGATCAGAGATTGAAGAAGCACAACGGCCGTAGGATTGACATCCAACTGTTACGTCTACTAGAATCATTTGTTGATGTATATAATAAGTAAAAAAATCTTGCACATGCGTCAACTTAATAGGCCCACAAGTCAGACCATTCCCTATTTCTTAAATAATTTACAGCTCATTGCAACTTCTTATGCCATTCATTGCAGTCTGTTTTTTTGTTGGCCAGGGCCAGGGTTAAAAATTAAACGAAATTTCGCATATTCGGTGGGGTCCAAACTATTTTTAATACCAAAATGTCGAGCCAGATTTAAAGTACTTTGAAGATATATTTAAATTAGGTTAAAGCCCAGTGAAATTGGAATCTGAAAATGTGAAAAAAATTCAGAAATTATAAAGTAATTGCCAATTTGTCGTGTTTTTTTATATTTACAGCCCATTTCATATTAGTTTCAAGATTTGCAGCTGTCTTGAAAGAGTTGCAGCTCATCAGGGCGTAGAAAAATAAGTAGGCCTGGATTGGGTATTCTTCAGAAAATAATAAACAGGGCTCAATTTCACAAAGAAAAAATGGCTGGGCTGGTCATGTGGTGAACGTAAAATATAAGCATGGGCTAGACGGGCCACAACCTAGTTGAAACCCTGCTCCGTCTCAATAATAACAAAACAGCACTGCTCGAGCAGCTATGTCCCAGGTGTGAGCCGATCTTGTGTTGTTCTCTTGTCTATTGACTATATACGCTGATAATGTCATGGGCCCCAGATGTCAGGAAACCACTAGGAGGAAGCATTTCCTTTTTCTATACGCTGACAATGATATAACAAAAAATGAGGAACTTCCTTGCGTACGGCCATGGACATGATGGAACCCTACTATCATCCTCTCCACGTACAGACCTCTCCTAATTCCTCTTGTTTGTTGACCATGTTGACAACATGAGAGGGCGGCCCGCGGCAAGCGCACCAAAGCGCGCGGAGGACGACGGCGAGGCCTTGGACGTCGACATTAATGATTTAGGAGACGGTGGGGCGGTGATGCATGCGCTGAGGCGCAGCCAGCCGTGGGAGGCGGAAGCAGGCGGCCCCGCTGGTGCTGGTTTGGTTTTGGCGGCTGGAGGTAGATAGGACTGAATAAACACGACAGACTGTAAAAGTAGCAGGAGTACTTAACAACCTTAACTGAAACCAGCAGGGGCACTTAACAACCATAGCTGAAAGCAGTATGAGTACTTATACAGGTTCAACCGTACAAAGCACGCCTCAAATAGTGCTACTTTGCCTATAGTTAACCAAGAGTGAGGCCACCAAGCCCCAGGACAAGGCCCAGGCACCACCCCGCGCATCCACAACCTTTTGAAAGCGACTTCATCTCGCAATGTGGTCAGTAAACAAGATATTTGCTTTAGAGCCATGGAAAAACATGAGCATAACCTTCTGTCCTATTCTCCAAGATGGACTGACCTTCATTATTTGAGACCACCCAGGAATAAGTATCTTTTCACCTCCAAGGGGAATGGAGTAGGTCGACATAAACATCATGTTGTGATCAAGCGCAAGTCTGACCCGACCATGGTCAGGCATCTGTATAGGAACAATAGAACTGGGTAGTTTCTGTTTCAAGAAGATCACAGCTGTAAAACTGTGTATAAGCAAGAGTTTATGAACAACATATATATATATATATATATATATATATATATATATATATATATATATATATATCAGAAAACAGCTCGTACCATAAGTTTCTCAAAACAGTTGGACCTGTTCAATGTGTGCAGTGATACGTCTCCAACGTATCTACTTTTCCAAACACTTTTGCCCTTGTTTTGGACTCTAACTTGCATGATTTGAATGAAACTAACCCGGACTGACGCTGTTTTCAGCAGAACTACCATGATGTTGTTTTATGTGTAGAAAACAAAAGTCCTCGGAATGTCCTGGAAATCCACGGAGGCACTTTTTGGAATTTATTAGAATTATTGGGCGAAAGAAATACACCAGGGGGCCCAGGGCATGTCCATGAGACAGGGGGCGCCCCCCCCCCTAGGGCGCGCCCCCTATCTCGTGGGGCCCCTTGGACCTCCTCTGACCTCAACTCCAACTCCATATATTCCGTCTCGGGGAGAAAAAAATCAGAGAGAAAGTTTCATCGCGTTTCACGACACAGAGCCGCCGCCAAGCCCTAATCTCTCTCGGGAGGGCTGATCTGGAGTCCGTTCGGGGCTCCGGAGAGGGGGATTCATCGATGTCGTCATCATCAACCATCCTCCATCACCAATTTCATGATGCTCACCGCCGTGCGTGAGTAATTCCATCGTAGGCCTGCTGGACGGTGATGGGTTTGATGAGATTTGCCATGTAACCAAGTTAGTTTTGTTAGGGTTTGATCCCTAGTATCCACTATGTTCTGAGATTGATGTTGCAATGACTTTGCTATGCTTAATGCTTGTCACTAGGGCCCGAGTGCCATGATTTCAGATCTGAACCTATTATGTTTTCATGAATATATGTGTGTTCTTGATCATATCTTGCAAGTCTATAGTCACCTATTATGTGTTATGATCTGACAACCCCGAAGTGACAATAATCGGGATACTTCTCGATGATGACCGTAGTTTGAGGAGTTCATGTATTCACTATATGCTAATGCTTTGTTCTGGTTCTCTATGAAAAGGAGGCCTTAATATCCCTTAGTTTCCGCTAGGACCCCGCTTCAACGGGAGGGTAGGACAAAAGATGTCATACAAGTTGTTTTCCATAAGCACGTATGACTATTTACGGATTACATGCCTACATTACATTGATGAATCGGAGCTAGTTCTATATCACCCTATGTTATAGCTATTGCATGAGTTATCGCATCCGGCATAATTATCCATCATTGATCCATTGCCTACGAGCTTTTCATATATTGTTCTTCACTTATTTACTTTTCCGTTGCTACTGTTACAACTACTAAAAAAACCCAAAAACATTTATCTTTACTTTTGCTACCGTTACTATTATTATCATACCACTTTTGCTACTAAACACTTTGCTACAGATACTAAGTTATCCAGGTGTGGTTGAATTGACAACTCAACTGCTAATACTCAAGAATACTCTTTGGCTCCCTTGTGTCGAATCAATAAATTTGGGTTGAATACTCTACCCTCGAAAGCTGTTGCGATCCCCTATACTTGTGGGTTATCAAGACTAATTTCTGGCGCCGTTGCGGGGGAGCATAGCTCTATTCTCTGAGTCACTTGGGATTTATATCTGTTGATCACTATGAGGAATTTGAAAGACGCTAAGACCAAGATTTTTCCCTCAACTATGAGGGGAGGTAAGGAACTGCCATCTAGCTCTGCACTAGATTCTCCTTCCGTTATTAGTAAGCTTGCAACACCTAAACCTACTACTGCTATGAATTCTGATATGTCGCATGTTATTGATGATACCACTTCTGCTATGCATGATGAAACTACTTCTGTGCGTGATACTACTTTGCCATTAGGTGAATTTTTAGATGAACAACTTGCTAGAGTTAGGGGGTGAGGGAGTCCCGGATTAGGGGGTGTCCGGATAGCCGAACTATCACCGTTGGCCGGACTCCTGGACTATGAAGATACAAGATTGAAGACTTCGTCCCGTGTCCGGATGGACTTTCCTTGGCGTGGAAGGCAAGCTTGGCGATACGGATATGTAGATCTCCTACCATTGTAACCGACTGTGTAACCCTAACCTATCCGGTGTCTATATAAACCGGAGGGTTTTAGTCCGTAGGGACGAACAACAATCATAACATAGGCTAGCTTCTAGGGTTTAGCCTCTCGATCTCGTGGTAGATCTACTCTTGTACTACCCATTTCCTCAATTTTAATACAGCGGGAGTAGGGTATTAACCCCATCGTGTTGGCCCGAACCTGGGTAAAAACATCGTGTCCCTTGTCTCCTGTTACCATCCGCCTAGACGCACAATTCGGGACCCTACCCGAGACGCCGGTTTTGACACCGACATTGGTGCTTTCATTGAGAGTTCCTCTGTGCTATCGCTGTCAGGAAGGATTCCTCATCCCGTCTTTAAATACAATACTATCGCCAAAGGAGCCTTGGCCACTGGCCAGACTCTTCGGCTAGGTGGTTTTCTTATGACCGCCAGTTCGGCCACCGCGCCGACGATGACTTCTCGAGTCATCGAAACCAATCTTCACGTTAATTCAGAACTTGCCGAATAGTTAGATCCGATTGAGCTCTCCTCCGTAAACGAGCTCTTGGATCGCATCGCCACCCTGGGAGTCGCCACAGACTACGACCGGATTGGGCCTAAAACCGATCTGAGAGAGATCACCTCTCCCCAGGCTACCCATCATGTTGCTGTGATAGAGGAGCAATGCGGTGATTCTTCTTCTATCTTAAGGACTAGCTACGTCCGGATTCCCGATCCCTCCATGCCGGATTCCCGCAGAGGGACGGATGTCGATCAAGCCCTGAACTTAAAGTCCGGCGACGGGATGGATTCATTGGATAGCATTCAAAAATCCAAACTTCCGAAGTTCGGAAACTTCCGACCCCGAGTCTTAAATTGACGGGGTTCGGATCCAGTTCCACCCGCCCACCCGAACATTAGCGATCTATCCCGAA
The DNA here is from genome assembly GCA_021605145.1 of Aegilops bicornis. Lineage (NCBI taxonomy): Eukaryota > Viridiplantae > Streptophyta > Magnoliopsida > Poales > Poaceae > Aegilops > Aegilops bicornis. Next base: position 637,155,961 of record CM038675.1, read on the forward strand.
TTTGGAAAGAGCCCGGCTGAAACAAAGACATCATTCTTTGGGCGATTCCTCCTGGTTATGGACGGGATAAAGGACTGCCGAGAGGAGGACGCAATCCCACTTTTCTGCAATAATTGCACGGACAAGGGAATCCTAAACGCCATAAGTCGTCGCGAAATTACACGCTTTGCTGACTTGGTGACCATAGTACAAAAGTATTGTGCGATGGAGAGTGCCTGGAAAACCGAAAGTAAATTTTGGGATAATCCGGCCCCGAATACATCCCTAGTCTGAAATAAAAGGGTGCATCATTACCAAGCACACGGTTAAACACCAAAAACCAAAACCCCTAAAGGGTACGGAACCGTCTTGGAGGGTTGGCTAAACAGACCCTGCAAAATTCATAGCACAGAGGGCGCCACTCCAACTCATAGCCTTCGAGCATGTTGGATACTACGGCAGGTGGCCAAAAGTGGCGAAGAGCTTCTAGCTTCAGAATCCCAGCCGAGCAACACCAGTACGGTGTTAACAGTCTTCGAGACTTCGCATCAAATAACATGCGCAAACGAACACTCCGCAACCTTGCCGAAGTCTACCAAGTAGCAACAATAAATCCATGGAGTGACACGGCTATTACCTTTAATGCCAAGGATTTAACCTAAATTCGAACAGCCCGAGCACCAGCCGCATTGGTCCTCAGTCCGATAGTGGACGGCTTTAGCCTTACTAAGGTACTCATGGTTGGCGTCAGCGGACTAAACCTCATCTATGAGGAAACCCTCCGAAAAATGGAAATAGACTGGAACCGCATTGAGCGAAGCAGCACAACCTTTAGAGGAATAATCCCTAGCCGGGAAACATGCTGCACAGGAAAAATCACACTTGACGTAGTGTTCGGCTCGCCGGACAATTACAGGTCCGAGGAGGTCACATTTGAAGTGGCCCCATTCAGCGGCGGATATCACGCTTTATTAGGGCGAGAGGCATTCACAATTTTTCAAGCTATACCCCATTATGGGTACATGAAGCTTAAAATGCCCGGACCTAACGGAATCATCACTCTCGCTAGTGATCCGAACATAGCACTCCGCCGAAAACAAGACAGCCGCACTAGCCCTCGAGGCACTATCCAAAGCCCTAGCGGCCGAGGAACTCATCGCGATGCGCTCCACGGTGAACAGGGGACGATGTGATACTTGATAAAAGATCCAAGTCCACCTCTTTTAAACCAGCGGACGAAATAGTCAAATTCCAAGTCCACCCAACGGACCCTGCAAAGACGGCCTCCATTGGGGCACAATTAAACCGTGATGTAGACGCCGAACCACGAGAATTTCTACGAGAAAACTGGGACATCTTTGCCTGGAACCCTTCAGACTTGCCAGGAATCCCACATTGGCTGGCCGAGCACAGCCTAAATATCCTAAAAGGATTCAAGCCAGTCAAACAGGCTCTTCGGCGCTTTTCCGAACCCAAGAGACCGGCCATGGGAGAGGAGCTAGCCAAACTTTTGGAAGCCGGATTCATCAGAGATATAAAACATCCGGACTGGCTAGCAAACCTGGTGATGGTACCAAAGAAGGATAAATCCTGGCGCCTACGTGTTGATTTTAAAGACCTTAATAAGGCTTGCCCAAAGGATCCCTTCCCCCTCCCTTGAATTGATCAAATTATCGACGCTACAGCAGGACACGACTCATTGTGCTTCCTCGACGCGTACTCCGGCTACCACCAAATCAAGATGGCGGAGCCAGACCAAGCCGCAACAGCATTCATCACTCCATACGGCCTGTTCTGCTTCAACACAATGCCCTTCGGGCTCAAAAATGTTGGCGCAACATATCAGCTCATGATTCAGACATGTCTGGCAAACCAGATCGACAAAACAGTGGAAGCATATGTAGATGACGTGGTCGTCAAATCCAAGCATGTCGAAACTCTAGTAGACGACTTGAGGCTCACATTCGACAAACTACAAAATTATTAAATTATGCTAAATCCGGAAAAATGCGTCTTCGGCGTTCCAGCCGGAAAGCTCCTGGGCTTCATTGTGTCCGGTAGAGGAATTAAAGCAAACCCAGCCAAGATTCGAGCTCTGTCACAATTGGATATTCCAAAGGACCTCAAACAAATACAAAAATTGACTAGATGCGTAGCGGCTCTAAGCCGCTTTATTTCCCGTTTGGGAGAAAAGGCGTTACCCCTTTACCGCCTCCTCCGGTGCACCGAACACTTCGAGTGGGCCGGATGCCGCCACGGCCGGACTCGAAGAAATAAAGGCCATTTTGGCAACAAATCTGGTCCTGGCACCAACGCTGGTAAACAATGCTATTATATATATATCGCTGCAACTCATCAAATTGTCAGCGGTGCTCGTCGTCGAGCGAAAGCAGAAATGGACACCGGTTCCCTCTTCAAAAACCAGTTTACTATGTGTCCATTGTCCTAACTCCATGCAAGTCCCGGTACCCACACTATCAAAAGATAGCATACACGGTGTTCATGGCATCCCGGAAGCTGCGACACTACTTTCAAGAGTGTTCGATAACGGTAGCCTCCGAAGTACCTCTTAACGACATTATAAACAACCGCGACGTGATGAGCCGGATTGCTAAATGGGCCATAGAGCTCCTTCCATTCGACAAAACTTATAAGCCACAACGAGCTATTAAGTCGCAGGTTTTGTCCGACTTCATGGCCGAATGGACTGAAGCCGAACTCCCTAAAGAGTACGGCGCATACTCCAATTGGATCATGCACTTTGACGGCTCCAAAATGTTGGCCGGCACGGGGCTGGTGTCGCCCCGACGTCCCCAACCGGGGACACAGTCCAATACGTTCTTGAGATAATGTATACGGACTCCAACAACGCAGCCGAATACGAGGCCCTTCGCACGGCCTCCGGATGGCGATCTCCATGGGCATTAAACGCCTAGAGGTGCGCGAGATTCGAACCTCGTGATATCTCAAATAAACGGAGACTTTGATGCCAAAGATCCGAAAATGGCAGCATACCGCAATGCGGTCCTAAAAATGCCAGCACAGTTCGAAGGGCTCGAATTTCATCATATAGCCCGGGATAACAACCAGGCGGACATATTGGCACGCATCGGTGCAAAACGCGATGCCGTCCGCCCAACATCTTCCCCGAACGGCTGTTCAAGCCATCCGTACTATGGGAAAGGGAGTCCGGAAATAAAAATCCGGACCCAACCGCACTGCCTGATGCCGAACACTCTGACACAATCGGAGGCTCTGCCACCGAGATAACACCCTCCGCCCATGAAATAATGGCGGTTATCGCCCCGTGGACGGAGCCATTCCTAGCCTACCTAACTAGGCAAGAACTCCCCGATGACCAAAATGAGGCTCGCTACATAGTACGGCGATCTAAAGCCTATAAAGTCCATGAGGGAGAGCTTTATAAGAAAAGCACAACATGAGTCCTTCAAAGATGTATCTCCGAAGAGGAAGGGCGAAACCTCCTGGCTGAAATTCATGCCGGACTGGGTGGGCACCACGCCACAGCCCGGGCCCTTGTAGGCAAGGCCTTCCGTATAGGATTTTATTGGCCGACGGCCGGCAGAATCGCAGGATTTAGTCCAACGATGCGTCGGTTGCCGACTTTTGCTAACCAAAGCCACATGCCACCCACCGCCCTCAAAACTATACCCATCACCGACCGTTCGCGGTCTGGGGCTTGACATGGTTGGACCCCTTAAGGGGAACCCACAAGCAAAAATACCTATTGGTCATGGTGGATAAATTCACCAAATGGATAGAGGCCAAGCTCGTTAAAATGGCCGAATCCGGACCGGTGATAGACTTCATATCAGGGGTAGTTCACCGTTACGGTGTCCCCCACAGTATCATCACTGATAACGGCACCAACTTCATGGCCGATGAGGTCAAATTATGGTGCAAAAACATGGGCATCAAGCTTGATTACACCTCAGTCTATCACCCTCAAACCAACGGCCAAGTCGAACGAGAAAACGGTCTAATCATGAGCGGCATTAAACCCAGACTAGTGCGGTCCCTCAAGGAATCTAACACGCCTTTGGGTTGAGGAGCTTCGACTCCGTACTGGGGGCTGCGGACCACGCCGAATCGTACTACGGATTCACACCATTTTTATGGTGTGCAGTGCGAGGCAGTCCTGCCTGCGACATAATACATGACTCACCTGGGTAATGCGTATGTATGAAGAAAGATAAGCTGAGCTCGATCGGCAGGACAGTTTGGACGCATTGGAGGAGGAGCGCGACGTGGCAAAAGCTCGTTCCGCATTCTATCAACAGTAGGCTCGAAGATATCAAAGCAGGGAAGTACGGGCCAAAGCTTATAACATTGGCGAACTAGTTCTACGCCTGCCGGACAAGAAAAAGGACAAACTCAAGCCCAAATGGGAAGGTCCCTTCATCATCGACCAGGTCCTGACCGGCGGAGCATACCGTCTGCGAAAAGCATCGGATAACCGACTCGAGCCAAACCCATGGAACGCAGCCCGTCTACGAAGATTCTATGTCTAAGCGCTGGACTCCAAGTTCGTTTCCTTCCTCTGTCCACATTTTCTATTTTTGTTGTCTTTTATTTCTCTCCTTCCTCCTCCTTCTTCCTGAAGCCTTTAGAGGCTCGTTTGCGCTTTGTTCGCACATATTTGACGTGCTGTACGCACTCATTATACCTGGGGGCTTCTTTACCAGAAGCTTATTTATACGGGCTTCATGCCCAACACATGCGTCAAACTTCCGCATGTACCTTTTATTCACCATTATATGCATCGATATGAATTAATTTTTGGCCAAGCTGGGTTGCTTGGCTCCTGTGCTTACCCCTACATTCCCGATTGTTCGGCTAGGTGGTAAAGGGAGCACCTCTGCGATTGTTACTGCCGGGTCAGCCGGATGTGTACCTCAGACTGGGTGAAGCCGAAAGCTAGCGTTCTTAAGGGAATATTCGGTCGGTGAACTGAAAGATGATTTTTAACTATTTACCCATCTGCCCCCAGATGATTTTTTGCTTTCCTAGCAGTTTTGACATGCACTTTAGGGCATGCATCCCAGCGAAAGGAACCCTTAACGGAACTATTCTCCCTGGAAGATGTTTCTTACTATCCATGTAATATAACATAACTAGTTGGGCACTTGTCTGATACAACAATAATGACCCCTACGCCTTGTCTCCATGCATGCCCCGGTTATTATATAACCACGAAGGTATTCGGACACACTCCGGACTATAGGGTCACGAGGTCGGCGAAAAAGGTCCGCTATGACAAACGATCTACAATCCGACTAGAAGACATTTTTCATGTCATATTTTTACATAGTCAACTCGACTCATTGTATTCCTCCTGAATGCCATCTAACAGGCTATCTAATTTACAATCTTGCTGGGAATACTTGGCGGACAATTCTACTTGGCCGTACACTAAGCTTACAGGGATCTCCTTCCCGTCAGGCCCCACAGGTCCGACCTCGGCCATGTGGTTTGGGCCAACAACCGTGTGCAGCGTCTTTACCATGGCCCAGCCTCCTGGCGCCTTGACGGCAGGCCGATATCTTCCATAGTAGGAAGCACCACCGTGCTCCTTGAAGCCGCTCTGCCAGCTCCCCAATGCCTTCGGGCAGGGAGATAGATGGCCACAAGGCGTGGCCGACGCCTTTCATCACCTGCCAAACTTCGTTAAATGCGGTGGCCTTGATTAGGAGAAGATCACCCGAAGAAATGGGCATCTCCTCCTCGGGGCGACACCTGTGAGCAAACCTACATACATGTTTATGTTAGTCGCCTTCCTCGCCGAACTCTTTCAAAGTTCGCTCAAGCACTTCTTGAAAATGCCGCGACAAAGCCGTCGATTCTCCTTCTGAGTCGGACAACTGGCGCGAACATCTTTTAGTTCCTCACCCAGTTTGGTGTTGGCATCTTGGAGGTTATTTTCTCTGCCGCGCACCCTCGTAAGCACGCTCTCGCCGGCCTTTAGCTGGCGCAAGAGCTGTTGCTTGTCCGGATCTAGTCCGGCGCCATCTGCAATATTTTTGTCAGATTTACACATCCGCCACACTTCATAAAATTTTTATCTTTTGAAGCATATATTACCAGAGGGGGTATCTGTGGCTCTCCCTGTAGCGGCTAGTGCGGCCTCAAGTTGGGCCTTGCATTCTTCAAACTCCTGGGACAGTCGGGTACTCTTTTTTGTAAGATCCTGCATAACGAATGATCCTTAAATCAGTTATTCTAACTATTTTAAGTCTCGGGGGCTACTGGCATATATAACTGTCAAATTTCCTCACCCATATGTCCTTTACATACTGCTCCGTGGCTCTGGCTAGACCATCTTGAGCGGCACGGAGGTGCGCATCTCCCGAATTGAAGGCATTCAAGGCCTCTTGGGAGAAACATGTGTCGTGAAGAACTGTCCGGCGGCGCCTGTGATTCATGGCGCTCTCCACCTCGGAGTTGGTGGCGGACAATCTGTCGGCATCCTCTGTCGGAGGAGCATCCGACGACGCCTCGTGCTCGCTTCGCTTCGACCCGGCTTTGGAGCACGGCTGGCGGAGGTTCAATTGGCAACCTCTCCGGACTCAGTCCGGCGAGCGCTCTTTTTCCTGAAAAGAGCATCAGCGTTAGTACGCCTTCCAGGAATCAGTCCTGGGAACATGATGACACGCCATACCGTTGCGGCGGAGTTTCGATCCGGACCGCACTTCTTTTTAGCCTGCGGGGCCGTACTGCCCCTTGTTGGCTAGCCGCCGCGGGCTTGGCTTCCTGCCTCGAAAGTACCCCCTGCGAAACACCATTGGTATACGGTGATCAAGAAATAAGCACGGATGGGTCATTATCAGAGTATTGGGACCTCGGTCTCAGTTACCTGCGAGGCTGGAAGTATTCCGGGGTAATCGGTCGTAATGGCAACCAAAGCATTGTCGATGCTAAGTTGGTAGAACACCCCGTCGATCAACTCCACCTTTATATCCGGATCCTCTTCGGAGGCCGGATCGAGGGACCGTTCCGGATCCTCGGGTTGTGGGGGCGGGCTGTGTATCTTCTCCACGGCCCGGCGCAGTTTCTGCGCAGAAACCATGAAATGAGATATTTAATCACGGGAACATGGATCGGACAGGCTACAAAGATGTTTGCTTACCCAACTTCGAGGATTATTCGAAGAAAACTCGCTCAGTGGGTTGACGCGGAGAAAATGCTCCTCCTCCCCTTTATACATGGCAGACAAGATCTTCACCAGTTCGGTGACCGATCCCGGCCCTTTGCGACCATGGCGGGTGGCATCGTCCTCCCCGTTGAAGTCCCACCTGGGGTGGCCCCTATATTGGAGCGGTTGCACTCCCCTCATAATGCAGATTGCCATGACTCCAATCATGGTCAATCCGGCATGAGCCAGTAATCTTATTCGGCTCATCAAGTAAAGGACATCCCGGTCATTTTCCCTCTGGCGGCTCCGGCGCCCGGCTTAAGCGCTTCTTCGGAGGCGTTGCTAAACACGGAAGGCCGATCCGAACAGGATCCGGCAGCGGGGCGTCCTCCATGTAAAACCATTCCTAAGGCGGTCTTGGACGCCTTCTTGGGTTCGGATAAGTATCCGGTCCCGGCGATGCGCCATAGTTCGGCTCCGCCCACTTGATATATTGACCCCTCATGAGAACGGGGTACTAGGCAGAATAATCTCTTCCAAATCGCGAAATGAGCCTCGACGCCCAAGAACAGTTCGCAAAGGGCCACGAAGCCCGCGATGTGCAAAATGGAGGCAGACGTAAGGTGGTGCAACTGGAGGCCGTAGAACTCCAAGAGCCCCCGGAGAAACAAATGGATTGGAAATCCGAGTCCTCTTACTAGATAAGAGACGAAGCATACCCGCTCTCCTTTAGAGGGATCGGGGACACTCCCCGCTTGCTTTCCGCCCTTGTAGGTGGCAAGTCCGGCTCGAACCGGAACCATAAAGGCCGGGGGAAGAAATCCCTTGGTTTGGAGTATAACTAGCTCGCTATGCGGGACTGAGCATCTCTCCCAATTTCCAGGCTGAGGGTTGGGAGCGCGAGAGGAGGAGCCGCTTCGACTATCCATGGTGGAATGGGCTTTGGTCAGAGGCGCTCCGATGAAAGCTTCATGAAGGGGGATGGTGTGACTCAGATCTAGATCCTCGCCCCTTTTATAGGCAGCTCATTTGCGCAGCTAGGGGGTAAGTGTAAAAATACCTGGCTTTTAGCATTCATTCAAACACGTGGAAGATGGCCATTATTGGGCGTAGAAGCCAAGGAGCACATCATTTATCGAAGCCGGACACTATTCGACAAGTATATGGAATTTGGAGAAGAACCCGCCTCGCAATGCGAAGACAATCAACGTCTTGCGGACTCATCGTCATTGAAGCCTGGTTCGGGGCTCTTGAGGAGTCCGGATTAGGGGTGTCCGGATAGCGAACTATCACCGTTGGCGGACTCTGGACTATGAAGATACAAGATTAAAGACTTCGTCCCGTGTCCGGATGGACTTTCCTTGGCGTGGAAGGCAAGCTTGGCGTCTGAGATATGTAGATCTCCTACCATTGTAACCGACTTTGTAACCCTAACCTATCCGGTGTCTATATAAACCGGAGGGTTTTAGTCCGTGGGGCGAACAACAATCATACCATAGGCTAGCTTCTAGGGTTTAGCCTCTACGATCTCGTGGTAGATCTACTCTTGTACTACCCATATCATCAATATTAATCAAGCGGGAGTAGGGTATTACCTCCATCGAGAGGGCGAACACAGGTAAAAACATCGTGTCCCTTGTCTCCTGTTACCATCTGCCTAGACGCACAGTTCGGGACCCCCTACCCGAGATCCGCCGGTTTTGACACCGACAGGGGGAATGAAAATATTGAAGAACCTATTATAGATGATAGTGATGATGAAGGTTCCCCCAATGATTATGTATTACCTGTTGTTCCTAAGGGTTATGTTATGAATGAAAAAGCTGCTATGGAAATTCTTGCTTGCAGTGATAGAAGTGATCTTAAGAAATTATTAGCTAAATGGAAGCAGCAGTCTCTTAATGCTAGAATGAAACCCGATCCTGCTTTTGCTACTTCACCTATACGTATTCTTGATAAGGATTATGAATTCTCTGTTGATCCTGATATTAGTACTTTAGTTGAATCTGATCCTTTTTATGGCCTTGAATCTGAAACTGTTGTGGCATATCTTACCAAGTTGAATGATATAGCCACCTTGTTTACTAATGATGAGAAGTCTACGCTATTTATATATCCTTAAGAAATTTCCGTTATCATTAAAGGGTGATGCTAAGACTTGGTATAATTCTCTTGCTCCTGGTTGTGTGCGTAGTCCCCAGGATATGATTTATTACTTCTCTGCTATATATTTCCCTGCTCATAAGAACAAGCTGCCTTGCGGGAAATATACAACTTTGTGCAAATCAAAGAAGAGAGTCTCCCACAAGCTTGGGGGAGGCTTCTCCGGTTACTTAATGCTTTGCCTGATCATCCTCTTAAGAAAAATGAAATACTTGATATCTTTTATAATGGACTAACCGATGCTTCCAAGGACTACTTGGATAGTTGTGCTGGTTGTGTTTTCAGGGAAAGAACAGTCAACGAAGCTGAAATACTATTGAATAATATGTTGACTAATGAAAATAATTGGACTCTTCCTGAGCCAGTTCCTGAAGTAATTCCTGAACCAGTTGAGCCAACTCCTGAGCCTATTCCTAAACCCACTCCGAAGAAGAGAGGTGTTTTATTTCTCAGTCCTGAAGATATGCAAGAGGAAAAGAAATCAATGAAAGAAAAAGGTATTAAAGCTGAAGATGTTAAGAATTTACCACATGTTGAAGAAATACATGGTCTTAATACACCGCCTGAAGAATTACATTGTCTTGATAACCCGACACAGGTAGTAAAGGTGAATTCTCTCTATAGATATAATAAAGTTGAAATACCCTCTACTAAATTTCATAGCCCATGCTTAGATGAATTTGATGACTTTATGGCTAGACAAGAAAGTTTTAATGCTTATGTTGGTAGAGAGTTAAAGAATAATGCTTTCGAGATAGGACGCGTAGGTGATAATGTGGCTAGATTTAAAGATGAACTTCACCATGTTAGCAAATATGCTTCTATGGTTGCTACTCAAGCTGAGCAAGTACTTAAAGCTCAAATTGATTTGCTTAATGAATTGAATAATAAAAATGACTTTGCTGTTAGAGTGGCTACTAGAACTGGTAGAATGACTCAGGAACCTTTGTATCCTGAAGGCCTAAGAGAATCAAGCAAGATTCTCAAAGAAATAATTTAGAGGCACCTAGTTCTTCTAAAAGGAAGAAGAAGAAAAACGATAGGACTTTGCATGCTTCTAGTGAACCTGTCGTAGACACACCTGAGAATCCCAATGATATTTCTATTTACGATGATGAAACTCAATCGGTGATGAACATGAACCTAGTGATAATGTTAATAATAATGTTCATGTTGATGCTCAACCTAGCAAAGACAATGATGTAGAGATTGAACCTGCTGTTGATCTTGATAACCCACAATCAAAGAATCAACGTTATGATAAGAGAGATTTTGTTGCTAGGAAGCACGGTAAAGAAAGAGAACCATGGGTTCAGAAACCCATGCCCTTTCCTCCTAAACCATCCAAGTCAAAGGATGATGAGGATTTTGAGCGCTTCGCTGAAATGATTAGACCTATTTTCTTACGTATGCGCTTAACTGATATGCTTAAAGTAAATCCTTATGCTAAGTATATGAAGGATATCATCACAAATAAAAGAAAGATACTGGAAGCTGAGATTTCCACCATGCTTGCTAATTACACTTTTAAGGGTGGAATACCAAAGAAACTTGGAGATCCGGCTATACCAACTATACCATGCTCTATTAAAAGAAATTATGTTAGAACTGCTTTATGTGATCTTGGAGCCGGTGTTAGTGTTATGCCTCTCTCTTTATATCGTAGACTTGAATTGAATAAGTTGACACCTACTGAAATATCTTTGCAAATGGCTGATAAATCAACTGCTATACTTGTCGGTGTTTGTGAGGATGTGCCTGTTGTGGTTGCAAATGTCACTATCTTAACGGACTTTGTTATTCTTGATATTCCTAAGGACGATAGTATGTCTATTATCCTTGGTAGACCTTTTCTTAATACTGCAAGGGCTGTTATTGATTGCAACAAAGGCAATGTCACTTTTCATGTTAATGGTAATGAGCATACGATACACTTTCCGAGGAAACAATCTCAAGTCCATAGCATCAATTCTATTGAAAAAGTTCCAACTATAATTTTTGGAGGTTTTGAATTTCCTCTCCCTGCTGTCAAGAAAAAGTATGATATTCTTATTGTTGGGGATTTTCATATCCCCATTGAGGTAACTTAGTGTTATTTGAAATTTCTCCGATTCCGTGTTATTCGGAATGAGGTTGTTAACAAGACTTGATCAACCTTGTTAGTGGATTCATTATGATGATCACGAGATGGATGAAACTAGAAGGCACAACCTTTTGTACCCTCTTTTTATTTTCTGTTATTTAGAATAAATAAAGCAAAAGTAGTATTATCTCTCTGTTTTCTGATTTATCCGTGCATTAAGAAATAGTCCAAAAATAAAAGTGCTCCAAATGCCCTGCAAATCTAGTATGATTTTTTCTGGAATATTTGAGGATTTTAGGCACTGAAAACACTGCAGGAGGGTGAAGCACCAGGCCACGAGAGAGGAGGGCGCGCACCCCCTAGGGTGTGCCCCCCTGTCTCGTGGGCCCCTGGTGGCTCCCCTCCACTTATGCCAGCACCCACACACTTCATCTTCCACCCAAAAAAAATCCCCATCCAGCTCAAGCACGAGTTCTAGCTCGTTTTGCTGCGATTTTCGATCTCCTTGCTCAAAGCTTTATTCACAAAACTGCTTTGGGAGATTGTTGCTTGGTATGTGACTCCTCCATTGGTCCAATTAGTTTTTGTTTTAGTGCTTTATTCATTGCAAATTTTTGCTGCATAGGTGACCATGTTCTTGAGCTTGCATGTTAAATTTTTGAGGTCCCAAGCAATTCCAATGCATGATATAGGCTCTAGGCACTTGTAGGAGTAGTTGCTACCAATCTTGTTTAGTTTTATTCACTTTTGTTTTGAAGTTACTAAAATTTCAGAAATTTTCAGAAAAAGAAATATGTTTAGAAGAATGTACCAAGGAGGTTCCTCGGCAAAGAAAGGGCCAAGGATTGCTATACTGGCGAGATGTTGAATTGCCGAGGGGCGCAAATGTCTGAGCTTGTGAGTGGCCATCCGATGATTTTATGGCCAAAGCAGGCTTCAAGGAGGAATTTGGCGCATATGTGCGTAATGCCGAGCTGGAGGACTTCTTACAAGTTAAGTGTCCGCATGATATTATCAGTTGGTGATTCTTTTGTGCGGAGGTTTAGATATAGCGGTGCGTAATTCTCCTAGTGTCATGTTTGATATTTCTGATACATCTTATACCATGGATTTAGAGGATTTCACAACTGCTTGCAAACTCCCGCAGTGGGGTTATATTAATGATCCTCCCAAATCTGAATTTAGAGATTTTCTTGCTAGTATTACCGCGGGAGAATCTAGGGACGTAGCACAAGCTACCATAGGGAGCATTCATTTTCCTGCTATACATTACTTTGCTCTCTTTATTGGCAGATGCATTAATGGTAAGGACGAAGTATGTTACATGTGTGCTCCTGATCTTTGTGCCCTCAAGAGCGCGGTGTCAGGTTATAAAGGTTATAACTTGGGGGCAATAGTTGCACGTAGGTTGCAGAATAATAGTAGAAAGGGAGATTTATTTGGAGGAATTTATGCAACCCGTGTGGCTAACTTTCTTAATATAGCTCCACGAGAGGGGATATGATTTTACCTCCTGTTTATTTGGATAAAGAAGCTATGTTCCATCATAATTTTACGGAGAGGAATGAACAATTCCTCCATTATCGACTAATCTATAGCCAGGCATAGCGTCGTCGTCACATTACTCTTCCTGCTCCCTACCTTTTGATTATCATGCAAGAGGAAGATATGTTATCACCGGGAAGAAATAGCTGAATATGAGAGGGGAATGGAGGCAGCTCGCCAACACGCTACTGCTCAAGAGGCGGCCGCCTCTGCATCTGAGTACTACCCCAGTTTCACTTATGGATATTAGCCAGGCGGTCCTTGGTACTAGATCAACTTAGGCCAAAAGCCTAAGCTTGGGGGAGTACGTATTTCTCACCGACTTTACATTCATGTTCACACACTAGTCGTCGGTGCTCATACTCTTTCATTGTATTATCCATGCTAGTTTAATTTTCTTTTTCTAGTTTTCTTCTTGTGCGTTTGATAAACCTTAAGAAAAAACCAAAAAATTAGTTAGTTTAATTTCCATGCTTGTAGTAGAAATTAAAATGACAATCCAAAAAGATTTTTAGTTCTTCTTCTTACTTGTTGGGAGCTTTCCCATGTAAATAGTTTTATTTTCTTTTCTTCCTTTTGGGGGTCGAGAAGACCATATTAAAAATGCTTAGTGGCTCTTATATGCATGATTGTTTATTTAGTTTAGAGCCCATATTACTTGTCTTCTCTCTTGAGTTGAATGCTTGCAGATTCCAGCTTAGTCCAATGCACGTGCACTCTTATTATTATACACATCGTTCGGTCGTGCGAGTGAAAGGCAATAACGATGATATATGATGGACTTATTGGGATGAGAAAAGCTGGTATGAACTCGACCTCTCTTGTTTTTGTAAATATGATGAGTTCATCGTTCCTGAGTCAGCTATTATGAAGTAAACATATTTGCAATGATATTTAGAGATTATAGTTGCTTGTGCCATGCTTGATTAGCTATGAGTTATAATGGTTTACCTCGCGTGCCAACATGCTATTAGAATGATTATGATGTGGTATGGTGGGATGGTATCCTCCTTTGGCTGAATTGAGTGACTCGACTTGGCACATGTTCACACATGTAGTTGAATCAAATCAACATAGCCTTCATGATATTTATGTTCATGGTGGATTATATCCTACTCATGCTTGTACTCGGTGTAAATTAATTTTAATGCATGTTTACGACTGTTGTCGCTCTCTCAGTTGGTTGCTTCCCAGTCTTTTGCTAGCCTTCACTTGTACTAAGGGGGAATACTGCTTGTGCATCCAAACTCCTTAAATCCCAAATTTGTTCCATATGAGTCCACTATACCTACCTATATGCGGTATTTACCTGCCGTTCCAAGTAAATTTGTATGTGCCAAACTCCAAACCTTCAAATGAAATTCTGTTTTGTATGCTCAAGCAGCTCATGTTTCAACTAGGGCTGCCTATATCTTCCATGCTAGGTGGGTTATTCTCATGAGGAGTGGACTCCGCTCCTCATTCACGAGAAAAGGGCGATAGCAGGGGATGCCCGATCCCATGATCCAAAAAGATCAAAGCAAATCAAAATAATTAAACAAAACTCCCCAGGGCTGTTGTATGTTGGAGGCACTCGTTGTTTCGAGCAAGCCATGGATTGATGCTTGTTGGTGGTTGGGGGAGTATAAACCTTTACCATTCTGTTTGGGAACTGCCTATAATGCATGTAGAATGGAAGATATAGTCATCTCATAGTTGTTGCGTTGACAACAAAAGTATGCCGCTCAAAATGTTATTCAATCTCTATTTTAAAATCGAGCTCTGGCACCTCTACAGATCCCTGCCTCCCTCTGCGAAGGGCCTATCTATTTACTTTTATGATTGAGTCATCATCCCTTCTTATTAAAAGCATCCGCTGGAGAGCACACTGTCATTTGCATTCATTATTATTGGTTTATATTGGTTATGACTTGACTGGATCTATTTTACCATGAATTACAATGTTTAGTCAGTCCTTGATCTTTAAAGGTGCTCTGCATTTATGTTTTGCGGTCTCAGAAAGGGCTAGCGAGATACCATTTTGTTATATCATGTTATGATTATTTTCAGAAAGTGTTGTCACCCGAGTTTTATTATTATGGCTCGCTAGCTGGTTATGTTATTGATATGAGTAATTGTGAGACCTATGTGTTATTGTGAGTATGGTTAGTTCATAATATTTGCTGAAACTTGAATGCTGGCTTTTCATGTTTACAACAACAAGAGCAAACAGAGTTTGTAAAAGTTTTTCTTTATCACTTTAAGTTTATCAACTGAATTGCTTGAGGACAAGCAAAGGTTTAAGCTTGGGGGATTTGATACGTATCCAACATATCTACTTTTCCAAACACTTTTGCCCTTGTTTTGGACTCTAACTTGCATGATTTGAATGAAACTAACCCGTACTGACGTTGTTTTCAGCAGAACTACCATGATGTTGTTTTACGTGTAGAAAACAAAAGTTCTCGGAATGTCCTGGAAATCCACGGAGGCACTTTTTGGAATTTATAAGAATTATTGGGCGAAAAGAAATACACAGGGGCGGGGCCTGTCCACGAGACAGGGGGGCACGCCCCCCTATCTCGTGGGCTCCCTGGACCTCCTCCGACCTCAACTCCAACTCCATATATTCCGTCTCGGGGAGAAAAAAATCAGAGAGAAAGTTTCATCGCGTTTCACGACATGGAGCAGCCACCAAGCCCTATTCTCTCTCGGGAGGGCTGATCTGGAGTCTGTTCGAGGCTCCGGAGAGGGGGATTCGTCGCCGTCGTCATCATCAACCATGCTCCATCACCAATTTCATGATGCTCACCGCCATGCGTGAGTAATTCCATCGTAGGCTTGCTAGACAGTGATGGGTTGGATGAGATTTGCCATGTAATCAGGTTAGTTTTGTTAGGGTTTGATCCCTAGTATCCACTATGTTCTGAGATTGATGTTGCTATGACTTTGCTATGCTTAATGCTTGTCACTAGGGCCCGAGTGCCATCATTTCAGATCTGAACCTATTATGTTTTCATGAATATATGTGTGTTCTTGAACCTATCTTGCAAGTCTATAGTCACCTATTATGTGTTATGATCCGACAACCCCGAAGTGACAATAATCGGGATACTTCTCGGTGATGACCGTAGTTTGAGGAGTTCATGTATTCACTATATGCTAATGCTTTGTTCCGGTTCTCTATTAAAAGGAGGCCTTAATATCCCTTAGTTTCCGCTAGGACCCCGCTTCAATGGGAGGGTAGGACAAAAGATGTCATACAAGTTGTTTTCCATAAGCACGTATGACTATTTACGGAATACATGCCTACATTACATCGATGAATTGGAGCTAGTTCTATATCACCCTATGTTATAGCTATTGCATGAGGAATCGCATCCGGCATAATTATCCATCACTGATCCATTGCCTACGAGCTTTTCATATATTGTTCTTCGCTTATTTACTTTTTTGTTGCTACTGTTACAACTACTACAAAAACCCAAAAACATTTATCTTTACTTTTGCTACCGTTACTATTATTATCATACCACTTTTGCTACTAAACACTTTGTTGCAGATACTAAGTTATCCAGGTGTGGTTGAATTGACAACTCAACTTCTAATACTCAAGAATATTCTTTGGCTCCCCTTGTGTCGAATCAATAAATTTGGGTTGAATACTCTACCCTCGAAAGCTGTTGCGATCCCCTATACTTGTGGGTTATCATGCAGCAGTGGGCCACATATCCCACGTGGCCTTCTACCATTGAATTGCCCCACGAGGACCTCAAGACGATCAATAAAGTGTAGGAATTGGTGGATGTCGTCCCGGTCAACTTCAGTGCCATTAGTAACAGTCGAGTTCTTATAGACTAACAAATGTGTAGCGTGCTTAACTTTGAAATAACCTACACGTGCCACCAATTATAAGAAATATTAGTTAGAAGTAGCATCTTCGTGAGAGAAGGGAATCACAAATCGTTGCTACTTCTAAAGTTAAATTGTGATTACTTAAACAAAATAGGTGGATTAAGAAGTAATCGAGGCAACACGCAAGAACCAGATACAAAATTAACATGCATGAACTACTGGAACAACGTTGGGGTGGAAGATCATAGTGAAGATGAGACCATGTTCTACTATTTCCATCAACATTCGTGCGCCAACTTTCAGTCTGTAACACTTGAGAAAGTTTATCCAAGTTCGGCCATAGAAAAGCAGCGATCTTCTTGGTTCATGAACCCAACTCGGAACTTATATCCATGGCTTGTCTTCAATGTGACCATTAAACTAGTGTATTCAGTTATGGAAAGGCCAACCATCTTGAGTACATGTGTTCTGGCAGAGCAAGGAATACACTGCAGGAAAAATAATATGAGAACACAATGTATTCGCTATCCAAATCTAGAAATAATTTCCTCCTTCACGTCAGTGCTGACCATGGTACTAGTACCTTTTATCTAAATATAGCAATCCAAATTTCCAAATTAGTCGACAAGATGTTGAAAAGACCTCACCCTCTCGGATAGAAAAGAGGATTCTAAGAACATACTGTGTGCGTTTTAAAATCCTGTGTTAGGATGAGAAGGAACAAGTGTGGCGTCTCGCCGAGGGCGCAGAAACCTGTAGGGTCCTCGCACTCTGGGCACTGCAAATGAAACACACTAGATTCAGTAGGATGAAAAATGCATCAATGGCGGTAGCTGCCATCCTAGGATTACCCGCGACCAAGGGGCTTGCATTTATCGGGGATGGATGAAGAATTCGTACCTGGTTCTCCATGAGAAAACCCTATGCAATCGCCGAGAGGGGGTTTTCTCTGAACAAGCAGACAAGGGAGAAGGGGATTTAGGCCCAGTGAATTATTGTTGCTTTGTCCGTCCACCTTACTGCAAAAGCTGGAAAGGTGGGGTTTTTTGTGATTTGACGGCTCCTTGGGCATTTCTGCGGCGCTACAACCGGGGTGAGTCTACCGTGAAGTTGTGCACTCTAATTTGCTGCATGGCACATGGACCTCGTTGCTGGATGCCCCACATATCAGCGAAAGGAAGTAGAAAGGTAGGAGTAACTAGTTACACATAAATATATTTTTGACAGAGTGATACACCCTTTATAAAGAAATATATAAATCTTTTATATATCAACTTTATACATAAGAAAAATTGAGGAGAATATATATAACATAATATGGGGGTTCAGCTGAGAATATAATACTCAGACAAGCTCACGGTCCTGGACTTTGGGCCACAGGCCGGTGGGCCGGCATGTTTGGGGGCCCATGTGTTGTACCTCAGCGCATTTCATATTGCAAGTGTTCGCTACGGTGCTGGTTTTAGATGATGTCGCAAGGCGAATACAGAAAATTGAATAAAGCACGACAACAGTTAGAATGAAATCGAACGACAGTTCCTAACCAGCAATCAGAGTTGCAATTCTATCAACGATATCCTACGTGATAAATAACACTGTCGTACTACTTATACACACAGGACACTTGTTTCACCATGCCATATTATTACATCAAAATCTCTCGGAGGATAGATCAGTTCGGCAGTTGCGTGCTGCTACTGAAGAATTTCAAAGTTGATTTGGACTGGCTCTCCTTGCCGAGAAAGTTCGATTTTGACATCATCCCCTACCGCAAGATTTTATTTAGATTTGAACCTTTACCATCCTTTAGCATCAATCATCCCGCGACCATCCTTTGTACTTACGGTATATTGAGCAGGTTCATTCACACCAAAGATGCGCATGGTAAGAGAAACTTGGCCACGGTCGCCCGGATTGTTGAACGACTCCGTCGTTGCTCTAGAAATTCTCTGTTTGCAAACAAGAAGACATACACAAACATTTTGGTCAACACAGTGAATCATGCGAAACAACATGGAAAGAAAAAAGAATGAAGCACTTGGGCGGCCAATGCTTACCAAGAAGGTGGAGATGTCGGTTTTTGTAGGGATTTTGGTATATGCAGTGCGAACTGCAGCCCAGTCTGTTGCCGGTGCAACTGCTGGTTCCGTTGCCGCTGCACGGGCCGGAGCGGATGCAAGTGCAACTTCAAGTGTTTGGTGCTGGTGCCGGAGCCGTTGCTGGTGCCCGTGCCGGTGCGACTGGTAGTGCCGATGCTGCTGCCGGAGATGGTTCTCCTTGTGGAGCTGGTGCCCGTGTCGGAGCAGGTGCCGGTATTGATGCCCAATCCTCCGGTAGATCAGCCTGATCTGCTGACGCGGTTGGTGCCCAATCCTCAGGTGGATCAGACTGAGCTGTTGCCACTGTCAGTGCTAGAGCAAGTGTCGTCGGAGAAGGTGCCGGTGCTCGATCCGTTGCTGAAGGTGGTACCGATGTGCGAGACAACAACGATCATCTCAGGTCTGCTATGATCAGCTTTCTAACCTGACTAGGCTCCGTGACCTTGATCCGGTCTTTTTCTTCATTTCTTTTAAACGCGAGAAGGACTAATTGTGGCGTGTTTGTTAAACCAAACTGCAGTTCATCATAAGGTTTCAAATTGTACTCAGACAACAGACTGATCCAACTGTGTCCAGTAATATAAGTGATGGATAGTTGATAACCCAAAAGTATAGGGTATCGCAACAGTTTTCGAGGGTAGAATATTCAACCCAAATTTATAAATTCGACACAAGGGGAGCCAAAGAATATTTGAAGGTATTAGCAGCTGAGTAATCAATTCAACCACACCTGGAGATTAATTATCTGCAGCGAAGTGATCGTAGCAAAGTAGTATGATAGCATAATAGTAGCAATAGTAACGGCAACGGTAACAGTGATAGCAGTAATTTTGTAGCAAGTGTAACAGTGATGAGTGCAGTAGTAAGTTAGCATGAACAATATAAGATAAATTCGTAGGCATTGGATCGGTGACTTGTTGGATGATATTCATCATGAGACACTTATAACCTAGGGCGGTACGAAACTAGCTCCAGTTCGTCAATATAATGTAGGCATGTATTCCGTAAATAGTCATACGTGCTTATGGAAAGAACTTGCATGACATATTTTGTCCTACCCTCCCGTGACAGCGGGGTCCATATTGGAAACTAAGGGATATTAAGGCCTCCTTTTATAGAGAACCGGAACAAATAATTAACACATAGTGAATACATGAACTCCTCAAACTACGCTCATCATCGGGAGTGGTCCCGACTATTGTCACTCCGGGCTTGCCGGATCATAACACATAGTAGGTGACTATAACTTGCAAGATCGGATCTAGAACATGGATATAATGATGATAACATAAACGGTTCAGATATGAGTTCATGGCACCCGGGCCCAAAGTGACAAGCATTAAGCATAGCAAAGTCATAGCAACATCAATCTAAGAACATAGTGGATACTAGGGATCAATCCCTAACAAAACAAACTTGATTACATGGTGAATCTCATCCAACTCCTCGCCGACCAGCGAGCCTACGAAGGAATTACTCACTCCCGATGGGGAGCATCATGGAATTGGCGATGGAGAAGGGTTGGTGATGACGAAGAACACAGATCCCCCTCTCTGGAGCCCCAAACGGACTCCAGATCTGGCCTCCCGATGAAGAACAAGAGGTGACGGCAGCTCCGTCTCGTGGATCGTGATAATTCTTTCTCCTTGATTTTTTCTCGAAAAATAGGATTGATAGCGTTGGTTTCAGGTCTGGGGCCACCGGTGGGGACAACCCACACTGGCGCGCCGAGAGAGGCGCCTGGTGGGTTGTTCCCAGCCAGGTGCCCCTCTCAGGTGGAACTTGGCTCCAGAAATTCTTATTTATTGTATAAAAATTCCTCACAAAGTTTCTTTCCATTCCGAGAACTTTAATTTATGCACAAAAGCAACACCATGGTAGTTCTGCTGAAAACAGCATCAGTTCGGGGTTAGTTTCATTCAAATCATGCAAATTAGAGTCGAAAACAAGAGGAAAAGTGTTAGGAAAAGTAGATACGTTGGAGACGTATCAACTCTCCCAAGCTTAAACCTTTGCTTGTCCTCAAGCAATTCAGTTGATAAACTGAAAGTGCAAAAGAAAAAAAAGTTACGAACTCTTTTGCTCTTGTTTGCATAAATAAGCTTTAACAACACCCAGGTTTTTAGCCAACATTATAACTAACCATGCCGACAATAACTCTTAAAGATTATAATGACTCATAACAATGACATAATCAGCCAACGAGCAATAATAAGATATCTCAAACGACAACACGTTATCAAAACAACCATGATATGATATGACAATAGTGGTACCTCGCTAGCCCTTTCTGAGACCGCAAAACATAAATGCAGAGCACCTCCAATGTTCAAGCAGCGACTAAACATTGTAATTCATGGTAGAAAAGATCCAGTCATGACGCACCTAACATTAGCTACACATAATGCATAAGTCATGACAGCTGTGCTCTCAGGTTCTAGCGCTTCTTTTAGAAGGTGATGACGCAACACAAAAGTAAATAGATAGTCCCCTCGCAGAGGGAAGCAGTGATTTGCAGAGGTGCCAGAGTTCAAGTTTTTAAACAGAGATAAATGATTTTTTGAGAAATGTACCCTTCTCATTTACTTCATGACCATCAGTTATCAATATCTTCCATGCTAAGAATGCTAGTGGCGGTTCCCAAACGATAAAAGTAAAAGTTTTGACTCCATTGGGAGTTTTTGTTTGATTATTTGAGAGATTAACTCTTTTTCAGTTTGCAGTTTGGGACTGGGCATCCCTATTACCGCCTTTTTCTCGTGCGATGGCGAGTGAATAAACACTCGACCTGAGAATAACCCGCTTAGCATGGAAGATACTGACCACCTCCTGTCGTTCCATGAACGACCCAGGCACACAAAATGGATATTTATTTAGAAGTTTTTAGAGGTGGCACATGCAAATTTACTTAGGACGGCATGGTAATACCGCATATAGGTAGGTATCGTGGACTCATCTGGTATAAATTTAGGTTCAAGGTTTTTGATGTACAAGCAGAATTCCCACTTAGTACAGGCGAAGGCTATCAATTAGATTGAGAAGCGGCCAGCTAGAGAGCAACAACGGTCATAAACATGCATTATGCATAAGTAACATTGGACACTAGCATGAGTAGGATATGAACACCATGAACATAAATATCATAGAGGCTATATTGGTTTTGATTCAACTACATGCATGAACATGTGCCAAGTCAAGCCACTCGAACATTCAGAGGAGGATACCATATCTTCATACTAAATCACAATAATTTTAACGCAATGTTGATATCCAAGATGAACACTCCCAGCTACTTATGCATGGCATGAGAGACACTATAATCTCTAATTGTCATTGCAAACATGTTTAATCATAATGGGCTGAATCATGGATACTAGGTTAAACATATTTACACAAACAGAACAAGTCGAGTTCGTACAAGTTTCTCTCTGCCACGGCCAGTTCATCGAATGCCGTCATTATTTCCTTTCACTTGCACGACCGAACGATATGAAAATAATAATAATGCAAGAGTGTCGTGGACTAAGCTGGAATCTGCAAACTTTTTATTCAACAGAAGAAGACAAGGTAAAATGTGCTCTTTATTAGATCAACAATTATTCATATGAGAGCCACTCAACATTTTCATCATGGTCTTCTCCTTCGTACGACTTGAATAAAAGGAAAAGAAATTCAGAGAAACACACTATTTTTTGGAGTTTTTGGTTTTCTTGAACAAGCAGATAAAAGGGAAAAGCAGAAACGAGATAGACTATATGGGAAAGCTCCCAACAAGAAAAAGAAGAACAAGGAAATCTTTTTGGGTTTTCTTTTTAATATTACTAAGCATGCATAGAAAGTAAACTAACTACAACTAATTTTTTTGGGTTTTCTAAAGTTTTTCAAACACACAAGAAGAAAACAAGAAAAATAAATCTAAACATGGATGATACAATGAAAAAGTGTAAACACTGACTAATGGAATAAGTGAACATAAATGTAAAGTCAGTGCAAACACGTACTCCCCCAAGCTTAGGCTTTTGGCCTAACTTGGTAGTCGATCAGTAGCCTGGATAGTAGTTGGCGTGGTAGCTCACGGAGGCTCTCGGTGCGGATGCCTCGGCCTGCCGTGCTGCCGCCACTGCTGCGTTGTGAGCTCGGGCCTCGCTCTCAAGAACAAAATATCTTCCTTTGTTGTGATAGTCAAAAAGAGCAGGCGCAGGCAAATATGTGTGCACAACAGATTTTTGGTCAAACAATAGATTATAAGTGAAGTTAGCAACCTTTCCCTTGAGAATGTTATGATCTTTTAAGGTGCCAAATATAAATACTGTGTGGATAGGATAGGATCAAAGGGCAAAGGTGAAACACCCAGCCCTCATGCTTAACGCGTGGCATATATTCCACCATAGAAATAGCCACTATTAGCATTGTGCTGAAGTCTGCGTGCAACAATCGCTCCAAGGTTATAATCCCTTTCACCGGCAAGAGCGGTACGTATGAGGCTCAAGTCTCGAGCACAAAATGTACTATTGTCTTGCTTGCCTACTATACATTTCACATTAAATAATGCAAAGTACTGAATTGCGGGAAAATGAATGCTCTTTATTCTACCTTGTGTCACTCCCCTCGTTTCACCGCAGCAAAGACTAGTTAAGAATGTTTGGTATTAAGCCCTTGGCGGTTCGTCAAGTGAACCCCAGAACAGGAGTTTGCTGTGGTAAGCAAAATTCTCTAGTGAGATGGTAAATGGATTATCATAAAGCATAAACGACACTCTAGACTCACGGGGAAGGAATTTAAATCTTTTGACAAATGATTCAGTAAGAAGGTAGTGTTGTTCGCACCAATCTGAAAGGTAGGGGCCGAGACCGGCATTGTGAACATATGGCTCAAGTTCCTCCTTAATACCTACACACACCATATACTCATCGCAAGGCTATAAGCATGTTTTGGTGGAGGCATCTGCTACGTCTTGAGCTTGCGTTGGTTTTCCTCGAAGAGGAGAGGGTGATGCAGCAAAGTGTAGCGTAAGTATTTCCCTCAGTTTTGAGAACCAAGGTATCAATCCAGTAGGAGGCTCCTCAAAAGTCCCACGCACCTACACAAACAAACTGAGAACTGCAACCAACACAATAAAGGGGTTGTCAATCCCTTCACGGCCACTTCATGAAAGTGAGATCTAATAAAGATAGTATGATAAGATAAATATATTTTTGGTATTTTATAATATAGATGCAAAAAGTAAAGATGCAAATAAAAGTAGATTGGAAGTAAATATGATAAGAGATAGACCCGGGGGCCATAGGTTTCACTAGTGGCTTCTCTCAAGATAGCATAAGTATTACGGTGGGTGAACAAATTCTTGTCGAGCAATTGATAGAAAAGCGCATAGTTATGAGATTATCTAGGCATGATCATGTATATAGGCATCACGTCCATAACAAGTAGACCGACTCACACTTTTGCATCTACTACTATTACTCCACACATCGACCGCTATCCGGCATGCATCTAGAGTATTAAGTTCATAAGAACAGAGTAACGCATTAAGCAAGATGACATGATGTAGAGGGATAAACTCATGCAATATGATATAAACCCCATCTTGTTATCCTCGATGGCAACAATACAATACGTGCCTTGCAACCCTTTTAAATCCTTTGGGTAAGGACACCGCAAGATTGAACCCAAAGCTAAGCACTTCTCCCATGGCAAGAAAGATCAATCTAGTAGGCCAAACTAAACCGATAATTCGAAGAGACTTGCAAAGATAACTTAATCATACATAAAAGAATTCAGAGAAGATTCAAATATTATTCATAGATAAACTTGATCATAAACCAACAATTCATCGGATCTCGACAAACACACCGCAAAAACAGATTACATCGAATAGATCTCCACAAGAGAGGGGGAGAACGTTGTATTGAGATCCAAAAAGAGAGAAGAAGCCATCTAGCTAATAACTATGGACCTGTAGGTTTGTGGTAAACTACTCACAACTCATCGGAGGGGCAAGGATGTTGATGTAGAGGCCCCCGTGCTTGATTCCCCTCCGTGAGTGCGGCGAAGGCTCGAAGATGGGATCTCGCGGATCTGAAGGTTACGGTGGTGGAAATTGTGTTTCGTGGTGCCCTGGATGTTTTCGAGTGCGTGAGGTATATATAGGAAGAAGAAATGCGTTGGTGGCCTCGAGGGCCCACGAGACGGGCGCATACAGGGGGGGCACGCCCTCCTATCTCGTGGAGACTCCGGTTGCTTCTTGACTTGCACTCCAACTTTTCTGGATCACGTTCGGCGAGAAAATCACGTTCCCGAAGGTTTCATTTCGTTTGGACTCCGTTTGATATTCCTTTTCTTCGAAATACTGAAATAGGCAAAAAAACAGCAATTCTGGGCTGGGCCTCCAGTTAGTAGGTTAGTCCCAAGAATAATGTAAAAGTGGAAAATAAAGCCCAATAAAGCCTAAAACAGTAGATAAAGTAGCATGGAGCAATAAAAAATTATAGATACGTTGGAGACGTATCAGGCATCTAAGCTTAAGTCCTGCTCGTCCTCGAGTAGGTAAATGATAAAAAGAGAATTTTTGATGCGGAGTGATACTTTGGCATAATTTCAATGTAAATCTTCTTAATTGTGGTATGAATATTCAGATCCGAAAGATTAAATACAAAATTTCATATTGACATAAAAATAATAATACTTCAAGCATACTAACTAAGCAATTATGTCTTCTCAAAATAACATGGCCAAAGAAAGTTATCCCTACAAAATCATATAGTCTGGCTATGCTCCATCTTCCCCACACAAAATATTTAAATCATGCACAACCCCGATGACAAGCAAAGCAATTGTTTCATACTTTAACATTTTCAAAACTTTTTCAATCTTCACGCAATACATGAGCGTGAGCCATGGATATAGCACTATATGTGGAATAGAATGGTGGTTGTGGAGAAGACAAAAAGGGAGAAGATAGTCTCACATCAACTAGGCGTATCGACGGGCTATGGAGATGCCCATCAATAGATATCAATGTGAGTGAGTAGGGATTGCCATGCAACAGATGCACTAGAGCTATAAGTATATGAAAGCTCAACAAAAGAAACTAAGTGGGTGTGCATCCAACTCGCTGGTCGACGAAGACCTAGGGCATTTGAGGAAGCCCATCACTGGAATATACAAGCCAAGTTCTATAATGAAAAATTCCCACTAGTATATGAAAGTGACAAAATGAGAGACTCTCTATCATGAAGATCTTGGTGCTACTTTGAAGCACAAGTGTGGTAAAGGATAGTAACATTGCCCCTTCTCTTTTATTCTCTCATTTTTTCTTTTTTTTCTTTTTTTTCTTTGGGCCTGTTCCCCATTTTTTTCATGGCTTCTTTCTCTTTTTTTATTTTTTTTATTTTTGGTCCGGAGTCTCATCCCGACTTGTTGGGGAATCATAGTCTCCATCATCCTTTCCTCACTGGGACAATGATCTAATAATGATGATCATCACACTTTTATTTTCTTACAACTCAAGAATTACAACTCAATACTTAGAACAAAATATGACTCTATATGAATGCCTCCGGTGGTGTACCGGGATATGCAATGAATCAAGAGTGACATGTATGAAATAATTATGAACGGTGGCTTTGCCACAAATACGATGTCAACTACATGATCATGCTAGCAATATGACAATGATGGAGCGTGTCATAATAAACGGAACGGTGGAAAGTTGCATGGCAATATATCTCAAAATGGCTATGGAAATGCCATGATAGGTAGGTATGGTGGCTGTTTTGAGGAAGATATATGGTGGGTGTATGATACCGGTGAAAAGTGTGTGGTATTAAAGAGGCTAGCAATGGTGGAAGGATGCGAAAAAGTGCATATAATCCATGGACTCAACATTAGTCATAAAGAACTCATATATTTATTGCAAAAATCTAGAAGTTATCAAAGCAAAGTATTACGTGCATGCTCCTAGGGGGATAGATTGGTAGGAAAAGACCATCACTCGTCCCCGACCGCCACTCATAAGGAAGACAATCAATAAATAAATCATGCTCCGAGTTCATCACATAACGAATCACCATACGTGCATGCTACGGGAATCACAAACTTCAACACAAGTATTCTTTAAATTCACAACTACTCAACTAGCATGACTCTAATATCACCATATTTATATCTCAAAACAATTATCAAGCATCAAACTTTTCTTAGTGTTCAATGCACTCAAAAGAAAGTTTCACATATCTTGAATACCAAGTATATTAATATTTAAGCAAATTACCATGCTATTAACGACTCTCAAAATAATCTAAGTAAAGCATGAGAGATCAATAGTTTCTTTAAAACAAATATACCACCGTGATCTAAAAGATCTAAGTGAAGCACTAGAGCAAAAATTATCACGCTCAAAAGATATAAGTGAAGCACTATGAGCAAAACTATCAAGCTCAAAAGATATAAGTGAAGCACATAGAGTATTCTATCAAACTCCAATTCATGTATGGCTTTCTCAAAAGGTGTGTACAGCAAGGATGATTGTGGTAAACTAAAAATCAAAGACTAATATAACACACGACGCTCCAAGCAAAACACTTATCATGTGGTGAATAAAAATATATCCCCAAGTAAAGTAAACAATGAACGAAGACGAAAGAGGGGATGCCTTCCCGGGGCATCCCCAAGCTTAGGATTTTGGCTATTCTTGAATATCTTGGGGTGCCATGGGAATCCCCAAGATTAGGCTCTTGCCACTCTTTATTCCATTGTCCATAAAAGCTTTGCCCAAAACTTGAAAACTTCACAACACAAAAATCAATAGAAATCTCGTGAGCTCGGTTAGAGAAAGAAAACAAAATACTATTTTAAGGTACTGTAATGAACTCATTCTTTATTTATATTGGTGTTAAACCTACTGTATTCCAACTTCTCTATGGATTATAAACTATTTTACTAACCATAGATTCATCAAAATAAGCAAACAACACACGAAAAACAGAATCACAAAAAGCATGTAAATGTAGTAATCTGTAACTAACGCAAACTTCTGGAACTCAAAAAATCTACCAAATTATACGACCTAGACAATGTTTTTATTGATCAGCAGCAATTGGAATCACTATTTTATCACGTTCTTGTGATTTTTAACAATTCAAATCGAGCGCAAAGTTTCGGAAATTACAGCAAGATCAAATAACTATCATCCAAGAAGATCCAATAGGTTTAACTTGGCACAAACACTGATTAAAAGATAAAACCACATCTAAACAAAGGCTAGATGGATTATTTATTCCTAAACAGAAACAAAAATAAAAAAACTAAAAATAAAATTGGGTTGCCTCCCAACTAGCGCTATCGTTTAACGCCCCTAGCTAGGCATAAAAGCGAGGATAGATCTAACGAGTGCCATCTTTGGCACTAGGAGAGGGGGTTCTCCTTTCTACGACATTCATTCTTCTATTTAAGTTAAGCACATGGCCATTAATGGAAGAAGTAAGATTAAGCACGTTACGGAAATTTGCTTCTAAACTAGATTTCATCTCTTTAATAATTTCATTCTGATAAAAGCAAAAGAGAGTGGTTGATTCAACCTTATCATTCATAGGATGCCCAAATATGGTTTTAATTTTTTCATAGGTATCTATGGCATCTCCTTCAAGAAAACCTTCTTCAAAGATAGAGTCTAAAACTTGTTTGAAGGAAGCGGGCAAGCTAACATAAAAACTTTTTAAGTAAATTTCAATTTGATATTGTGGCACATAGCTAGCCCGAATCCTAAGTAACATATCCCAAGCATCCTTTAAAGACTCATCAAGTAAATAGCGAAAAAGTCCAGAGTCATCCTCATCAAAATTATTCAAGCTCTCATTGGAGACCCCGGTGGGTCTTTCTATAACATCATTATTTATGAGCTTAGAGAGGATAGAGGGGTCATCCAAGGTACTAGAACCTAGGAAAGGGCCCTTAGTCCTTTTTGATTCGGTCATGGCAACGGGAAGGCAAACGGAAAAGAGAGAAGAGATTGGGAAAGAGAGGGCAAATAAAACGATAAGGGTGAAGTGGGGGAGAGGAAAACGAGAGGCAAATGGAAAATAATGTAAATGCGAGGGAGATAGGTTTGTGATGGGTACTTGGTATGTCTTGACTTGAGCGAAGACCTCCCGACAGCAGTTCCAGAAATCCTTCTTGCTACATCTTGAGCTTGCGTTGGTTTTCCTCGAAGAGGAGAGGGTGATGCAGCAAAGTGTAGCGTAAGCATTTCCCTCAGCTTTGAGAACCAAGGTATCAATCCAATAGGAGGCTCCTCAAAAGTCCCACGCACCTACACAAACAAGCGAGAACTCGCAACCAACGCAATAAAGGGGTTGTCAATCCCTTCACGGCCACTTGCGAAAGTGAGATCTGATAAAGATAGTATGATAAGATAAATATGTTTTTGGTATTTTATAGTATAGATGCAAAAAGTAAATATGAAAATAAAAGTAGATTGGAAGTAAATATGATAAGAGATAGACCCGGGGGCCATAGGTTTCACTAGTGGCTTCTCTCAAGATAGCATAAGTATTACGGTGGGTGAACAAATTACTGTCGAGCAATTGATAGAAAAGCGCATAGTTATGAGATTATCTAGGCATGATCATGTATATAGGCATCACTTCCATAACAAGTAGACCGACTCCTGCCTGCATCTACTACTATTACTCCACACATCGACCGCTATCCAGCATGCATCTAGAGTATTAAGTTCATAAGAACAGAGTAACGCATTAAGCAAGATGACATGATGTAGAGGATAAACTCATGCAATATGATATAAACCCCATCTTGTTATCCTCGATGGCAACAATACAATACGTGCCTTGCAACCCTTTTTGTCACTGGGTAAGGACACCGCAAGATTGAAACCAAAGCTAAGCACTTCTCCCATGGCAAGAAAGATCAATCTAGTAGGCCAAACTAAACCGATAATTCGAAGAGACTTGCAAAGATAACTTAATCATGCATAAAAGAATTCAGAGAAGATTCAAATATTATTCATAGATAAACTTGATCATAAACCCACAATTCATCGGATCTCGACAAACACACCGCAAAAAGAGTTTACATTGAATAGATCTCCACGGGAAAGGGGGAGAACATTGTATTGAGATGCAAAAAGAGAGAAGAATCCATCTAGCTAATAACTATGGACCCGTAGGTCTGTGGTAAACTACTCACAACTCATCGGAGGGGCAAGGATGTTGATGTAGAGCCCCAGGTGCTTGATTGCCCCTCCGGCAGAGTGCCGACGAAGGCTCCAAGGTGGGATCTCGCAGATACAGAAGGTTACGGTGGTGGAAATTGTGTTTCGTGGTGCCCCTGGATGTTTTTGGGGTACGTAGGTATATATAGGAAGAAGAAGTACGTCGGTGGCCGTCCGAGGGGCCCACGAGACAGGGGGCACGCCCTATAGGGGGGGGCACCCTCCTATCTCGTGGAGGTTCTGGTTGCTTCTTGACTTGCACTCGAAGTTCTCTGGATCACGTTCGGCGAGAAAATCACGTTCCCGAAGGATTCATTCCGTTTAGACACCGTTTGATATTCCTTTTCTTCGAAATACTGAAATAGGCAAAAAAAGACAGCAATTCTGGGCTGGGCCTCCGGTTACTAGGTTTGTCCCAAAAATAATATAAAAGTGGAAAATAAAGCCCAATAAAGCCTAAAACAGTAGATAAAGTAGCATGGAGCAATCGAAAATTATAGATACGTTGGAGACGTATCAGCATCTCGAGTGGAGCTTTCACTTGGTTCAACACAAGACCGGTGACGGAAGCTGTCACTAGAAGATGCCCCCGAGGATCTCCTCCTCAAAGAACTCCTTCCAAACAAGTTCATCATGTTCGCATACAATTTTCTGATAAGTTTTGGGTTAAAAAAATTTGTCAACAAAACTTCAATAAATTGATAGCAACTACTCATAGGGATGCATAGAGGCCATAACAAGCATTCAAACTTCTTAGAACTCTAAGAATTCAACATGCAAGCTCTTCTATAGCAGCACCAAGAGTAGCTAATTATTGAAAATATAAACCACTAAAACAAAAACTAATTGGACAAATAGTGGAGTCACATACCAAGCAACAATCCCCTGAAATAGTTTCGGAAATGGAGCTTCGAGCAAAGAGATCGAAATGCGCGGGTTTGAGGGCAAGAACACGGGAGAGAGAGAAATGAAGATTTTTTCTTGAGGTAAGTGATGAAGTGGGCTAAAGGGATAAGTGAGGGGGCCCACGTGGGGACCACAACCCACCAGGGCGCGCCTGGGGGTCCTGGTGCGCCCAGGTGGGTTGTGCCCACCTCGTGCACCTCCCTCTGATATTGTTTGCACCGGAAATTCAGAAATATTCAGAAAAAAATCGTATTAAATTTTCAGGGCATTACGAGAACTTTTTTGGGTCATTTTCTTATTGCACGGGAAATTCAAAAAACAGACAAAACATGGCATTTTATTTTATTTGGTTGAGAGTCTTCATTAACCTCATCATTATCTTTTTCATTATCACTAGGTGAGTTGTCATTACCAGATTGACTTTCAGCATCAGACATAGAAGTTTCATTATCATTATCAGGAGGTTTTTCTATTTCAGGTTCACTAGAAGCATACAAAGTCCTATCATTTTTCTTCTACTTTTTGTTTCTAGAAGGACTAGGTGCATCGGTGTTAATTCTTTGTGAATCTTGTTCAACGCTTTTAGTGTGTCCCTCAGGATAAATTGGTTCCTGAGTCATTTTACATTCCCTAGTTGCAACTCTAACAACAAAGTCATGTATATTATTATTCATTCCATCAAGCAATTCTCTTTGTGATTTAGCAACTTGTTCTAACTGAGTTTGAAACATAGAAGCATGTATGCCAACACATCTAACATCATTTGAGATTCTAAATAACAAGTCACTCAAGCGAGAAATCATATCAGAATTGTATTTCAATTGTTTCATAACATTTGCATTGAAGTGATCTTGTTTTCTTATATAGTTTTCAAACTCATAAATTCATTGGCTAGGATGCATATTGTGAGGATTGTCATTATCATTGAACTTCATTAGAGAATTTACCTCTACCACCTTAGGCAGTGATGGTGTATTAAGCCCATGTATTTCTTCAATAGGAGGTAAATTTTTAACATCCTCAGCTTTAATACCTTTTTCCTTCATAGATTTCTTTGCCTCTTGCATATCTTCAGGATTGAGATATAATATGCCCCTCTTCTTCGGAGTGGGTTTAGCCGGTGGTTGAGGAATAGTCTAATCATCATAGTTTTTCAATATATTATTCAATAATTCTTCAGCTTGCCCAACAGTTCGTTCCCCAAAAACACAACCAGCACAACTATCTAGGAAACTCCTAGAAGCATCAGTTAGTCCATTATGGAAGATATCAAGTATTTCATTTTTCTTAAGAGGATGATCAGGCAAAGCATTAAGTAATTGGAAAATCCTCCCCCAAGCTTGTGGGAAACTCTCTTCTTTAGTTTGAACAAAGTTAAATATTTCCTATAAGGCAGCTTGTTGCTTATTAGCAGGAAAATATTTTTTAGAGAAGTAATAAATCATATCCCAGGGACTACGCACACAACCAGGAGCAAGAGTATTGTACCAAGCTTTAGCATCACCCTTTAATGAGAAAGGAAACAATTTGAGAATAAAGTAGTAGTGAGTTTTCTAACATGAGTAAAAGGGTGGCTAAATCATTCAACTTAGTAAGATGTGCCACAACAGTTTCAGTTTCATAACCATGGAAAGGATCAAATTCAACAAAGTAATTAACTCCGGGTCGATAGAGAATTCATAATCCTTATCATCAATAAAGATAAGGGAAGTAGCAAACTTAGGATCATATTTCATTCTAGCATTCAGAGATTTTTCTTTATACTTGCATAATAATTTCTCTAGACCATCTCTCTCTGCAAGCAAGAATATCTCTAGTTGTCTCCTCACTCATAACATAACCTTCCGGTACCTTAGGCAATTCATATCTAGCAGGGCTAGTTCTAGCAAGTGTTTTAGGAGATTCAGTTTCAAGTTCATCATCACATTCAACAACATCATGTTGTATTACTCTAGCAATTTGTTTATCAAGAAAATCACCAAGTGGCACATCATCATTATCAAGCAAGGTACTAGCATCATCATAAGCATTATCCATAGCAGAAGTAGCATCATCACTAACTTGCGACATATCAGTATTGATAGCATCTGGTGGTGTTGCAAGTTTACTTATAACAGAAGGTGAATCTAAAGTAGAACTGGATGGCAGTTTCTTACCTCCCCTCGTACTAGAGGGAAATATGTTAGTCCTAGCATCCTTCAG
Organism: Aegilops bicornis; assembly: GCA_021605145.1. Lineage (NCBI taxonomy): Eukaryota > Viridiplantae > Streptophyta > Magnoliopsida > Poales > Poaceae > Aegilops > Aegilops bicornis. Next base: position 637,189,155 of record CM038675.1, read on the forward strand.
ATTCTTCATAGTGATAATATTATAATAATCCCAAGTGACTCAAAAATAATATAGCTATGCTCCCCGTCAACGGCGCCAGAAAAAGGTCTTGATAACCCACAAGTATAGGGGATCGCAACAATTTTCGAGGGTAGAGTATTCAACCCAAATTTATAGATTCGACACAAGGGGAGCCAAAGAATATTTGAAGGTATTAGCAGTTGAGTTGTCAATTCAACCACACCTGGAGATTAATTATCTGCAGCAAATTAATTAGTAGCAAAGTAGTATGACAGTTCTGGTAATAGTAGCAGCAGTAACGACAACGGTAACAGTGATAGCAGTAATTTTGTAGGAAGTGTAATAGTGATGATACCAGTAGTAACTTATATTAGCATGAACAATATAAGATAAATTCGTAGGCGTTGGATCGGTGACTTGTTGGATTATATTCATCATGAGACAGTTATAACCTAGGGTGGTACGGCACTAGCTCCAGTTCGTCAATATAATGTAGGCATGTATTCCGTAAATAGTCATACGTGCTTATGGAAAGAACTTGCATGACATCTTTTGTCCTACCATCCCGTGGCAGCGGGGTCCATATTGGAAACTAAGGGATATTAAGGCCTCCTTTTAATAGAGAACCGGAACAAAGCATTAACACATAGTGAATACATGAACTCCTCAAACTACGGTCATAACCGGGAGTGGTCCCGACTATTGTCACTCCGGAGTTGCCAGATCATAACACGTAGTAGGTGACTATAACTTGCAAGATCAGATCTATAACATGGATATAATGATGATAACATAAACGGTTCAGATCTGAGTTCATGGCACCCGGGCCCAAAGTGACAAGCATTAAGCATAGCAAAGTCATAGCAACATCAATCTAAGAGCATAGTGGATACTAGGGATCAATCCCTAACAAAACTAACTCGATTACATGATGAATCTCATCCAACTACTCACCGACCAGTGAGCCTATGAAGGAATTACTCACTCCCGATAGGGAGCATCATGGAATTGGCGATGGAGAAGGGTAGGCAATGACGAAGAACGAAGATACCCCTCTCTAGAGCCCCAAACGAACTCAAGATCTGGCCTCCCAATGAAGAACAGGAGGTGACGGCAGCTCCATCTCGTGGACCGTGATAATTCTTTCTCCCTGTTTTTTTGGGAAAAATAGGATTTTATAGCGTCGGTTTCAGGGTTTGCGGGGCCACCAGGTGGGGACAACCCACCTGGGCGCGCCAGGAGAGGGGGCGCGCCCTGGTGGGTTGTGCCCACCCAGGTGCCCCTCTCCGGTGGATCTTGGCTCTAGAAATTCTTATTTATTGTATAAAAATTCCTTGTAAAGTTTCGTTCCATTCCAAGAACTTTTATTTCTGCACAAAAACAACACCATGGTAGTTCTTCTTAAAACAGAGTCAGTCCGGGGCTAGTTTCATTCAAATAATGCAAATTAGAGTCCAAAACAAGAGGAAAAGCGTTAGGAAAAGTAGATACGTTGGAGAAGTATCATCAGTGCCTTTGTCACTGACACAACATAAGAAGTGAAACCTGCAAAAATAACCATCATCGAGCAAACCAAACGATTTATTCTGTGATTTAATGTCACATGGCAAAACCCGCATCGTAAAATTGTAGCAAAAGTAAGAAAACATGACATTAAATCAACAAGATTTAGACAGTAAATCAATAAGATTTACTTGATGTGACACGAGTGAATTCTTACCAGGAAATCACTATGTTCAAGTTCTAAACAGAAGATTGATCGTCCAATTACGCGTGGCATGCAGGGCCCCCGCTTACTCCCACAAGCAAGACAGTCCAAAGGTCGTGACAAATCATATGGACCGAACATCCCTGGGACTGGAAATCCCGGTGGGGTCAGTAAACCCTGCAATGCATACAAATATTGGAGTGTAACAATAATTGATAAACCGTCCTCACAAAAAAGATGATCTGGATACTTCAAAATATACAGACTTAATTGAGTGGACAGACATTAACATAGACTATTCTCAGGACTCACCACACAACAAAAGTGACAGTACTAAACAATACATGGTTCACACACACAAATCAAGTACTGAACAATAGTACTTACTATAGACAAGCAAAGTTGCACTAATTAAACTATGCAGACTATTTCTTGCCACCGGCCTTCGGGATGTACCCCGCATAACTGACTAGGCCATGGACTTCGTGAGAGATGTCTACCAGTACCATCAACATCTCGTCAACCTTGGAGAACCTAAGAGAGTGGTCTTTCCACTCATAAACATGACAATGAAGACAGTCCGTATCAAATTTGTCGGGAAGCTTTACAAGAAACACACCCTTCGTAATCGAAGGCACAATTAGGAAATTGTTATGGTGAAGTATGTCCTCGAGAACACGTCTGACAACAATGCTATAGGAAAACACTACTTCAGGACACATGGCGACAAGGACACAGCAGCCGGATAGTTTAGTAGTAGAACTCATCCTCAGGTCTTCCAGTTCACACGACATGACTTTGAGAACTTCATCTCCACCGCAGACCTGGTTCTAATTCAAACAGAAACCAAATATTTTATTACTACCTCCATTCAGAAATATAAGATGATTTTCGATATTTTACTCCATCTAAGACTACATATACACACAGAAATGAGTGAATAAAGACACTAGAACATGTCTTCAAAGGCATGAGAGTAGAGGGATTATTTGCAATATCCATAACACAAGTTACTGAGGCTAATACACTCTCTTCAAAGGTAGCATTGATGTTCATAAAGTAGTTGAAATTAATCTATAAGAAATCCGTGTCAACCTCTTGCATGTTTTGGTTATAGAGGAATTTAGAACCGTCATTTGGCACACAAAAATCACATGCAAGATCACCCAGAAAGTTGTACTACTGGTACTAGTACTACGTGTTAGATGAAAAAACACGATCAAGATCGAGAAAAAGATCGTCAAGAAGAGATATTACCTGGACTTGCTTAATGAGGGATCCCAGAGAGGGGGCCTTGGACAGGGCGATGGCCTTGAGCTTGTCTGTGGTAGTATCGGTGGGCTGCTTGCGCTTCTTCGTACCTTGAGCCTCGACGGTTTTGGCCAGAGCCATAGACATCACTTCGGTCGGTGCTCAGGGTCCATCAAGAAACTGTCGAACAGAAATAAAAGAAAAGAAACCATAATCATAATCCCAAAAGAAGAACAGAGAGGGAGTTATAGGATCAGTCTTGGGGTTGCAAGATCGGGCCTTGGCAGAATCAACACCATTGATGCGCTCACCTTTTCCTTCTTTGGGAGAGAAGAACAATGGCAGAAGCAGGTCAGGGTTTTCTTGAATAAATGAGTAACAAGATGAGGGAGAAGCGAGTTGGGGTTCTCAAGAGAGGAAGCTCAGGGAGAAGAGTGAAATGATGGTTGCTTCATCCGTCCAACTTGCTACTGGAAAGGTGGGGGTTTTGTGATTTGACGGCTCATTGGGCATTACTGCAGCGCTTCGATCGGGGTAGTCTACCGTGCAGTTGGGCACTCTAGTACGGAGTAAATTAGTGCATGGATAGTGGACCCGATGCTGGTTGTCCCACACTTCGGCCGAAGTGAGTAGCAAGGTTCCCGACGACCGTCGAGGAGGATCAACATGGTAGAGCGTGTCCACTGCTTCTGAAGAAAAAATGATTATAGCAAGCGTTTCCACTCTTACGATGGAGGAGTGCGAAACACGACAGCCACTTGAACTTACACAGTGCTCCTACTACTAGGCATGTGTAGTGGTTCATACGTCAGTACTACATAATCATGTTGCTAGTGTAGAAGATATGACGATAACAAATGATGTTGTGCGCATGTCAACTATATGAACAGTAACATAACATAGTACCCCTTTTCTTGACTGTCCAGTCGAGAATGAACGGTGAGATCAATGTTAACAGAACTAGGTCTACAACGCACGGAGAGTACGATGCTACAGTACTCCACAGGACATGAATGTAACATCCCAAATTTTCAATTTGGCATGTTATACATAGGTCATTCTTGCATATCATATCTTATTTCATTCTTGTTTACCATCCTCGAAAATCCTAAGCAACTCAAGGACCCTCGGCGAGAATTGGGGATTTTTCAATTTTCATATTTGAATTATGTCAAATAATGAAAGACGAGGATATTGGATTTTAATTATTTTTCTCTTCAGAAAAATATTTCAATTTAAATAAATAAATGAGGGGAGATAATATGACTTCTCCAAAATAATTGAAATAACGGAGGAAAAATGTTAAAATCATTATTTGGTTTTTTATTTGATTTTATTTCGAATTTTAATTGCCCTAGAAAAATTTGCACGCTTCAAAAAGTTGCATTTTAGGGGCCAAGAAAAGTTCATCTAGTTCTAAATATTTTATTTAGACGGACAAAACTTATTTTGGAATTTTTGAAGCGTGCAAATTTTTCGTTTATTCTCCGGAGCCCAGGCACGCCCGTCATGGGACCACGGGAGCCGGAGCCGCCGAGCCCAGCGCCGTCGCCGCCGCCCCTCCCGCATCGTCGCCGCCGCCCTCGCCGACCCCGCCCCCTCGCCGGACCCGCTGGAGCCGCCCGCTCGCCGGACGCGCCTCGCCGGAGGTACCCGACCCCGCCGCCGCCGGTTTATTTCATTTTTTTCAAAGCCCTTTGGTTTTTTTTATAAAACCCTAGATCGTTTTTTTAAGATTGGTTTATTTCGTCGGTTTATTTATTTACCGAACGTCCGTTCACTCGTTCGTTTTAACGAACGCGTTCACTGTTTAGGGATTATAATCGAACGTTCGCTCGTTTAGCGATTCGTCGCTTTTTTTTATAAGATTTATTCCGCGGTTATTATGATCGCGATATATGAACAGATTTTAAAACCAGTTTATCATTTAGCTCGATTATCGGAATCAGGCGATTCAAGCGCCTGGAGTTTCATCTCGAAACCCTCTTTCCGAATAATCAACTTAAACCAGTTTTTATCTCTATAAAATTTGACCCTAGTTCAGATTAGTAAAACGGACCTTGTTTTTCTCGCCATTTGAGTTTCGTTGTTTCGTTTGGTTTGATTCTTTTTGCAAACCGGAGTTCTTAAGTTGAACTCTCCTGTCAACCTCTTCAGTTGAAGTATCGTTTGTGCATCTTTGCTTGTTTACTTATGTATGCGTTGTTTGCTTGCGATAGAATTCCCGGAGTGCGAAGCGTGTTACTACGAGTCTCTAGGATTCACGGATCGTCAGCAAGGCAAGTAACACTTGATCATATCTTTTCATACCCAGTTTTTATGCATTAGTTTCAACCCTCAAACATTGCATGATTAGGATGTCATTAAATTGTGGGTTGGGAAGTAGATGATGAGGTAGGAACCTATTGCCTGTTACTTTCAAACCCTTGGGAGTTACTTCTACGTTATGCTTATACCGCCATGCTATGCTCGTGAAGCGTGGTTCGGGTTTGAGAGATATTCACGACAGATGTGAGATTGTTAATTAATGGTTTACTTTAAGGTGGCAACTTAAATACACATCTGGGTGGATTGAGGCACACAGGGGAACCAGGTTGTCTGCTTTTTTTGGAAATCTGGGGTACCTGCAGTGATCTTCCTATGGACCGCCACCAGGGCTCAAAACTGAGATTATTCATGCTAGAAACTTCCGTGTGCAGCCACAAGCTATTATGGGCTCTAGCATAGTTGAGTAAGTTACGTGAAGCTCTCGAAGAGGTAGATCAGCAGGTAGTGGGTTTTATAGGTTTGGTATGATCTATCCGGAGTAGAGAGTTAATGTTTCCGAAAGACTGTGTCTCGGTCATCCGTCTCTCAAACACCATGCAGTGCGAGAAACCAACGGAGGCGATCGAGTCTTGTGGGGAAAAGTGCGCAAACCTCTGCAGAGTGTCCCCGGTTATGGACGATTCTGAGTATCTAGTACTTGAGTATTCACATGTATCTCATCACTCTTAACTAATTTTGCTGGGTTGTTAATCACTTTAATTGGGACCATTGAGTTGGGGGGTACCTTCTCAAAGATGTTTCAACCACCATGATAGTTAAATTAAATTTATTCCTTTGATATAGGGAAAAATTGGCTTTTCGCAAAACGGTAACCATAGAGCTTTCCACCAGCCATATATGCATGTAGTACAACTTATTCTTTCATTACTCTATGTGTTACATTGCCGGCATATTCCATGTGCTGACCCGTTCTCGGGCTGCAACGTATTATGTTGCAGACTTTTCAGACGAGGAGTAAGGATTGTAGGTCGTTGCCGCGCAGCTCAATTATGCCGTTGGAGTTGATGGACTCACTTTATCTTCCAAGCCTTCCGCTGTTATCGCATTAGATGGCCTTCAGCCATATTATTGTAATCAGTTCTCTTTTGAGACATTCGATGTAATAAGTGTGTGATTGCTACTCTGTTATAAATCCTTCGAGTACTGTGTGTGTCAGCATTACCGATCCAGGATGACACGGAAGCGTAGACTTGACCATCTGAGGTCGGGTCGCTACAAGATGTTATCAGAGCACACGCTGAGTGTAGGACACGACCACTAAGATAAACCATAGGTCACTCCTCTCTACTCATTTCTGACCTCTCTCCATTTTTCCACTCTTTAGGATGACGGAGATGAAGTACAAGTTTGCCCAACCGGATGAAGACACACCTTTAGGACGTCACTTGAAGGAAGTCACTAGGTACACGAATATTGGAATACCAAGCTTCACCAGACGCATAACGCCACCTTACCGTAAGAAGAATCTTGGAAGATTCAAGCCCTAGTTCCCGGAAGGACGTTTGCACCAAGCACGGAGCCCATAGTATGCGTTTTCAATGCACCAACATGAAGTTTGGGAAAGAGTATGGCAGCTCACATTACCATGGGACGCATCGAAGAAGTCTACAACAAGGAACTTAAAGACACCATGTACCAAATATGTGGGCGCTGAGACGAGCAATGGGAAGTAATTAGCACCAAGAAGGATAGATCCATTGCAGCTTACATCCAGGAGCTAAACCAGCACATTCGACGTCATGAGAACTAGATGTGCGCAGACATGCTGGGCTTGAAGAAGGCGAAAACTAAGATCATCGAATTGGAGGAAGAACTCAAGTCTACCCGCGATGGATATGAGGAAGAAATCAAGATACTACTGGAAAAGAACGACGACCTAGTCAAGAAGATTGGATTTTTCATGGGAGGACCAGCACCCAAGGAAGAAGAGCAAGAAGAGGAAGAAGACCCCGCTTGTCCAGACAACTACATCATCATCGACGACACCGACTCAGATCCAAGTGATGATGACTATGAAGACGAAGCTGGAGCAGACATCATGGAGTCTTCCACCGATCAAAATTTTTAGATGACCACCAAATATTAGTAGTATCTTCCCCCATGTAATTAGTAGTAGTGAGCACTTACGCGATAGTCCTAGACCGTTTTGTATGCCCTTGGTTGCTTGATTGAATGAATGTGTGTTTGCCTCATGTGCATATGGGTAGTGTTTTCTCACTAGACCTCTTTCTATTTCTAATCTCTCCCCTCTAAACCCTCCGATGCCTCCGAGACGTGACCCCGGTTTTGTTTTCCCACCGGAGCTCACTCAGTTGATCCAACAATGAGAATGCCTTGATGCAATTGCTAGTTCGTAACCAGGGCAATGCCAACAACAACAACAACAACAACAACAACCCGCCACCAAAGGTGGACAATTTAGCCCGTTTTACGAGGTTACAACCGCGGTGTTTTCCAAAGAGCACCGAGCCAATAGTTGCAGATGACTGGTTATGCCGTATTGGAAGGGAGTTAACCACCGCAGGATGCACGGATGCTGAGAGAGTGCGCTTTGCCGCACATCAATTGGATGGACCAGCAGCCGCATGGTGGGAGAATTACACGGCTACTTTTCCTATAGCCAATGTCACATGGGACCAGTTCCAACAAGCTTTCCGCACGGCCCATGTTTCAACTAGAGCCATGCACGTAAAGAAGCGTGAGTTCCGCAACTTACGCCAGGGGAACCGTACTGTGGCCCAGTACGTGGATGAGTTTAGCAAGTTATCACGCTATGCCCCTGATGATGTGGCCACGGATGCCGCGAAGCAAGAGAAGTTTATGGAAGGACTGAATGATGAGATGAGTATGCGGTGATGGTGGCAACTTTCAACAACTACCAGGAGTTGGTAGATAAGGCCCTAATGATTGAAGGAAAGCAGCAAATTGAGAATCGTAAGAGGAAGTATGGACAAGGGAAGTATAACTCAGGAGCTCACCAGAAACCTCGCTTAACCCCGAACTCGGGAGGACTAATTCATAACCATGGAGGACATAACCATACTGGAGGAGGAACACATAATGGTGCGAAAAATGGGAATGGAAATGCAGCCAACAATAATCAGAATCGCTCTAACCCAGCTACACCCGCTAAGAGAGACCTGAGCCAAGTTATTTGCTTTAAGTGCGGGAAGACAGGGCACTATGCTAATGATTGCCCTGATGGAAAGAATGGAAACGGAAATGGGAGCGATGGGAAGAAGCCCAATCCATTCAACAAAGGACAAGTGAACCACATTAACGTGGAGGAAGTTGAAGAGCAGCCGGATGCGGTAATAGGTAAGTTTTTGGTTCAGTCATTTACCGCTATTGTTCTTTTCGACATCTGGTGCATCGCATTCATACATATCAAGGGGATTTGTGGATAAGTTTAAGTTACCAACCCAGACCCTTAGGACCCCTCTTTAAGTGAGCTCGCCTGGAGCAGAGTATATGGCTAGCAGATGGTGCACCCAGTTACCCCTAATCATTGGAACACATGTTTTTCCATCTGACCTAATTATCTTGGAGTCGCAAGGATTGGATGTGATATTAGGTATGGATTGGATGTCGAAGTTTGGAGGAAGTATCGACTGCGCTAGCAAGTCAATCTATCTTACCACCCAGGAGGAAAAAGGATTAAGTATGTATCTAGGCATGTGCCTAGGAGGAGCCAAGTGAATACCCTCACGGGAGTTGTACAAGAAGAAGTACACGTAGTGAAGGATTATCCAGATGTTTTTCCGGAAGAGTTACGGGCATGCCACCGGATCGAGACATCGAAGTTTACGACAGAACTAATACAGTGCAGGGCCAATATCAAGGAGACCCTATCGGATGCCCGCAAATGATCCGGAGGAAATTAAGAAGCAGATCAAGGAGCTATTGGAGAAAGGTTACATTCAAGAAGTTCATCGCCTTTGGGGAGCACCAGTACTTTTGGTGGAGAAGAAGGATAAATCCCTAAGGATGGTTGTTGATTACCGAGCTCCGAGCGAAGTAACGATAAAGAACAAGTATCCCTTACCAATGATTAATGATCTGTTTGATCGGTTGCAAGGAGCTAAGGTGTTTTCTAAGATTGATCTACGATCAGGATACCATCGATTGAAGATCCAAGAGAAGGATATACCAAAGACAACATTCACCACACGATATGGATTATATGAGTATACGGTCATGTCGTTTGGACGACTAACGCCTGCCTATTTTATGAGTATGATGAACAAAGTGTTCATGGAATATTTGGACAAGTTTGTTGTGGTGTTTATCGATGATATTATGGTTTACTCAAAGAACGAAGAGGAGCACGCAGAACACCTACGTTTGGTTCTTGAGAAACTCAGGGAACACCAGTTATACGCCAAATTCAGCAAGTGCGAATTTTGGTTAAAGGAAGTTGGATTTCTTGGGCATGTTATATCAGGAGAAGGTATAGCGGTAGATCGGTAAAATTCATCGATCCTTTGAATGGTTGGCACCCACTTGATCGAGATTCGCAATTTCCTTGGACTGGCAGGATATTATCGGAGATTCATTGAGAATTTTTCCAAGATTGCTAAACCAATGACAGAATTGCTAAAGAAGGATACCAAGTTCAAATGGACAGAGGATTGTGAGACAAGTTTCCAAGAGTTGAAGAAACGGTTGACTACAGCCCCGATCTTGACATTGCAGGATATACATAAGGAGTTTCAAGTGTATTGTGATGCCTCTCGCTTGGGAATTGGATGTGTTCTTATGCAGGAAGGAAAGGTTGTCTCGTATGCCTCACGACAACTAAAGCCTCATGAGTTGAACTATGCCACGCATGATTTGGAGTTAGCAGCCGTAGTACATGCGTTAAAGACCTGGAGACATTATCTCATGGGAAACCGTTGTGATGTGTACACGGATCATAAGAGTTTAAAGTACATTTTCACACAGAAGGAGTTAAACCTCAGACAGAGGAGATGGCTGGAACTTATAAAAGATTACGACATGAAGCTACACTATCATCCAGGAAAAGCCAACGTCGTAGCAGACGCTTTGAGTCTTAAGAGTTATGCAAATATCCTTGAAGGTAGAGGACTGCCAAAGGAGTTAGCGAGAGGATGTTATGGAACTTAATTTGGAGATTGTTCCAAGAGGTTTTCTTGCAACAATGGAGGTTCAGTCGACATTGTTAGACAAGATTCGAGACGCTCAGAAGGAGGATAAAGAGATTGCTGAGATAAAGGAAAAGATGGGCAAAGGAAAAGCCAAAGGTTTTCGCGATGATGAGCACGATACCTTGTGGTTTGAGGATCGGATTTATGTGCCCAACAATTCGGAGATCAGGAAGTTAATACTTCAAGAGGCCCATGACTCACCATACTCGATTCACCCTGGAAGCACCAAGATGTACTTGGACTTGAAGGAACGTTTCTGGTGGGCTGGTATGAAGAAGGATATTGCCGAGTATGTAGCCGTTTGCGATGTATGTCAGAGAGTGAAGGCAGAGCATCAAAAGCCCGCAGGACTGTTGCAGCCCATGCCAATACCCGAATGGAAGTGGGACAAGCTTGGCATGGATTTTATCACCGGATTACCCGTAACCAAAGCAGGATATGATTCGATATGGGTAGTAGTGGATCGTTTGACCAAAGTAGCTCACTTCATCCCAGTGAAAACAACTTATACATGTGCAAAGTTGGCCAAGATATATATGACCAGGATCGTATGTTTGCATGGAGTTCCGAGAAGTATCATATCAGATAGAGGAACACAGTTTACTTCAAAGTTTTGGCATCAACTACACGGACTTTGGGTACCAGATTGGAGTTTAGTACCGCTGCTCCACCCATGACGGACGGATGCATGTAAAGAGTCAATCAGATTTTGGAGGACATGTTGAGAGCCTGTGCGCTAGATTATGGATCTAGTTGGGATGACAATTTGCCGTACGCAGAATTTTCATACAACAACAGCTACCAAGCCAGTTTGAAGATGGCACCGTTCGAAGCTCTGTATGGACGCAAATGTAGAACACCATTGATGTGGGATGAGGTTGGAGACCGTCAGTTGTTTGGACCCGATTTGATCAAAGACTCTGAGGAGAAGGTTAAACTGATCAGAGACAGACTAAAAATTGCTCAGTCTAGACAGAAGAGTTACACAGATTCAAAACGCAAGGAAGTAACCTATGAAATTGGAGATGAGCCTATCTCATGAGTATCACCCACGAGGGGAGTGAAACGTTTTGGAGTAAAGGGAAAGTTAGCCCCAAGATTTGTAGGACCGCACCGTATTTTGGACGGATGGGAGAAGTTGCCTACAAGCTGGAGTTACCTGAAGGATTATCAGGAGTGCACGGCGTGTTTCACGTGTCACAACTGAAGAAGTGCCACGCTGAGATGGCCGACATACCATTAAAGGATACAGTGCCCCTGGAGGCGATACAATTGGATAACAACCTCACTTATGAGGAGAAGCCAGTAAAGATTTTGGATTTCGATAGCCGAGTCACTCGCAGCAAAGTGATCAAGTTTTGCAAAGTTCAGTGGAGCCATCACACCGAGGAAGAAGCCACCTGGGAGCGAGAAGAGGATATTCGCAAGGACCATCCGCACCTATTTTCTAGCCAACCCGAATCTCGAGGGCGAGATTCATCTTAAGGGGGTAGGTTTGTAACATCCCAAATTTTCAATTTGGCATGTTATACACAGGTCATTCTTGCATATCATATCTTATTTGCATTCTCGTTTACCATCCTCGAAAATCCTAAGCAACTCAAGGACCCTCGGAGAGAGTTGGGGATTTTTCAATTTTCATATTTGAATTTTGTCAAATAATGAAAGACGAGGATATTGGATTTTAATTATTTTTCTCTCCGGAAAAATATTTCAATTTAAATAAATAAATGAGGGGAGATAATACGACTTCTCCAAAATAATTGAAATAACGAAGGAAAAATGTTAAAATCATTATTTGGTTTTTTATTTGATTTTATTTGGAATTTTAATTGCCCTAGAAAAATTTGCACGCTTCAAAAAGTTGCATTTTAGGGGCCAAGAAAAGTCCATCTAGTTCTAAATATTTTATTTAGACGGAGAAAACTTATTTTGGAATTTTGAGATTTTTATTTATTTTTCTAGGAATTTTCTTCGGCGGAATGATTTATAAAAAAAACAAAACGGACCCGCGCCGGACTGGGCCAAAGGCCCAGCCGAGCCAGGCCGGCCCACGAGCGTCGCCGCCTCCCTCTCCGCGCGCCGCCGTGCGTGGCGCGGACACCGAGGGGAGTCCGAGCCGGACTCCACCCCGGGCGCCCCCTTCCCCAAGCCGGAGCCCGCCCCCGCCCCCTATATATGTCGCCGCCCGCCGCCACCACCACCCGCCACCACCCGACCCGCCACGGGACCGCCGGGCAGGCCGGAGTCTGAGCCCAGCCGCGTCGCGCAGCCCCTCCCGCCCGTCGTCGCCGCCCCTCGCCGACCCGCCCCCTCGCCCGGACCGCCGGACCCGCCCGCTTCGCGGACGCGCCTCGCCGGAGGTACCCGACCCCGCTGCCGCCGGTTTATTTCGTTTTCTTTTTGAAAACCCTTCGGTTTTTTTTATAAAACACTAGATCGTTTTTTTAAGATCGGTTTATTTCGTCGGTTTATTTATTTACCGAACATCCGTTCACTCGTTCGTTTTAACGAACACGTTCACTGTTTAGGTTCTGTTAACGAACGTTCGTTCGTTTAGCAGTTCGTCGCTTTTCTTTTATCAGATTTATTCCGCGGTTATTCTGATCGCGATTTCTGAACCGTTTTTCAAACCTGTTTATCTTTTCGCTCGTTTATCGGAATCAGGCGATTCAAGCGCCTGGAGTTTCATCTCGAAACCCTCTTTCCGAATAATCAACTTAAACCAGTTTTTATCTCTATAAAATATGACCCTAGTTCAGATTAGTAAACAGACCTTGTTTTTCTCGCCATTTGAGTTTCGTTGTTTCGTTTGGTTTGATTCTTTTTGCAAACCGGAGTTCTTAAGTTGAACTCTCCGGTCAACCTCTTGATTGAAGTTTCGTTTGTGCATCTTTGCTTGTTTACTTATGTATGCGTTGTTTGCTTGCGATAGAATTCCGGAGTGCGAAGCGTGTTACTACGAGTCTCTAGGATTCACGGATCGTCAGCAAGGCAAGTAACACTTGATCATATCTTTTCATACCCAGTTTTTATGCATTAGTTTCAACCCTCAAACATTGCATGATTAGGATGTCATTAAATTGTGGGTTGGGAAGTAGATGATGAGGTAGGAACCTATTGCCTTGTTACTTTCAAACCCTTGGGAGTTACTTCTACGTTATGCTTATACTGCCATGCTATGCTCGTAGACGTGGTTCGGGTTTGAGAGATATTCACGACAGATGTGAGATTGTTAATTAATGGTTTACTTTAAGGTGGCAACTTAAATACACATCTGGGTGGATTGAGGCACACAGGAAACCCAGTGTTGTCTGTTTTTGGAAATCCCGGGATACCCGTGTGATCTTCCTATGGACCGCCACCAGTGCTCAAAGGGAACTGAGATTATTCATGCTAGAAACTTCCGTGTGCAGCCACAAGCTATTATGGGCTCTAGCATAGTTGAGTAAGTTACGTGAAACTCTCGAAGAGGTAGATCAGCAGGTAGTGGGTTTTATAGGTTTGGTATGATCTATCCGGAGTAGAGAGTTAATGTTTCTGAAAGACTGCGTCTCGGTCATCCGTCTCTCAAACACCATGCAGTGCGAGAAACCAACGGAGGCGATCGAGTCTTGTGGGAAAAAATGCGCAAACCTCTGCAGAGTGTACAAACTAATCATGGTTAGCCGTGTCCCCGGTTATGGACGATTCTGAGTATCTAGTACTTGAGTATTCACATGTATCTCATCACTCTTAACTAATTTTGCTGGGTTGTTAATCACTTTAATTGGGATCATTGAGTTGGGGGGTACCTTCTCAAAGATGTTTCAACCACCATGATAGTTAAATTAAATTTATTCCTTTGATATAGGGAAAAATTGGCTTTTCGCAAAACGGTAACCATAGAGCTTTCCACCAGCCATATATGCATGTAGTAAAGCTTATTCTTTCATTACTCTATGTGTTACATTGCCGGCATATTCCATGTGCTGACCCGTTCTCGGGCTGCAACGTATTATGTTGCAGACTTTTCAGACGAGGAGTAAGGATTGTAGGTCGCTGCCGTGCAGCTCAGTTATGCCGTTGGAGTTGATGGACTCACTTTATCTTCCAAGCCTTCCGCTTGCTATCGCATTAGATGGCCTTCAGCCATATTATTGTAATCAGTTCTCTTTTGAGACATTCGATGTAATAAGTGTGTGATTGCTACTCTGTTATAAATCCTTGAATCTTGTGTGTGTCAAGCATTACCGATCCAGGATGACATGTATACGTAGACTTGACCATCTGAGGTCGGGTCGCTACAATGAACCATATGAAGCACGAATCAGTGTTAGACAGGGTGTATGAAGGGTGCATGGGATGGGAGCAAAAATTCCCTTCTCGACCCACTTTTGGGTGTTTGGCAGAGTGCATGAAGGGTGCATGAGTCCACACTAGTAGGTTAACACAAATACACTAGGAGCATGCATGAAGAGGGGTGCTGACATAAGCATGCATGAAGAGGGAACAACTATATTGAGATGAGAATGCAACCAAACATACCCACACGCTTTGTGCTACAGTGACTAATCTGCACCGTCTGAGTTTGATCCAATGGTCATGTTGCACCGAGACATGGACATGCCCATGCAGAGGATGCCTAAACCCCACCGAAGTCCCTCTGCTTCTCGAGGAGCACGACGTTGGTGATGCAGGGCGCTACCACCCGCAGAGCCCGCTCCCGGTCGACGGGAGACAGCTCGTCAAAGACGGCGTCCAATGGCACGAATGGATTCCGGTGACGGAGCCCTGAGAGAATTCGCCCGGAAACGGCGACGACAGCCCGCAACTCCTCCTTGTCCAGCTCCGCCCCCACCATCACGTGGAGATGGCTCAGCTCCTCGGAGATATAGGTGAAGAAGGAGACCAGGTCAGGAAGCCGCAGCTTGTTGACGTCGATGGGATGGTCGAACGGCTTTAGCCCGACACCCGACATGGTCGCGCTGGCACGACGGTAGGCATAGCGCAGCCGCAATACGTGTGTGGCAACATGGTCCACCAAGTGGCTGGGGCAATCCTGGACCTCATCACGATCGGCCCGCTCATGCTCCAGCTGGCTCGCCTGACCACCTATCGTGTCTCCCGCTTTCTGCAGAAAAGCCACCGACGCCTCGAGCATCTTTGTGGGGGACGCCTGCCGCTTTTGAAGCTCCGTGAACTCTCACACATAAAGGAGGAGCATGGCACTCCTCTCCTCCTTGAGCTCACGGAGCTCCGCATCCTTGGCCTGGAGCTCCTGTGTTAGGCGCCTCACCTCAGACTCCGTGATCTGGTGTGCAGCCATGGAACCAGGTAGAAGCAATGGGGAGAGGAACAAAAGGGGGCGAAACGGCTGAAAGGCAATGCAATCTACGGGAAGGCGGAGGGAGCCAGCCGAGGAGCGGGGTGAATCTTTTGGTTTTCACCATGGGAAACACCAATCGACGACTTTTCACATCAGGGAGCAGTGGGTTTTACTGGCGGAGTCATCATGACTAATTGCTGCCGTGCCTGCTCCCGTCAATCAAAAAAATAAAAATCCTCCCGCGCCTGCCGCACCCAAAGACCAAACCAAAGCCGCGGAGGATATTTAAATTTACCTGTCGGCAAGGATATGAAAAAGGGGTGAAAAAACAAATGTGGCGGTGACCTAGCTAATCGGTCGCAGTAGCCCAACTAGCTAGCCACCATGCTTCACTCATGTACTCGGCGGGAAAGGTGTTCTTTCGTGATTTGACGACTCATTTACTTGCTTCGGCGCTACAACCGAGGAGGACCCAGAAAACGCATAGTAGGGTGTCCCACGTCTTGGCAAGGAAGAAATATACGTGCACCATCCGGTAGGACCCCGAAACCGCGCGGTAGGGTGTGCCACGTCTCGGCATGGAGGAAAAATGTGCGTGTAAAAATATACTGTATCGGACGTACTACATATGGTTCGACCTCGGGACCCAGCCAGTCGGTCGAAAACACCCCACTAGCCACACAGCTTCGTTATGCTAACACGGCACGGAGGATAGGTGTGGTTAGCTCCGTCTCGGCCAGCCACAACGTCTCTTGTTCTAGACGATTCTTCTATTTTCCAAGCTTTTTTTAGTTATAATAACACCACGGCAAGCTCGTGCCGCTCTTCGTGTGAGCCCGTGTAAAGGTTAGACGATGGAGAGGAGAGAGATATCGCAGACATGGGACCCACCAGTAAGTGAGTCAACGGTCATGCACGTGTTGACGAGCCACTCCCTCTACTCTACTCAACGTAATACTATACAAAATCAAGTTATGTGACAAAGCCAACAACTGTTGTTGTTTCAGGCTATCGACTTACTCTTTGTTGTCCAGGTTGCCAGTTCGAATCTTGTCTTTCAGATTTGTTAGTATTAGGTCCAAATTTGATCAATGACAAGTGGGACCCCTGTGTGTTGTTCCGATATTTCAATGTTGGATTGTTTTTTTTTGCACAAACACTTTGCGCGGTTAGACAAGTAACGACACGAGTTACACTTATTTTGCAAGTTTAGGAACAAAAATGATAGCGACATAGAATATCACATCCACCCCGCAGCTTAGATGCTATGGTGATACGGATTTTTACGTCGTTGGAACTGAGATCCAATGGCTTGGGAGTATTCGTTGTAATTATGCGCAATTTCCAAACTCTCCAAGGTTTTTTTTGCAAATAAAACATTCAGGCCTCGTGTGTGCTGCTGCATCTTGGATCCAGCGGCTCTCAGTTGCTCATATTACGCTTAATTATCCGCTATAGTGATACGAGCATCTAGGTCGTATGATCTGTGATCAGATACCACATGCGTAGTACTTGTACTTTCTCCACAATTCCCAAACTCTCTCAGGCGTATATTGCAAAAACATTCAAACCTCCTACTGTGAGCCGTTAGATCTCCGGGAACTCGTATGACCATAGAATATGCAAAAGGGAGCACCTCATATTCTCCCGTGCGAGAAAGCATCAGGTGCTCTCGCAACTTGGATGCTACGGTGATACAAGCTTCGAGGTCATTCGATTTGAGATCCAATGGCATCTGAGCAGTCTTTGTGCTTGTAAGCAGTGGCCGAACTCTTTGGGGGCTTTTTTGCAAAAAACATTCGAACCACCAAGGAGTTGTTGGATCACAGATCCAACGGTTCCGAAGAGCTTGTATCACCAAAGCATCTAAGGTGTGGTAGAACATGATATTCTTACATACAGGAGAATATGAGATCCTCCTTCATCTTAGATGCTACGGTGATACGAGTTTCGAGGTCGTTGAATATGGGATCCAAGGGCAATTGAGTAGTTTTTGTACAAATTGTGTGCAATTCTGAAACTCATTAAGGCTTCCTGTAAAAATATTAAGACATAATGTGAGCTGCTATATCTCAGATCTACAAGCTCCAAGCAACTCGTATCAGCATATTGCATCTAAGGTGTGGGGGCACATGATATTCTCCCGGGGAAGGGGGGGGGGGGGGGGTTGCACAACCAATCGATGTTTCGGAGGCTGGGGACAAATGTAATGTTCAAAAAATATAATCTAAACAATCCTAAATAGAGCTTCACAGTTTTATCTAAGGTCAAGGGGTTAACCCCCCGACAATCTACATAGCTCCGCCTAAACACAACATTTGCATGTATGTAGTACTAGACTTAATATTCATGTTTCAGTTTCCTGTCCATTTTAAACATTGAATTGAGGACCATGCATGTCTTACATTTTACTCCCTTCGTTCCTAAATCTTAGTCTTTTTAGAGATTTCACTAGCACAAAGGCCCGTGCGTTGCAACGGGAAACATTGTTACACGTCTCATGCCTCACTAATTTCCGTCCATCCTTGTCTCCTCTTTCCAGTCCGCCACACGCCCGTGCGTTGCAACGTGATAAAAAAATAACTTGCATTCCTATGATTTTTGTAAAAGAAAATGCGTTACAACGGTATAAAAATTCGACACTCCATATGGCCTACTGATTCCATTTTAAATATCTCAATAGGTCATCGACTTTTTTCTTATGCGCTCCATATAGTTCTGTTTTAATTAGAGAGCTTTCCTTTCTTATTTCTGGGACTGGTGTAGGACTTCCTCTTTTCCACTCCACAACCATGGGGTGCACCTTTCCAACCATAATTTTTAAGGCACTTTAAATCAAGGTTCAAATGATATATTTTTTAATTGTAGCACATGTGACCATGTTGCAACGGGAGAAAATTTGTATGGTCATATAAACGTCCATCAATGCGACACGCCAATATCTGAACGGCGCCACCCGACGGCGACATGGTGGCACACGCCAAGGTTAAAATGTATATCAGCAAAAACTACAAAATGTATTGGTCTTGATATAAAAGATGGCCATAGGCCCAAATTACATGCTACTCATACATTATAATTCTATATGCAAAAACCATAGTACGGAAATTACAAAACAACGTCCTCGGGAGTGCATTCGCTTCCTTGAACGTCATGCCATGTACAAAAATATCGTATAACAACAGCTCATGAAGGCTTGTAGAAGGACTGCCTCATCCATTTTTATCACAACCTTGGAAAAACAATGTTGGTTGCGAAGGGAAATGACTTAAGAATGAGGAAGACGCCATGTCTCTGTGTAAAGACCAACGGCACTACGACAAATAAAAATATACTGGCACATAATTCAATTATTGACTTCATTAGTTCTACACATGAACTTCTAACAGGCTGAAAAAGAGAACTACATTTCCCAAGAACCTGTAACCTTCCACTGTTCTTGTGGCTAGAACAATCTTCAGTACCGCTAATTGCAAAACAAAAACAATCTATAGGATTTCCAATTATTGTTACCAATCTAAACTAACAATCGCTTGAGGTCATGCAACATAGTCATCTTCCTTGGAGGAGGTTGGCAGCCTGCTCTATTCATTCTTGTTATCTGGTTCCCAAATGGCTGCATCCTTGTGAAACTGATAAAAATGGATGTGAGAATTGATAAGCAATGACGCGGTTCAGATCTGGAAATTAAAAACAGGGAAATGGAAGAAAAATGTGAATTTTCAGAGCTCCATGACAACAAAATGTTAGGAATTTAAACACTCAACATGAGCTTTTATAGTACTTTAAAGCATTAAATACTCTAAAAATATAAATACATTTTGAAAAAACAGCAGTCTTGCTTCCAATTCGTTAAGAGAGAAAATATACAATTACAATTATAAAAAGAGAAGGAAAAAAATATAATGTACATTGTCACAGAGAATGCTGCTGCACCAAAAAACAGAGAGCTCACGCCTTGCCTGATATAATTTCCTCAATCTGCAACGAAAAAAAACACCCGGCCCTATCCTCTCCCCCCTACCCACACACACAGGTTTGCAAACTCTGTTCCAATCCGGCATCCAAAATCCCTTCCTTCCTCCCTCTCTCTCTCTCTTGTAATTCCAATGAAATACGATGCATAAAAGTGATAATTAAAAAACAATTATCCTTACTAATCTCATGATATGCAGAAGTTAAGAAGTTTATCAAAAGAAATAATTGGCTGCAAACTACAGTTCACTCCAAAAGTAATAGAATCAACTAAGTAAAAAAATCATGTTTATTAACAAACTTATTTCAGAGCAAGTTTGTATTTATTTGCAAGTTAGTATTGCTACGTCTTACTCCTTTGAGCCTTGCTCATAGATCAGTAGTACTGAGAAACCTTGTTTTATTCTGTTTTGAGCCTTGCCCTTAGATCATTATTGCAGAACCTGCCACTAACGGAAGTATATATTTTTGTTTTTTATGATCGATGGGTGTACTCGACTTCAAGCCTAATCCAAAATAGTTGAATCCTTCATTTTCCCAATTTGAGCATTGGTGCATATCAGAGGTATAATTGGTCATGCTACCAAGTTCAGTCAGTAGATTAGTAAATTAGTGACATATACACTGTTTGTTGGAACCAAATCCAATAATAATCAATAAACATGCATATATCTGGGGAAAAGCAATACAAATGCATACCGGAAGTGTCTCAGGAGCCAAACTATTTTGGAAAATATCACAGCAGATGTCATATTTTTTTAAATTTGGACTAAAAGGGGATGCATGCGCACTTATCTTAACTTGATCACCTGCACAATCAACGCTTACTACTGGATATTGGTACTGTCCGATGCTCCCCATTGAACGCATGCAATTTGTGAATTACCATTGCCCTAGGGGCTCCACAGGCCAGTTATCATGCCCCGACAGCTTAGTGGAACTAGACCAAAATGCGTTCATGCCGTTCCAGTGGGACTACTCATTTGGAACCTTGGTAGTTGTTCCACATATCTGTTCAGCTTATTAGGATGACTCATAGAAGGGTAAAACAATGTTGTTTCGGTCAGTAATAGTGTACTTAGACTTTGAAAAATGCATGAAACAAAATCTACCTCGTTAGGTGCATCCCTTGAAAGATTTTTGGAAGCTAAGCACATGACCGGACACAGTGATTATAAGAAACATAAGCAACTATTTTTTTAACTTGCATTGCAGTGTGCAAGAAAATTGCTAATGTTGTCCCCAAAGAGGTCCAGGATAGCGTAATGATCAAACAATACACTAAGTGATCAGGTAGAAAATCACGTGTCTTTTGGATGAATTATAAATGCCCCCAAATTTTTAATCCGTATTTTAATCTAACAACATCTTTTAATTCGAACTACTTGATATTTGTCGATTGTTTGTAATGCGTGCGTTGCAACGGGAAAAAAACTCCCACAGCCTTCTATTGAAAGAACACACCCATAGACTTCATTCATCAAAGAACAATCCTAGACGCCATGAGCAATCAAAGTCTCTTCTCAACGAATGATCGGTGGGATTCACAACAATTAGTAGCAATCCTATTGAAAACAACATTGAGTTGATTTTTGCAAAATAATTGCGTACCTTGTAGATGGCCATGAAGTTGTGGCCACTCTAGCAGTCCTTGAGCCCAATGACCGGCATGTCCCCCATCCGTGTTTGACGAGGTCTAGAGAGGTGCATAAAAAGTCTGATTCTCTAGCTATAATCTGCGCCCGTGCAGCGGCCGAACCGTTCGGCCGGTCAGCCCCTGGCCATTCGATTCAGCCGCGCG
Source organism: Aegilops bicornis (assembly GCA_021605145.1). Lineage (NCBI taxonomy): Eukaryota > Viridiplantae > Streptophyta > Magnoliopsida > Poales > Poaceae > Aegilops > Aegilops bicornis. Next base: position 637,210,694 of record CM038675.1, read on the forward strand.
CAGCCATCCGATTGGGCCTGTGCTCTCTTCTTCCTTCCCCCGCTCGTCTTCTTCCTCCCCCCACTTGCCTGATGGAATTTTCTGTAGCCCCCAATCGCCTCACCATCCCCCGGCCTCCTGCTTGCAGCTCCGCGTGCCGGCTCGCCGTCGCTGTTCGCCGCATCAGTAGCCGTCGATCTGGCGTTTTGACCTCTGTCGTCATCTTCTTCGCGTCAGGATGCCATCTCTTCCCCTCGCGAATCCGGCTCCTGCGGGTCAGCCGCACCTTCTCCCCTCAAGCTCTACACCCGTCTCTCCCGCACACATCTCGTCCGGCCCCCGGCCGCCTCGCCCCCCGTCACAACCCCCACCACCAGCATCTCGCGCTGCTCATCACCGTGTTTGAAGCACTGTCGTAGCAAATGCATGGATGTAGCAAAAATCTTCACCGGTGGTAGCAAAATCAAAGCACAGTTGCAGCGAACCGCCGTTGCGGCCGTAGCGGGTTGCAGCTAATCCACGAATGGATGAAGCAAAAACCAGCAGCGGTTGTAGCAAAAAAACGTCGCCGCCATCGTCGAACGTCACAGCTAAGTCGTGAAGCATGTAGCAAACAACGACGCAAGTAGTAGCAAAAACATCAACCGTTGCAGCTCCCGACCGAGGTCACAACTAATCCTTACATGGTTGTAGCAAAAAAATTCATCGGTGGTAGCTCTGCCGTGGCCGGTTGTAGCACACATAGTCTTCGTTCCGGCAAAAACATACAGCTTGTTGATCGCCGCCGTCGTCGCACGTCGCAGTTAAGCCGTGAAGTATGTAGCAAACAACGACGCGGTAGTAGCAAAAAGCGACAATGGTTGTAACTTTTTTGGTATTGACAGTAGCCAGCCCTGACATATCTCGTCATGGTTGAAGCTTTTTACGATGTCGGTCGAAGCTTTTTGCGACGCGGTTGTAGCTTTTTGCGATGGCACTGAGCGGTCCCGGCATTTGGCGTCACCGGTTGAAGCTTTTTGCGGCGCCTATGGTAGCTTATTTGAACACCAGTTGTAACATGGGAGGTGTCGCTTAATGCTCGCAGCTCAGATGAGATTCTCCTAGTAGCAAATGCTCAACGGCGTCGCCCATAGCAGCTCGCAGTCTTCCCCGTCGTCGTCTGCCCGGGAGCTCATAAGCCATGGCGCCCATAGCAGCTCGTAGGAGCCCCCGTCGCAGTCCGTCCCGAGCTCATAAGCCATGGCCGCCCTGACCTTGAGCTCGCAGGCCATGGCCGCCCTGACCTTGAGCTCGCAGGCCATGGCGCATGGTAGCAGCACCCCCATGAAGGAGTGCAGCGTGAGGTGCGAAAGAAGGAGTGCTCGGAGCTGCCTGGTGCTATGGCGAAGGAGGCGAGGCCGAAAGCGATGGGGAAGCAAGGTCACGGCTGCGAGGAAGGAGTGGATGCGGGCGTTGGGGAGAGGATAAGGTACACGTGTTTCCTTCCTGGTGGCTAGCGCCAGCGTGGCGAAGTGACCGGCCCGAGCGTTCCACCGACGCACCGCGCGTAAACGTTTCCCATAATATAATAAGGAAAGGTGAGGAGTTTGTGGCGGACATATCAAGGACTTTACAATTTTGATTCCGACTCGCCGGACATTTGACTCCTCCTCATGTGTCGATGACAGACGCCATCAGGAGAGGAGCGCTTCCGTAGGGGGCACTGCCTGGTCAACACGGTCGCTGGAAGACGTCAGGCCGGGCCGCTCACCACATGCACCTTGTGCACGTCATTCACCATTTGCTACTATCGGTGCTGCTGATGTGGTTTTTGACAAAACAAACATGTAAAAATTTGTGCAATTTTGTTCAACTAATAGAAAAGACTAATTCTTCTGCCAGCACTAATCAATGCCCCGTGTTATGCAGGCTATGCATTTTGCTGGCTGATGCCGTTCAAGTGTTGTACCATGACTAGTGTCCCATGGTCCGCACGTACATGTGTCTTACGTAGCGGGATTTTGATTGATCAAGGCAGGATCAATCAGACTGGCTTGAGCTAGCTTTCCTATCATATCTTGTAGTTACTTTTGGCCAGCAGCAATCTGTTGAAGCAAATCGAGCCAATTTTTTTTTTTACAATCACTCGAAGGATCATAATATATCGCGAGACATTGTAACTGGTTTGGCCGATTCTCGTGTAGCAATTACATAAGGGCAGCACTCCACCTGAAACCGGGCGAGACGTGCGCATGTACTGCTAGCGAAGGCGCTCCACTCGCCATGAACGCCTCTTAGGGAATGGTAGGATATTAATTAATTTTTTGTGGGAATGGTAGGATATTAATTACATGGAAGATTTCAAGGGATAGCGTTGAGGCAAAACGTGTTTATAACCAATGGCATTGGTGGGTAATTAAAGCGTTAAACGTGTTTGGTGCTTAATACTGGAGCGATTTAAACCGCTAGATAGCATGATTTGACGGCCGAGATGGTTTGGATCTGCCCATTTGGGTCTTTTTATATTGGTATAGATATAGATGAACTGTTTCTTTTTTAAGAGGAAAAATCAAATTAAATCTTAGCCGTCAATTTTTATAGTTAACATAAAATTAACGGATACAAAAAGGTGACTTATGGAGAACTATGGAAGACTTCATCCTTTAATATTAGATAAAGAATGGACTGCCACATATGGATGTATATAGACATATTTTAAAGTATAGATTCACTCATTTTGCTCCGTATGTAGTCATTTGTTGAAATCTCTAAAAGACAAATATTTAGGAACAGAGGGTTTATTTTTGAATTCGTGTCATACATGCATTCGTGTCATACATGGTTTGAAAAAATAGATACACTATACTTACTGGATTGTTGTTGTATTCATGTGTGTGTGTGGTCATATGCTTGATACATACAAAGTTTTCTCACCACCATACCGTTCATCTTTTAAATTTAAATTTGCAATGAAAAACTTACTAGAAATACCATGAAATGTGAAATCCACGTTGGGATCACTATATCACAAACTCACTTTAATTCAACAACTCGTCATAAATCAATTGCCACGTTGAGATTACTACTCGCAAGGAAAATACGAGCATTGTAATACATATAGATTCGTTCGGCAATTTAAAAGATTTGTTTCATATTATCGAATGGTAGCACCCAACGATGTACCAGCCAGACCCGGGCCCATGTTGATCCCAAAGAAAACCAGGCTCGTGTCCTTCTGGTGGCGTGCATGGTACACACATTAGCCAACCCCAATCAGTCGAGCCTCTGCGTTTCGAGTCGAAATATCTGGTGGCCAGAATTCCAGCCCTCGAAATTCCCCTCATGTCCCCGGTCCATAATGACTACCGATGAACAATGGAGGGATGCTTTAGTAACTAGACAATGTTACCTACCATGCCGAGCACGGTTCAATTCCCTCGGTCGCCGCTACCCAAGGTCACCCGTCAACTCCATTGCCTAGTACTAATATGAGTACTACACCGGGATGAGCACAAAATTGAGCCCCGTTTGTTCGTGCCTAGTACTTGAATTAATATATCAGGCAATGCACTGGTACGGAGGGATTATCCTTTTACTCTGCATATATAACTTCTCTGAAGTCTAACTAAGCAAAATGTTTGACCAAATGATTTCTTAAGAAATATTAACATCTACAACAGTAAAGATATATCGCTTGAAAATTTATTGCATAATGCAAGTTATGATATTGTTTTGAATCCTGAATTTTAAATTTCAAAAAATCCAAAAGTGACCGGAAATTCATGAAACTGAGCATGGTCTCGTTATATGGCAGAAATATGTTTTTGTAATTCTTTTGTTCAATTTGAGACAAGCTGCTTATCAGAAGTTGCACAAATGAAGATCCAAGGTATTTTGAAACAAAGATCTGTCACGTTAAGGCTTAACGCTTACTATTCAGACCGTGGGTTTTACGTGCCGCCACGAGTCCCGCTTCTCATCGGCAGGTGTCGCCCAAGCGGCGCGTGTGAGTCAACGGGAGGCATGCGAGCAGACCATCGGGCTGGCTGACCGGGAGGCGAGCGAGCAAGCCACTGCGCATGCTCACTGGGAGGCGAGCCCTTTGACCAGGCTCCGCCGCCCACCTTCGTCCCAACTGCCCCCACTTTTAATGGCGCCAGCGCTGCAGTTTAAAATCACCCCCGCACTACTTGGTATCACTACAATCTTCTCTCTTCCTCTCTGATTCTCCAGACGTCTACCTCCAACCAGCCTGACCTCGCCATGTCGCATCATGATGGTTTTCCCTTAGTCTTCGAGTGTCCTGAGAAAGACACCCAGCCGGAGTCTCAAGAACATAAGGCGATTTGGACAAGCTTGAACTGGCCTTGCGGGAAGACGCCGCGCCTGTCCCCGCTCCCATCACCCCGACTGCGCCAGCGCCCATTCCCGTTGCATTGATGGGCTGGGAGCCGCACATTGTCGTCAAGCTTGATGCCACGGGGTTCCACGAGATCCCCGCCGATTGTCACGCGCCCGTGCACCTGCCGATGCGCAAGACGCTGCTGGCAGCGACGCCACGCCTGTCGATGCCGTGCACCCGAATTTCTTCGCTGCGCCGTTGCCAGCGCCTGTCCCCGCGCGGGTGCCAAGGCCCCCCTCGGCGGCATGGATGGCCGCCGTCGACCGCTTCCTTGCACCAACGCCAGTCGCCTCCTCCCACTAGTTGACTCGCTCCTGGAGACCGAAGTCCAGAACATTCTGGCCTTCCTTGAAGCTAGGGCCAACGTCGAGGAGTACGCCAACAACGGCGCAAGACGTCGCCGTCGCCGTTGGTCAGTGGCCCGATGACAGACAAAGCACGATAGAGGAGCTGCTTCCCGTCGCAAGATGCCCCCGCTACCGCCACGCAATCTAAATTTGCCATGAAAAATGTTCAGATTGCCATGCTTAAAATCCGAACGTTCATAATTTCCGATTATTTTAGACCGATCATCGTAGGAATGTAAAGTTGAAGTCAGACTGAATGAAATCTATGCTTTGATCGATTGAATGTTCTGCTAGAGCCGTATCAAATTAAATATAAAATGTCATCAAGCTACATGTATTCCTTCTCATCACAAACATTTCATATTAAATACCACGTCAATTCCAAATATTTTCTTAGGAAAGTCAATTCCAAATACTTGCAGGGCGCGACCTGCCCCCTTGTTCTAGCACTAGGCGATACATCTATTAATCAACGCATTTAATTATTACGGAGTAGTAGATAAATAGTACTAGATAACTTGTCCGTCACGGTCACTTTTGTTCCTAAACTCGTTACATGTATAATCTATATCTATAGCATCTATACCAAAGGGGCAGATCCAATTAATCTCGGCCATCAAATCATGTCAATCCAATGACCTAACCTGCTTCAATGTCGAGCGCTCAACACGTTTAACATGCAGTTAATTTCATGCCAAAAATAGTGCTAATCACATAATAACACGCAAATAATATCCTACTTAATATCCGCATGCACTTAATATACTACCAAATTAATGTGCACTGCACGTACACATTGACTAGTACTACTAGTACGTGAAACTGGTGCCCTAACTTGTGAACGCGTCCAGATATGGTCAACAGCAACATCGCCCACGAGTTCTTCGTGTTTGCCCATGCGTCTAAACGTAGAAGGGGAGGAGAGGGAGTGCAGACATGGAACCCACCAGTAAATGAAGACGAATAGTACGTGCTAATGAGCCGGTCCCACTAATGTACTAAAAATAATATTAAAACATATTATCCATTAAATAGCCTGTGGTAATATAAAAACATTATATCAACAAAGGGGGATACAACAAACGTTGTTGTACTATGTTGCCTATTGACGTGCGGCTTGAAGGCCTTGGTCGCATGTTCAATCCTCGTCCTTTTTAATTTTTAATTTATATATAGGTCCAAATTTGTTCCATAACAGGTGGGCCCCTCGGTGCGTAGTTTGCAGCACTTGAATTTGTGGGTCGAAATTTGTTCCATTACAGTTGGACTATCGGTGTGTAGTTTTGTAGCTTATTTGTAATAATTAAAGAGAACAACAGAGTTTTTTGCAAAAATACCATGGTGCGATGTTGAAGGTGAGAAAGGACGTACGAGAGAGCGATGACCGAGCCAGAAGGAAATCAATTGGGGGAGGTGCGGGGGTTGTAATGGTGTTTGGAGTAGTTGTGGGCCGAATGCTACGAAAATATAATCTAAACCCACCGGAATAAAAGCTTTCACAAATTAATCCAAGGTTGGAGTCCCCCTCGCAATGTAAATAGCTCCGGCTCTGCGAGGGATGGAGAGGTAGCTTCAATATGTGGAAGATACGGCGTGAGAAAGAGAGGTCAATCGAGACAAAAATAAATAGAGAGACAAAGTGAGTGTGGTCCGACATTCGTTGAAAAGATATATATGCTCTGGAGAGATATTGTCCGTTGAGCTTTTGGGAAGGGTGAGGGCTGTAAGATAGAGCTTGAGAGATGATCCAGTCATAGAACTACAGATATATTTTGTGCGTGGGAGGAAGCAAGGTCATTCGATTACATTTATAAAGGGAGAGTGATTGAGCGAGTGTGGGTCGTCACGTGATCGAAAGAGTGAGAGGGTTGGAGAGACTGATCTAGATAGACAATGTGCATGAGAGAGTATACAATATGAATATGTCAAACTGGTCTGAAACAGGGAGATATATAGTTTATGTCTGAGAAAGAGCGAGGTCAATTGAGACACACACACACACACACACACACACACACAGATTGAGAGAGCGTGGCCAGCCATGAGGTCGAAAGAGTGGGGGCGGCTTGGATGGACTAACGTAGATAGACAATGTGCGTGAGACAGTATAAAGTGTGTCGATCGAGGCCCGAACAGGGAGATATATCATTTGTGTGTGAAAAAAAGCGAGGTTAATCATGACTTACATAAAGAGAGCGAGATTGAGCGAGTGTGGCCTGCCGTGCGGAAGAAAGAGTGAGATAGTCTCGAGAGAGTGACCTAGATAGACAACGTGTGTGCGTGCGCATGAGAGGGGGGGTCTAGATAGGCAATGCATGTATCAAGCAAGAGAGGGTGGGAGAGAGAGAGAGCTCGGCATGGAGTGCAATGGCGGGTGTGTGAGGCAGATACATTTGGTAACAGAGTGGAAAAGGGGGGTTGTGTAGTTCGGAGAGTTAGAGATCGAAACATGGAGAGAAAGAATGAACGTGTGTCAGAAACTGATAGCTTCCTAAGGTGGTTAGGAGAGGAAGATTGATCAATACAGGAAGTATGTAGCGTGTGTACCAAGGGGGTGGGGCTAAAAACATCATTTGAATGTAGATAGTACGAGACTTAATATCGACGTTTCAATTTAGTGTACATTGTAAGATTTGAATTGAGGACCATGCATATGGCTTCCTTAATTATTTCGAGTTCATGCCATACTAGGTTTGGAAATTTTGACATTGACTCGATTGTTGTGCTATTTTGTAGGTCATATGTTTGAATCCATCAAAAGTTTTCTCACTACCATGGTGTTCATTATATACATATTAATTTGTATTAAAAAGTAGCGTGGATACCGTGAAATGCGAAATCCACGTTAGAATTGGAGACCGTTATGTGACACACACTCTAATTCAAATAACTTCTCATTAATTAATTTATAGTATCTTGTTTCGAATGACTAATTATTTGCAAGGAAAACACGGGCATGGTAATACATATAGATTCATTTGCAAATGAAAAAAGATTCGTTTGCATTCTCAAATGTAGGCGCACAAGGCAGACTAGGGTCGTGTCGTGGTGGCCACGTGTGTCGTATGGACGCTAGCACCCAGCCACCCACCCCCTCCCTCCCCTCCAAAAAATAACGACGACAAAATAAGTTCGTGCTTCCATGTTTCAGATTGAAATATCTGGCGGCCCCAATTCTAGCCTTGTAAAATATCCATTCTCCACCGTCCCCTTCTGCGCCCAGAGCGCTCAAATCCCTAATTCGCTGCCAACCCAAGAAAAGTTCGAATCGCCCCTCGTCTCGCCTCTTTCCCCACCTCTGTGTCGGACGACGACGACGAAGACGACGGTCGCGCTTCACCAGAGCTACCTCATCTACGCCCTCGTCCACCGCACCGGGTGGTCCATCAACAACGTCGGCTGCCACAACCAACGTGCCTCACAGACACCGACTTCCACCGCATCAGGTGCGCTTCACCGACGCCGTCTCCCACCTCACCGGGGCTACTTCACTGAGCACATCGTCGCACCTCCGCCCCCAAGGCCGTTGGGGCTTCACCAACGGTCTGGTCCACCGCATCGTAGCGCCCATCGCCACTCAAGATCTGCATCCGTGTGTGGCCAGCCAACGCCAAAGGCATCACCCTCAACAGCTCTGAAGTGACCCGCACTCTAGCTAGGCGAGCATGCCCAAACGCCGGTCCGAACTAGGTATCCCCATATCACTCCCTTGTGCACTGTTCCGACGATGTTTGGATATCCTTTCACTGCTCTCTTAGCTTACACGCCTATGCAACTATGACTTTAACTCTTATTTCTTCTGGAGATATCATCTGAAACAAGCAAAACTATTTTTTAGCGAAGCATGACGGCACTACGGGATTTGGTACACATCCTGCACACCGGTATAACCTTGTAAGTTCCTGTCCTCCGATACAAGAGCAAGGTCAATTCCTCTTATTTGATCAACCATTCGCCGTGTCAAAAATGCAGAGGGGGATGCAAGGAGCACAAGGCCTTCACGTCCAAGCAAGTGGTAACATGGACTTGTACACGGAACATCCCAAGCGCAAGTAGAGCTGAAGTGAGCCTGTACAACGAGCTAGCATAAGTCCCTGCATTTTATTTAATTCATACTGGCGTGCGTGTATGATTTGTGTGCAGTGGCGGATCCACGAATTCAAGTTACCAGGGCAAAAATTTAGCGAAAAAATACGAAGGCACTTGCACTCCAGAAAATCAACATAACTTGAGAAATGTGAAGCTACATGCACTTTGAAAACCAGCTAATGATCCAAAGTAGTTCCAGATTATAAAACACTAAATGATGTAAGCACCAAAAAACAGAGCATGCAACATGGTGTACAAGGACTACTGACATGGTCTGTACCTTCTTGAATGATTCGTTCTGTGGCTGAAAATATCAGAGTGTAATTGCACCTATAACCAGTGTGCAAACTGCATATCAATATATCTATCAGGCACAAGTATGCCAATAGTTTCAAATAATAGATTAGAAAAGTATTTATGCTATGTTGTCATGATACGGGGACTTTCTGGTAGATGGCCTCGACGTTTCCTTAAGCCATGAAAATGTACTATAATTTGCTTGTCATCAATGCCTGCAAATCTCTGTCTCTCTCAACATAGCAGATCATCATTAGACACTAAATCCTTCAATGGGAGCTTGCACAATGCTTGCATTAGATCCCTCATTAGACACTATATGTTCATCACCAGGAGCATGTAAAACGTTTGCATCCAATCCTTCATTAGCAGTTTGTTCATTAGACACTTCATGATCAAGAACAACATGAGCTTGTATGTTTGCACCGGAAACTTGATTAGATACATCAGGTTCAGTCAATTCGGTATTGATTGGGGGAGTTATAAAATAAGCAAAAATTGGTTTCATTTTCTCATAGATTCCCTACATACAAGCAGTTTTACAACACCGTCAGGTTTAACTATTGGCTAGAAATTGAACAGTTGAATTAGATATAATTAGGGATGTCATGTACCTACTCGTTGAGCATGTTGTTCTTGCATGCTGCGACTGTCCATTTGCACAAGCTTGATGCCATGCCCATGCTGCCACCGCTGCCTCCCATGCAGGCTACACCCAGGATTGGATCTTCATCTTCTTGTTCTTCCATTCGCTTGAAGCCCGGCGACCGGCGTCCAATGAGGGCGCGAGGAAGTGTTGTGTCGGTCTGTCCAACGGCGGCTAGGTTAGGAGTGAACCAGACAGGAGGTTGGAGCGAACGAATTTGGATTTTTCCTGCTGTCAATCGATATGGGAGGCACTCGTTCGGGCCGTGAGCCTGCTATAGGGCCTGCCTTGTGATACGTCCATTTTGCATCATGCTTTTATATCGATATTTATCGCATTATGTGCTGTTATTTCATGTTACGTCACAATACTTATGGCTATTCTCTTTTATTTTACAAGGTTTACATGAAGAGGGCGAATGCCGGCAGCTGGAATTCTAGGCTGGAAAAGGAGCAAATATTGGAGACCTATTCTGCGCAACTCCAAAAGTCCTGAAACTCCACGAAATATCTTAAAATAAATAAAGGTAAATCGTCGCCAAAGATGAAGGCCAGGGGGCCCACACCGCCATTTAGGTGGGGGCGCCTGGGCGCGCTTCTACCTCGTGGGCCCTCGTGGCTCTCCGACGCCCATCTTCTCCTATATGAAGTCTTTCGTCAAAAAAATAATAAGAAGCAACCTTTCGACGAGACTCCGCCGCCACGAGGCGGAACCTCATGGAACCAATCTAGGGCTCCGGCAGAGTCGTTTCGCCGGGACACTTCCCTCCGAAGGGAAGTCATCGTCATCATCATCACTAACGCTCCTCCCCTGGAGAGGGCAATCTCCATCAACATCTTCACCAGCACCATCTCATCTCCAAACCCTAGTTCATCTCTTGTATCCAATTCTTGTCTCCAAGTCCGGATTGGTGCTAGTAGGTTGCTAGTAGTGTTGATTACTCCTTGTAGTTGATGCTAGTTGGTTTATTTGGTGGAAGATCATATGTTCAGATCCTTTATGCATATTATTACCCCTCTGATTATGAACATTAATATGCTTTGTGAGTAGTTACGTTTGTTCCTGAGGACAAGGGAGAAGTCTTGCTATTAGTAGTCATGTGAATTTGGTATTCGCTTCGATATTTTGATGAGATGTATGTTGTCTAGCCTCTAGTGGTGTTATGTGAACGTCGACTACATAACACTTCACCATTATTTGGGCCTAGAGGAAGGCATTGGGAAGTAATAAGTAGATGATGGGTTGCTAGAGTGATGAAGCTTAAACCCTAGTTTATGCGTTGCTTCGTAAGGGGCTGATTTGGATCCATATGTTTCATGCTATGGTTAGGTTTACCTTAATACTTTTGTTGTAGTTGCAGATGCTTGCAATAGAGGTTAATCATAAGTGGGATGCTTTTTCAAGTAAGAACAACACCCAAGCACCGGTCCACCCACACATCAAATTATCAAAGTACCGAACGCGAATCATATGAACGTGATGAAAACTAGCTTGACGATATTCCCATGTGTCCTCGGGAGCGCTTTTCCTTATATAAGAGTTTGTCCAGGCTTGTCCTTTGCTACACAAAGGATTGGGCCACCTTTGCTACACTTTTATTTACTCTTGTTACTTGTTGCTCGTTACAATTTATCTTATCACAAAACTATCTGTTACCACTTATTTCAAGATTTGCAGAGAATACCTTGCTGAAGACCGTTTATCATTTCCTTCTGCTCCTTGTTGGGTTCGACACTCTTACTTATCGAAAGGACTACGATAGATCCCCTATACTTGTGGGTCATCACCTTGCACTTACGTTATTGGCCCATCCAAATTGAAACCTTTTTCTTCATTTTTTACATTGCATGCTCGTGCATTGGGACAAACAAAACTAGCCTGGGCCAATCTGGACGACTCAAACTAGGGGCACACTTTCCATCCACCTGAGGCGGCCGCCCATACCAGCCCCTACGGTGGCGTTGCCCCTTTTGCGTGTATGATTGGAGTAGTGAAAAATATTCCAGTGTCGCTTTTGATTTATTCACAGAATGGTTGAATTGCTTATTTAAGCTTGCAGGTATATCCGATGACGTTGCTAAGAAGTAGGTCTTCCCTTTCTCTTTGTAGGGATACGCATTGACATGGTATAGGCTATGTGATGATACAAGATCATGGAACTATAAAAGATTGAAATTGGAATTTCATCAAAAGTATTACCCTATACATCTTGTTCATCATGATCGCAATTATATACATAATTTTTGGCCTCGCAAAGGAGAAAGCATCGCTCAAGCTTGGGGGAGGCTTAAATCAATGTAATATTCATGCCCCAATCATGAGCTCTCAAGAGTGACAATTCTTCAGAATTTTTATGCTCGGCTTTCTAATAACAATCGCACCATGCTCGATACTTCTTGTGTTGGCTCTTTCATGATGAAGACTATTGAATTCAGATGGGATTTATTGGATAGAATTAAAAGCAACTCTGAAGATTGGGACCTCGACGAAGGTAAGGAGTCAGGTATGGCACCTAAGTTTGATTGTGTTAAATCTTTTATGGATACTGATATTTTCCGTAAGTTTAGCACTAAATATGGACTTGACTCTGAGATAGTAGCTTCTTTGTGTGAATCTTTTGCTACTTATGTTGATCTCCCCAAGGACAAGTGGTTTAAATATCATCCTCCCATAGAAGTAAAAGTAGCTGCACCTATTAAAGTTGAAGAAAAGACTGTCACTTATAATGATCCTATTGTTCCCACTTCTTATGTTGAGAAACCACCCTTCCTGTTAGAATAAAGGATCATGCTAAAGCTTCAATCGTGGTTCGTAAAAGCAATATTAGAACTTATACACCTCCTGAGCAAGTCAAAGTAGAACCTAATATTGCTATTGTTAAAGATCTCTTGTCCGATAATATTGATGGGCATGTTATTCAATTCTCATGTGAATCTGCTAGAATTGCTAAACCTAGCGTTAAAGATAAACATAGACTTGTGGTAGGCGTGCCTGTTATTTCTGTTAAAATAGGAGATCATTGTTATCATGGCTTATGTGATATGGGTGCTAGTGCTAGTGTTATACCGCACTCTTTGTACGAGGAAGTTAAGCATGAAATTGCACCTGCCGAATTAGAAGGTATTGATGTCAAAATTAAACTTGCCAATAGAGGCACTATTTCACCAGTGGGAATTGTCAGAGATGTTGAAGTTTTGTGTGGGAAAACCAAATATCCTGCTGATTTTCTTGTTCTCAGTTCCCCACAAGATAGCTTTTGTCCCATTATATTTGGTAGACCCTTCTTGAACACTGTTAATGCTAAGATAGATTGCGAAAAGAATGTTGTTACTATTGGCTTGGATGATATTATTCATGAGTTTAATTTCTCTAAATTTAGTAAACAACATCGTGAGGATGAATTGCCTAGTAAGGATGAAATTATTGGTCTTGCTTCTATTGCCGTACCTCCTAGTGATCCTTTATAACAATATTTGCTAGACCATGAAAATGATATGTTTATGAATGAGAGAAGGGAAATAGATGAAGTATTCTTTAAACAGGAACCTATTCTGCAACACAATTTGCCTGTTGAAATCCTAGGGGATCCTCCTCCACCCAAGGGTGACCCCGTGTTTGAGCTTAAACCGTTGCCTGATAATCTTAAATATGCTTATCTTGATGAAAAGAAGATATATCCTGTTATTATTAGTGCTAACTTTCAGAGCATGAAGAAGAAAGATTATTGAAAACTCTGAAGAAGCACCGTGCCGCTATTGGATATGCTCTTGATGATCTTAAGGGCATTAGTCCCACTCTATGTCAACACAAAATAAATTTGGAAGCGGATGCCAAACCAGTTCGTGATCCTCAACAATGTTTGAATCCTAAAATGAAAGAAGTGGTAAGAAAAGAAATACTCAAGCTCGGAGGCAGGTATAATTTATCCCGTTGCTGATAGCCAGTGGGTAAGTCCTATCCATTGTGTCCCTAAGAAGGGAGGTATTACTGTTGTCCCTAATGACAAAGATGAATTGATCCCGCAAAGAATTATCACAGGTTATAGGATGGTAATTGATTTCCGCAAATTAAATAAAGCTACTAAGAAAGATAATTACCCTTACCTTTTATTGATCAAATACTAGAAAGATTATGCAAACATACACATTATTGCTTTCTAGAAGGTTATTCTGGTTTCTCTCAAATACTTGTGTCGGCTAAAGATCAATCAAAGACTACTTTTACTTGCCCTTTTGGTACTTTTTCTTATAGACGTATGCCTTTTGGTTTATGTAATGCATCTGCTACCTTTCAAAGATGCATGGTGGCTATATTCTCTGATTTTTGTGAAAAAATTTGTGAGGTTTTCATGGACGATTTTTCCGTCTATGGTTCCTCTTTTGATGATTGCTTGAGCAATCTTGATCAAGTTTTTAGAGATGTGAAGAAACTAATCTTGTCTTGAATTGGGAAAAGTGCCACTTTATGGTTAATGAAGGTATTGTCTTGGGGCACAAAGTTTCTGAAAGAGGTATTGAAGTTGATAAAGCCAAGGTTGATGCTATTGAAAAGATGCCATGTCCCGAGGACATCAAAGGTATAAGAAGTTTCCTTGGTCACGCCGGATTTTATAGGAGATTTATTAAGGACTTCTCAAAAATTTCTCGGCCTCTGACTAACTTATTACAAAAAGATGTACCATTTTTCTTTGATGATGATTGTGTAGAAGCATTTGAAATACTTAAGAAAGCATTAGTCTCTGCACCTGTTGTTCAGCCACCGATTGGAATTTACCCTTTGAAATTATGTGTGATGCTAGTGATTATGCTATAGGTGCTGTTCTAGGGCAAAGAGTTGATAAGAAATTAAATGTTATCCATTATGCTAGTAAGACTCTAGACAATGCTCAAAGAAATTATGCTACTACCGAAAATGAACTTTTAGCAGTTGTATTTGCTTGTGATAAGTTCAGACCCTATATTGTTGATTCTAAAGTAACTATTCACACTTATCATGCTGCTATTAAATATCTATTGAAAAGAAAGATGCAAAAACTAGACTTATTTGATGGGTTCTCTTGCTGCAAGAATTTGATTTGCATATTGTTGATAGAAAAGGAGCTGAGAACCCCGTTGCAGATAACTTATCTAGGTTAGAGAATGTTCTTGATGACCCACTACCTATTGATGATAGCTTTCCTGATGAACAATTAAATGTCATAAGCACTTCTCGTAGCACTCCATAGTATGCTGATTATGCTAATTATATTGTTGCTAAATTTATACCACCTAGCTTCACATACCAACAAAACAAAAAGTTTTTCTATGATTTGCGACATTACTTTTGGGATGACCCACATCTTTATAAAGAAGGAGTAGATGGTGTTATTAGACAATGTGTACCTGAGCATGAATAGGAACAGATCCTACGCAAGTGCCACTCCGAGGCTTATGGAGGACACCACGCTGGAGATAGAACTGCACATAAGGTATTGCAATCCGGTTTTTATTGGCCTACTCACTTCAAGGATTCCCGTAAGTTTGTCTTATCTTGTGATGAATGTCAAAGAATTGGTAATATTAGTAGACGTCAAGATATGCCTATGAATTATTCACTTGTTATTGAACCATTTGATGTTTGGGGCTTTGATTATATGGGACCTTTTCCTGCCTCTAATGGATAAACACATATTTTGGTTCTTTGTTGATTACGTTACTAAGTGGGTAGAAGCTATTCCAACTAGTAGTGCTGATCATAACACTTCTATTAAAATGCTTAAGGAAGTTATTTTTCCGAGGTTTGGAGTCCCTAGATATTTAATGACTGATGGTGGTTCACACTTTATTCATGGTGCTTTCCGTAAAATGCTTGCTAAATATGACGTTAATCATAGAATTGCGTCTCCTTATCACCCGCAGTCTATTGGTCAAGTAGAACTGAGCAATAGAGAGCTCAAATTAATTTTGCAAAAGACTGTTAATAGGTCTAGAAAGAATTGGTCCAAGAAACTTGATGATGCATTATGGGCATATAGAACTGCATATAAGAATCCTATGGGTATGTCTCCGTATAAAATGGTTTATGGAAAAGCATGTCACATACCTCTCGAACTAGAACATAAGGCATATTGGGCTATTAAAGAGCTCAACTATGATTTCAAACTTGCCGGTGAGAAAAGGTTATTTGATATTAGCTCACTTGATGAATGGAGAACCCAAGCTTATAAAAATGCTAAGTTGTTTAAAGAAAAGTTAAAAGATGGCATGACAAAAGGATACAAAAGCGTGAGTTTAATGTAGGTGATTATGTATTGCTATACAACTCTCGTTTAAGATTTTTTGCTGGAAAACTTCTCTCTAAATGGGAAGGTCCCTACGTTATCGAGGAGGCCTATCGTTCCAGTGCCATAAAAATCAACAACTTCAAAGGTACAAATCCGAAGGTGGTAAACGGTCAAAGAATCAAACACTATATCTCAGGTAATCCTACAAATGTTGAAACCAATATTATTGAAACCGTAACCCCGGAGGAATACATAAGGGACACTTTCCGGAATGTTTCAGACTCCGAAAAGGAGTAGGTATGTGGTACGGTAAGTAAACCGACTCCAAAACAACTTTTAAGGCAACATTTCTTTGTTTTGGAATATTTATAAAAATAGAAAAATAAGTAGCAGTCCGGGAAGGACACGAGGGCCCCATGAGGGTGGTGGGCGCGCCCTACCCCCCTGGGCGCGCCCCCTACCTCGTGAGCACCCGTGTGCCCTCCGGACTCCGTTTTCTTGCATGATACGTATTTTGGTCGGTAAAATTCATTATATATTCTCCCGAAGGTTTTGACTCCCGTATCACGCAAATATCCTCTTTTCTTGTTTCTAGTCTCTCTGTCAGGGTTGTCCAGGCCAGGCATCATGTCGTCCCACTCCTCCAACAATGGTGACAACGATGCTTGGCTGATGAAGATAGAGCGGAAGAGGGAAGAACCCATGGAGATCAACAAGGATGAAGGGATCAAGAAGGACACGAAGGACCAAGTTCCGGCAGCAGAAGACATCTTTCAATTTGATCATAATCTTCTTACCCCAACTGAGATTGAAGCTTTCAAGATGATTGAGTTAGCTCGTATACAGAACAAGTATCTCACAAGTGAAAATATTTTGTTGAAGGAGCATATTGATGCACTCAAGGGCATTATCCGCAAGTTGGAGGACCTCTTACGCTCGATGTGCGACTATCCATCATCACCACCATCCTCTTCACCAAAGAAAGGAGACATAATCACTTGGGTATGGGCACTCCTTGGCAACCGCCAAGCTTGGGGAGGTGCCCGCATCGTATCACAATCACAACTCCTACCTTTACTGCTTTTTCTTAGTTCGATCCTATTAGTAGTATCTTGATTTAGTAGAATAAAGTCATGGCATGATCTAGTTTTGAGTTTTGCTTTATGATCTCTCTATGTAATCGAGTCCGTGAGCTATATATATAATAAAGATTAGTGTTGAGTCAAGGGCTTGATTATTTTGCCATGATCTTGGGTGAATAAAAGAAAGAAAGAAGAAAAAGAATAAAAAGAAACAAAGAGTTCATATTGATCTTATTGAGAGTAATGACTTCACATAAAAAGAGTATGATGATTAAAAGTTGTTGGGAGTTGGCAAACATAGCTTTGGTCATCGTTGCAATTAATAGGAAGTAATAAGGAAAGAGAGGTTTCACATATAGATATATTATCATTCACATCTTTTATGTTTGGGAGCACTCATTAAAATATAACGTGCGAAAGAGTTGATGTTGGACAAGGAAGACAACGTGATGAGTTGTGTTTTCTTATATCTGAGATAAAGTATGTTGTCATGGATCCTCTAACGTGTTGAGCTTGCCTTCCCCCCTCATGCTAGCCAAATTCTCAGCACCAAGTAGAGATACTACTTGTGCTTCCAAAAACCCTTAAACCAGTTTTGCCATGAGAGTCCACCATATCTACCTATGGATTTAGTAAGATCCTTCAAGTAAGTTGTCATCGGTGCAAAGCAATAAAAATTGCTCTAAACATGTAGGATTGATTGGTGTGGGAGAAATAAGCTTTATACGATCTTGTGATGTGGAAGTAATAAAAGCGACGGACCGCATAATAAAGGTTCATATCACAAGGGGCAATATAAAGTGACGTTCTTTCGCATTGAGATTTTGTGCATCCAACCATAAAAGCGCATGGCAACCTCTGCTTCCCTCTGCGAAGGGCCTATCTTTTATTATTATCCTCTACCTTATGCAAGAGTCACGGTGATCTTCACCTTTCCTTTTTCATTTTATCCTTTGGCAAGCCCAGCATGTTGGGAAGAACATGATATATATATATATATATACATATATATATATATATATATATATCTAGTTGGATGTAGGGGAGCATGAGTTATTATTGTTGACATTACCCTTGAGGTAAAAGGTTGTGGGGAAAAACTATAAGCACCTATCTTTCTCTGTGTCCGATTAAAACTCCGTAACCACAAGTATTGCGTGAGTGTTAGCAATTATTAAGGACTAGATGATAGTTGAGTATGTGGACTTGCTTTTAAGCTCTGACACAGACTCTTTCCGATGTTATGATAAATTGCAATTGCTTCAATGACTGAGGTTATAGTTTGTTGGTGCTCAATAAGGTTTCTGATTCATACTTTTGCATTGTGGAAAGATCATCACTTGAACATAAGTAATCATATGACAAAATCTATATGTGTTGCTGTTATGGGAACAATCATGATGCCTTCATGACCGTATTTTATTTTTATCGACGCCTCTACCTCTAAACATGAGGACATATTTATTGTTATCGGCTTTTCGCTTGAGGACAAGCGAGGTCTAAGCTTAGGGGAGTTGATACGTCCATTTTGCATCATGCTTTTATATCGATATTTATCGCATTATGGGCTGTTATTTCACGTTATGTCACAATACTTATGGCTATTCTCTTTTATTTTACAAGGTTTACATGAAGAGGGAGAATGCCAGCTAGAATTCAGGCCGAAAGGGAGCAAATATTGGAGACCTATTCTGCGCAACTCCAAAAGTCCTGAAACTCCACGGAATATCTTAAAATAAATAAAGAAAAATCGTCGCCAAAGATGAAGGCCAGGGGGCCCACACCCTGCTCACGAGGGTGGGGGCGCGCCCCCCTACCTCGTGGGCCCCCTGGTGGCTCTCCGACGCCCATCTTCTCCTATATGAAGTCTTTCATCAAGAAAAATAAATAAGAAGCCACCTTTCGGGACGAGACTCCGCCGCCACGAGGCGGAACCTTGGCGGAACCAATCTAGGGCTCCAGCAGAGCTGTTCTGCCGGGGACACTTCCCTCCGGGAGGGAAGTCATCGTCATCATCATCACCAACGCTCCTCTCATCGGGAGAGGGCAATCCCCATCAACATCTTCACCAGCACCATCTCATCTCCAAACCCTAGTTCATCTCTTGTATCCAATTCTTGTCTCCAAGTCCGGGATTGGTGCTAGTAGGTTGCTAGTAGTGTTGATTACTCCTTGTAGTTGATGCTAGTTGGTTTATTTGGTGGAAGATCATATGTTCAGATCCTTTATGCATATTATTACCCCTCTGATTATGAACATGAATATGCTTTGTGAGTAGTTACGTTTGTTCATGAGGACAAGGGAGAAGTCTTGCTATTAGTAGTCATGTGAATTTGGTATTTGTTTGATATTTTGATGAGATGTATGTTTTCTAGCCTCTAGTGGTGTTATGTGAACGTCGACTACATAACACTTCACCATTATTTGGGCCTAGAGGAAGGCATTGGGAAGTAATAAGTAGATGATGGGTTGCTAGAGTGATGTAAGCTTAAACCCTAGTTTATGCGCGTTGCTTCGTAAGGGCTGATTTGGATCCATATGTTTCATGCTATGGTTAGGTTTACCTTAATACTTTTGTTGTAGTTGCGGATGCTTGCAATAGAGGTTAATCATAAGTGGGATGCTTGTTCAAGTAAGAACAGCACCCAAGCACCGTCCACCCACATATCAAATTATCAAAGTACCGAACGCGAATCATATGAACGTGATGAAAACTAGCTTGACGATATTCCCATGTGTCCTCGGGAGCGCTTTTCCTTATATAAGAGTTTGTCTAGGCTTGTCCTTGGCTACAAAAAGGATTGGGCCACCTTGCTGCACTTTATTTACTCTTGTTACTTGTTGCTCGTTACAATTTATCTTATCACAAAAATATCTGTTACCACTTATTTAAGTACTTGCAGAGAATACCTTGATGAAGACCACTTATCATTTCCTTCTGCTCCTCGCTGGGTTCGACACTCTTACTTATCGAAAGGACTACGATAGATCCCCTATACTTGTGGGTCATCACCTTGCACTTACGTTATTGGCCCATCCAAATTGAAACGTTTTTCTTCATTTTTTACATTGCATGCTCATGCATTGGGACAAACAAAACTAGCCTGGGCCAACCTGGACGACTCAAACTAGGTGCACACTTTCCAGCCACCTGAGGTGGCCGCCCATACCAGCCCCTACGGTGGCGTCGCCCCTTTTGCTTGTATGATTGGAGTAGTGAAAAATATTTCAGTGGCGCTTTTGATTTATTCACAGAATGGTTGAATTGCTAGTTTCTATGAACTAAGTTCGCCAATAATGTGAAGGTTACCTGTATTTTCATCCTATTGTAGATTGCTTAGATCTCGATATGCCAAATGTAATCGCATGAAATATACAGTAAAAGCCAGTGTGATGTGTGTGGCTACAACTAGTCCGACAACCCGTCCTCATATAACATATCATGGACGCACCATCTTATCAGATTAAGCATTCGACTTACCAATGCAGTGTGGGAAGAAAGAAGTGTTGGGACTGCATATCCAAGCAATTGATGCCATGGACTCCTTCGTAGAACCTTGTAAGCGGAAAAGCAGTTGCAGTGTGCCTGTACAAAGAGCTAGCATAAGTTCAGATACATACTTCTCAGAGTTTTAGTTAGCCAGTTATTGCAAAGTTGTTCAATTATGTTGCTTGGCTTAATTTAGTTTGCTACTGATTACATAATGCCATAGCCTATTAATCATATTATAGACTGCGCCTATCTATGTGTTTGATACTTACTATTAAGAATTACCTGTTTGCCTGAACTTAAATAACTACTTAAGCACGTAGATAGCTGGTCATATGTACTTCTAGGGTGCAACAGAATTCACGTGTAATTTACATTATGATACCCTATTTGTTTAAATGGTTTGATGTTATCACTTGTAGCACTCGTAGTGTTTGCATGTTCATAGATAGACAACTGTCAGGTTTATATGAGGGACACTGTCTTTTTAACTTATATATATATATATATATATATATGTGTGTGTGTGTGTGTGTGTGTGTGTATGTGTGTGTTTGTGTGTGTGTGTGTGTGCGTGTGTGTGTGTGTGTTGGAATCATTTTGCTTACATCAAAGAAATTTACAGATGTCTGTGTTGCTGGTAAACGGTACCGACTTGTTACTTTAATACATTGCCAAGAACTTGTTAGTTTACTAGTTCATGTGTAATTAAATACGTTGCCAAAACTGGTTCGTTTTACTAGTTTGATGTTAGTTCCTTATGGATCTTGCAACACTTCATTTCTGATTGCTAACATTCAAGTTTGCAGGATCCAACTGAAACTCCGTTGGCACAACAGGTATGTTTTCAGAAACTTCCTTGTTTACCCGGTTTGCTGTTGTAACTTGTTGTTGTAATCATCTTACCAACTTCAAGTTTTCCGGATCCAATTGGAAGTCGAACTGCACAGTAGGTATATTTTCAAAAAAATATTTGTGTAACAGGTTTGCTGATGTAACTTGTTGCTCTGATCAAGTTACTGACTACTCAACTTTGCAGGATCCAAGAGAAACTCCAATGCCACAACAGGTTCCTTTGGCAAAACTTGTTTGTTTAATCGCTTTGTCTGCTGCAACCGTTGCTCTAATCACGTTACTGGCTACTCAAAATTTTAGGATCCAAGAGAATCCAATGCCACAACAGGTACCTTTTGCAAAACTTGTTCGTTTAACTACTTTGCTGCTGCAACCGGTTACAATGATGTTAATAACTACTTTTCATCATCCAATTGAAACTCTTTAATTTCTTGTTTGTTTAACTGGTTTGTTGTTATAACTCCTAGTTGAGATGTTTTGCTAACTTCAACTTTTCAGAACCCAATCGAAACTTTAGTGGCAAAACATGTTAGCCCAAGATCAAAGAGCGAGGTCCCCGTGGACGTCGTATCATCCCACAGTAGTGGCACCGGCCTAATCATGCATCATGAATTGCCAACTGATGATGCTCTAGAGGCTAAACTATTGGTAGAAAGAGATTCTGCTTCTACACTTAGAGATGAAGTTGACATGTCGAGGAAGCAAACAACACAATCACATGCAGTACTCAAGACAACCATTAAATATTTGGTGGATTTCAAAACGAAGCAAGATGAGACTGACCGTATTGTCAAGGCCCTGAAGGAAAAAAAGAAATTAAATTCCCACTTGGTAAATCATAGGTGAAATGTTCTTCCCATCTTGAATAACCTTTGTGTTGTTTGTTCATATAATCGATCAAACCATTTGTTTTAGAGATCATGTAATAATTGCTTTTTGCTTTTTGGTTTGTAATTATTTTAGCACAAGTCTGTATTAATTAATAATACTCTGAGACGTTTCATTTTGATTGCTGTGCCAGACCTACAAATATGCCAATCGGGCTGAGTGTGCATTCAACAATAATAGTAGTATAGATGGTCCTTAAGTGGAACGCATCTGAAAGGGCCAAGATGATGTACTAGCACTGGTGTGCGTCGGTCCTAAACAAACGGTTTAAAACCCCTTTCATGACAAAGATTTGGAATTGTCGCCAAGTGAGTGTGGGCGATAAGGGGTCCTTCCCACACGACCCAGAAACCGTCGGGGATAGGGCCCCTACAGTACTCCTACTCGTTTCTGCTCACATTGCCATCGGTATTCTGTGGTCCTACGTTTATGATGCGCGGCCCATCACAAACAGTTCACTATTATAGAATGTGTATGATGCGCAACCCATCACAAACGGTTCACCATTAATAAGATTAGCTAATCGTCGTGCGAGTGTCGGACAGGATTATGAAACATTGGACCGTCGTAACATCGTCCTACACGACAACTATCACACACACACTGTTCTGTGGTGCAACGTTTACGATGCATACTTCATTAGAAACAGTTCATGGTTGCGAATCGTGTACGATAAGGCAACTAAAACAAAAGTTTAGTTTTCCCGCACCGTTTGTGATATTGTCTGACATCGCACACGCTTTGCAAATGGCAACTGTGTGCATGCTTGCACACGTTTCCTCTCTGTGAACCGTCTCGGATTATGGTGCATATTGCAAACGTTTGTGTTTTACCAACCGTGTGTGCCGTAACAACCTAGAGAGCGTAATTTCACCGTAATGTAATTGCTGCTTTTCCAAATTGTACTGGATTTGGATTTGAATTTGAACGTATGCTACAGCTTTATTCATATCCATCAGGTTCAAACAACCAATGCGCTATTCGATTCATAGGTACATATGTTCAAGAATTGCATAAGAACCAAATAAAGAATGATGAACCACGGTTGTATACTTGTACTATTAAAGACGGTAAAGAAAGAGGTAACATATATTCTGGTTGCTGAACAAGGTGAAGCGGAATGCCCATATTGTGCCCTCCTCCATGCAGAAGGCACGCACGACTCTAGTCCAACCCCTTGTGATGGCCGACCGCCCATCCTTCACGATCTTCATGAAAACATCTAGATAATCATCGTGTTCTGGTAGAAATACTTTAACCTTTGCATGCCCACCAATCATTTAGTTTGAGAGGTAATCTTGAGTAAACTGCTTTGGCAATCACTGCAAAGGAATAAGATTTCATACATTGTCATCTAACACAACTCATTATGGGCACTAAAAAGAAGGTTGCAGAGTTCTTACTTACCATCCTGCAGTTCGCTGTTGTCTTGGATAAAGTGTAAAAAATAGTTTATTGCCATCTTTGGACCTATTTTACTAACAATCTTTATCAGCTTCCTCACTTGATGTTGGTTCATCGATATCTCATTGCCGCATACGCAGAAAGGGTTGAAACGCAGATCTTTACCAATGACATATGTACCTAAAAGCACCAAGTTAATATTAGAAGCTAAACAGCAATGGCACAATGATGTAGTACAACACTCTTTTATAATATGTCTATATACATCCGTATGTGGTAGTCCATTTGAAATCTCTAAAATGACAAATATTTAGGAACGGAGGGAGTATCTTACAACATCCAATATACTCACATATTAGATGAATTAACATCTTATATTATGGGACAGAAGGAGTTTAGTTCGTTCTTAAAAATTATTTGCTGTTGTATCCAAGGGTTACAGTTAGTTTGAGCTAGTTCGGGCTCAAATAGCCCTAAAGTATATCTAAACATGAGGGCTAGTTTGAGCTAGTTGCATCTATAACCCACCCAAAAAAAACTAGTATCCAGCCCAAGAGGTGCTAATTGGAGCTAATTCTCCTAGTGCACTTATTGTCAATCTAACCCTGCCATCCAAACAACTTTTTGGATGGAGTTAGTTCAGGGTTAGTAATGAGCTAGAAACTAACTCTAACCTCTAGCTAAGTTGAGTATCCAAACATGGTTGTGTTGTTGCTATTGTTGCTGCTGCTCTTCTATGTATATCTAGACATCATTAGAACATTAATGTAACACTTTTCCTTGTTGCTATGTAGCCTAGGATTGCGTATATAGACATTAAGTACAGTGCATGTTGCTATGTAGCCTCAGATATATTACGCCCTAGTTAACCTAAGGAAAAATGGATTACAGATATATTCAGTTAAAAGTCCGATTCACCGATTAGTCCCTTATCAGCCGCCGGCCTATATGTTACCAGCTACGGATATCCTGAACTGTGAGCAGATATAAGCCATGGGATGAAACTAACCTCGATGGAAAACGGCGGTCGTTCCCAAAATTGTCCTGTGTAGGTACATCAAGAAGCATGTTAAGCACAACAGGCTAAACATCAACCGAAATTACACATGGCAGACAAAATAATCTCCAAAAGATACCTTCAGTGTGCATGTTTAAGCACACTAGTAAAGCAAAACAAGTGGAAAGGTGTGCTACTTCAACAGGCCTAACATTTAACAACAAGCAAACATGGTCATTCAAACTGGTATTGTGCCAGTCTAAGTACACTAGTTATGGTTAAATAAAAATGGAAAGGCGTGTTAACTACAAGATGCAGCAACCAAATGTAGTCATTCATAGTGGTGTTGTTGAAACTGGTACTGATGAAATTGCACTGCACAGTTCATACTTGCACATATAGAACATCATGTTGTGAATAACCGGAATAAATAAGGCATACTACGAACAACCGAAGAAATCATTTGAAACTGAACATATGCTAACTACAAACAACTGAACAATAAAAAAACTTTAAAAGAGGCATATGCTAGCTATAACAGGCTTAACAACAAGCAAATATATGCATTCCTATCGGTATGTTTAAAACTGGATTGATGAAATGTACTGCACAGTAAATAATTGCACATATACAACATCACATTGTGAACAACTGAAATAAACAAATCATGGGTTTCCTCACTTGTCACAGATGGGCTCGTTCCCGTGGCAAGAGCACGGACCCTGGATGCGCTCCATGTTGTCACAGATGGGCTCCTTCCCCTTGGAAGAGCACGGCTGCAGGGTGCCCTCCCTGATGTTGCAGATGGGCGCTTTCCCCTTGGAAGAGCAGATGGGCTCTTTCCCCTTGGAAGAGCCGGAGAGGGTGCCCTCCTCGTGGTCACCGTCAATGAGGTCTGACTTGGAAGCTGTGGATCCCAAGCCAGCGTCACAGAACGTGTCCTTCAGAAATGACAAAAGGGGATCGATGGCGATGTAGAATGGCAAATTGTTGACAGCGAGCCAGAGGAGATCAGCGGCAGGGCCATGGATGAGATCGACGGTGGTTGAACCCGAGGGGTTGGGGGTGGGCCACTTAACCTGTGACACAGCCCGCCTGAGGGCGTCGCTGTCGATGACCTCGATGTCGTAGCCGGCCGACGAGACATGCCTGCATACTCTAGCCCGCTGCTTGAGTGCCTGTCGCCAGTAATGGTCGTCAGCTTCCTCGGCGACGTCGGGCGAAGAGACCGCTATACACCTCTTTTGGGCCGATCGCTCCTCGAGCTCCACGGGAAGCGAGGCTGGGCTTAGGCTGGGACGCCCGGAGTGGAGGGTGGGGATGGGGATCTATGGGAAAGGGGGAGTTTGGCAGGCGTCATCTAAGAAACTCAGGGTGGCCTGGGTATGGAGATCGGTGGGTAAGATGCACGGGAAAACCGGCAGATGTTGACAATGGAGGCCTTGCGGCGGCGGCGGCGGGGACTTTGCTAGGGTTTCGAGCAAGGGAGTGTGTGTGTGTGTGTGTGTGTGTGTGTGTGTGTGTGTGTGTGTGTGTGTGGAGGGGGGTGCGGGGTGTTTGAGGAAATGACGTGGGTACTGAAAATTTTACTACGCAGGAGTCAAATGCGGGAGTGAAATGCCGGGCTATTGAAAATTTTGATGATAGTGCATCGCACACGGTCCGGAGATAACAACCGTGTGGTATGAAAAATAAAAACCCTCGAGGCGGGCAGATATTTTTGATGCAGGCGGGATTGGGAACAAGAAACATCGCACACGGTCCGGAGATAACAGCCGTGTGTTATGAACCAGAAAAACCCTCGAAGCGGGCAGATATTTTTGAGAGGGGGAGCCTCGTGGAGCCCAATGTACTGTGCGGATGTGTGCGTAATAGGTGCACCGGCGTGGCACACGGTTAGTTTGAGTGAACCGTGTCTGTTGCGTCATCCGACTTTTCTAATGTTCATAAATTTGGCGAAAAATGACGCGGAGAGGGTCAGAACACGAACACACTTCCATGTGGACCAAATTTATGTATCAAAAGGGTGGTTTGATTTTCAAATACCAAATGCAACTTCGATGTGGCACCTCTCTTGCAAAGCGCAAGGTACTGCTTGCTCCCACCCTCTCGTGTCGGCACGAAGGGAATCCTAAGCTATGAATGCATGCCCCTCCCCCTCAACCGAGGTTCACCTAGCAAAGTGCGAAGTAGCTAGCAGCCCCCCTCCCTCGTGTCGGCACGAAGGGAATCCTAAGCTATATATGAATGCATGCCCCTCCCCTCGACCGAGGTTCACCTAGCAAAGTGCTGAAGTAGCTAGCAGCCCCTCCTCCCTCGTGGTCGGCATGAAGGGAATCCTAAGCTATATATGAATGCATGCCCCCCCAACCGAGGTTCACCATAGCAAAGTGCGAAGTAGCTAGCAGCCCTCTCCCTCGTGTCGGCATGAAGGGAAACCTAAGATATGAATGCATGCCCCCAACCAAGGTTCACCTAGGAAAGTGTGAAGTAGAGCTAGCAGCCCCCCTCCCTCGTGTCGGCACGAAGGGATTCCTAAGCTATGAATGCATGCCCCCAACCGAGGTTCACCTAGCAAAGTGCGAAGTAGCTAGCAGCCCCCTCCCTCGTGTCGGTACGAAGGGAATCCTAGCTAAGCTATGAATGCATGCCCTCCCCCACCCCAACCGAGGTTCACCCTAGCAAAGTGCAAAGTAGCAAGCAGCCACCCCTCCCTCGTGCCGGCACAAAGGGAATCCTAGCTAAGCTATGAATGCACATGCCCCCCCAACCGAGGTTCACCTAGCAAAGTGCGAAGTAGCTAGCAGCCTCCCTCGTGTCGGCACGAAGGGAATCCTAAGCTATGAGCATGCCCCCTCCCCCCCAACAGAGGTTCACCTAGGAAAGTGCAAAGTAGCTAGCAGCCCACCCCCTCGTGTCGGCACAAAGGGAATCCTAATTAAGCTATGAATGCATGCCCCCAAACCGAGGTTCACCTAGCAAAGTGCGATGTAGCATCCCCCACACACACTTTCAGTCGGCGGGCCAGAGAGGCATATATCTCACCAAGATGGATCGTAAAACGGACCAACACTACAAAAAAATACTCTTCCGAGATGATACGTGTTTGCCACAGTAGGTCACATTTTCTGTCATGCATGTACATCCATGACAAATTTATGACAGAATCAAGATAGTCATACTTGTGCTGTCATAGAAGTGTTCCATGACATTACCACAATTATCATCACGGAAGTGTCCACTTCCATGACGATAAATCACGCGTCACAGAAGTGCTTTCGTCAAGGGTGACCGACACGTGGCATCCACCGTAACGGAACGCCGTTAAGCTATTGGGTCCGGTTTTGGATCCGATAACCCGTTAACAGCCCCGACCAATGGGGATTTTCCACGTGTAAAATCATCATTGGCTGGAGGAAACACGTGTCGGCTCACCATTGGGACAGATGTCATCCACTCATTGGACCCAAAGCGCCTATGGTACGTCGCACGTGGCACGGTCCAACAGAGTCCCATTCTCGTGAAAAGGCCGACCCGTTTGACTTGGTCAAAGGTGGTGGGCCGCCCACGGCAAGCTCGTTAATGACTGCGCATATAGCCCATTTACATCCCGCCAACCCAGGGCCCGTTTACAGCCTATCCGAATTAGGCCCAGTAGCGTTATCTGGGCCGTCCAATATAATTCTAGCCTGTTTTAACTTCTGGCCCATGTATGGCCCATGATGTCTTTTGGCCCATATGAGGCCCTTAGTAACCCTCGACCCATTAACGACCCGTGGTAAAATTGGCCCATAATGAACAGTGTATCACTTTATACCCATTAACAGCGCATTATTCCGTTGGGCCGTTTCCAGCCCATGTTATCTTTCGGCCTTCTCAGGGCCCATTTATGCTTGGGCTCATTTCCAGCATTGGTTTACATTCGGCCCGTTACTGTCATTTTCTGCTTGTGGTCCAAATACAACCCGTGGTTACAGTCGGCCCGTTTGTGGCCCGTTAATATGTTGGGCCGTTTTCATAGCGTCATCAAATACGGCCTATTAACGACGACCCTTTATGGTCAGCCCATAACGGGCGATTTCAACTCTAGCCCATTTACGGACATAATGTGGTATGTTATTGGCCCATGTTTGGCCAACCGATCATACGGCCCGTAGATGGCCCATTGATGATACGGCCCGTAGAAGGCCCATTGTGTCTACGCCCCGTAGAAGGCCCATTATTTCTACGGCCCGTAGGAGGCCCATGTTAACTACAGTAAATATGTAGCCCATTGTTAATGTGGCCTAGTTTTAAAAAATAGGTTATTCCGGCCACTAGCAAACCGCGGAAAAAGAACTGCACTGACTATAAGAAAACAAATAAACAAGACAAGGAAATAAATAAACAAGCAACTTACGCTAGGCTATCACGACTATTACACATATTACATCCACTGGGCATCAAAGTTCGCCACAAGTGCAAATATAGGGAACAAAGCAGCATATAAACACATGACAAAACAAGTCCAGAACTGAAACCACTTGGAAGAGCTCAAGAAACAATATCACGAGTACCCATAATGCTAGAAAGATGCTTAGCAAGCTTATTAACTTTCTCTTGTTTGGCGCTTAAATCCTCCAAAGACTTGTCATTGCACCGTAAAGTATGCATCTGAATTCTGCAGGACTTCCTCCCCTTCCTTCCTCGTCGCATAACATCTCGATCGATGTCTTTGAACTTGAAGTTGAGACTCAAGAAGCCGAACTGATTCAGCAAATGAGTTCAAGAGTGGTGCCAGCAGTAGTAGCCAGTAACTCGAACACTACATCAAGACAGGACTTTGGGGTTGTCTCAGTGTCTTCAATATAGTTTTTATCAGCTTTCTTGGAGAACAACAGGGATGTATCGCTATCTTGAACCTGAACTACATTACTTCCTTTACCATTGCGTAACAGGGTACTCTTCTCCAATATTTTATCCGCGTTCTAAAGGAGAAACAAACAAACACATCACAGGTTTACAATGTAGTATATGAAACTCATTTTGGTAAACTAGTTCAGTAGTAAGGTGGACAGGATAACAACATGAAACAAACATATATCTATGTAGTATGGTCCTTTGTATGGTCTATATCATTCTAGTTTATGTTGCCAAATCAAGATAGATACGATTCAATCATATCTATTTAAGACAAAGTAGCATAGAAAGAATATAAGTGTGGGAAACTACACAACAATAACAACACTTGTAATGTGCATGGCATGAGAACATAACTGTTTATTCAATTGAAACTGCAATCAACATAGAGCAAGTTACACCAACAAACACGTTAAAGAAACAAGTTTAAAACATAGCTGTTGCACCATTGGAGTTTCAATTGCATCCTTCAAATTTGAAATTATTTTGGTATGAGTAAATGCGGTGATGCAAGAGCAAAGTAGTATGAACCATAGCTACGGAACCTGACCGGAGAACAATTCTTCTTCTGCTTTAAGCGTTGACTTGGGGTTCGGAGTGGTGGTCCTCGTGCTTTGGGCACTGCAGTTGCCTTACTAACTGCTCGTGTTTGGGTGCTCTGTGGTGGAGACGGTGTTGTGTCAACGGGAACTGGGTTACTATCTACTGGAGTTGGGGTTAGAAGGGGTGTAGCTGGTTCTTTGTCCAACTGGGTAGGGGTACAATCTGCGTGAGTCTGGGTTATGTGTGGTGGGGCTAGTTCTTAGGCAAGTACAACTGTGGTTCTATCTCCATCGATAGGTAGCACGATCTTTTCTGAAGACCGTGTTTTTACTCCCACAGATACTGCCATCACCCCTCCAATTGAAATGGCTGATAAACAAGAAAAGTAATTGAATGCACAGACATTGTAAGATAGACAGGTGCAATGGATAGTAGGGAAGAAAATAGGGCATGAAATAATTCACATTTATGTTGTCTAACCAAACAGAATAGCAGGACATAATCAAATATATGAGGGCTAATTAAACAGGATAGCATGACACATTTTCACATGTATGATGGCTAACTTAACAGGATAGAATGACATACTTCAAAATATGATGACTATGTAAACAGGATGACATGATATAACTATATTATGTCTTTAGAAAATGGGTTGGCATGCCATAATTCAGATACCTGCTGTCTATGTAAAGATCATGGCATGATATAATTCAAATATATGATTTATATACTAAGGAAGTGAGCAGAGGGCAATCACATATATGATGTGTCAACTAAGGAGATGGCATTCAGTATCGTGTATATGGTGTAAAAACTAAGCATTTCAATACAACATATGCATGATATGAGTAATATAACCCTGCCAAGTTTGAGCATACACCTCAGGGGGATAATAGGACTGGTCATCTGCCTCCGAATCCTCCTCTGAAGAGCTATCTGTAAACAACAACATATCTGCTTCACCAGGTAGCATTCTCTGCTCTGAAGATCTTGTTTTCACTCCAGATTTCTCCATCACCAATTCAAATGGCTGATGTACAGGAAGAGCAGTTGAATATACAAACATTGTCGACAAAAGCAATGAGAAATACAAAAAAGGACGGCATGATATAATTCACATATATGACGCTTGGATAAACAGCATGGCATTGCATAATTCACATATATAATGCCTTGCAACAAGATAGCATTGCATAATTCACATATATAATATCTTGCAAAAAGATGGCATTGCATAATTCACATATATGGTAATTAGACACTAAACAGGTGGCATTCAGACAAATCATGTCTAAACTAACCAAATGACATAGCAATGCAAGATATCATATGCACAATATGAGCAACATAACCCTGCCAAGTTAGAGCATGCACCTCGGGGATAGGACTGGTCATCCGTCTCGGAATCCTCCTCCGAGGAGCTATCTGTAACCAACAAGACATGCGCTTCGTCGAGATAGCATTATGCGCTCTGAAGACCTTGTTTCCACTCCAGATTTTTCCATGACCATGTCGAATGGCTGATGCACAGGAAGAGTAATTGAATGTACTAAAATTGTTGACAAATTTAACACGTAATAAAAAAATGATGTCATGATATAATTCACATATAAGATGACTGGCTAACCAGGGTGGCATTACAAAATTCACATATATGATGCGTGGCTAAACAAGATGACATTGCATGATTCACATATACGATAAATAAACTAAACAGATGGCATTGACACAAAGCATGTCTAAACTAAGAAAATGACATCTTTGATGTATACAGTAAGCAATGCAAGGCACCATATGTATGATATTACCAACATCAGCATGCCAAGTTAGAGCGAAGACCTCATGGGGTAAATAGGAGTGGTCTTCGCACGAATCCCCTCGAGCAGTTATCTTCCTCTTGATTACGATCCGAAATGGGTGGAGGGGGGATGCCTTTGCGCCCACCATGGAGCGACGTCTGCATGAAATTTTATTGCCACACAAGGCTCGTCTCCTTTGCTCTACATGTTCAGTTCCATTGTGTACAATAACCCGACATGCACAGGAATAAAACATAGTGAGATTATGTAAGGAGTGCATGCACAAATCCAGAGTGACGGTAGCAAACTGTGGATAGACCCAAAACCAATGATAGCAGGCAGATAATAGCTTTAGTTAAAAAATACAGATAATGGCTCCTTTAATGTTTGTTTGCACCCAACATGAAACTCATAGTAGTAACCGAGATTAACCAGATAGTAGACAGATAGTCTTGATTGCTGCCCCAATATGTACCCCACAACCATTTAAAAACTCAAGTTTCAAAGATAAGTTTGGACTGAGTCGAGTCTAATAGGTGAACACGACGATAAAGTAGCATGTCATCATATTAAGCGATGCATAACGTAAGCAGACACGGAAGAGTGCGACCTCTCTTGCGGACCCGTGTAGTCCTCAAGGTCATCTGCTTAGTTGATGATGGTAATGCAGTTGTCGTGTCTGCCGGCGGCGGGGACGAAGATCTGAGGCGGCGAAAGACAGTCTGGAGAGCAGATCCCTGCTGTGGTGAACCCTTCCATCGTTGGAGCAGCTGAGCTGGGTGGAACACAGCACCGCAGGAGCAGGACAAACCACACAAGGTTTTCTTCAACACATATCTGAAACAGAAGTAGTGTAAGGGCTTGTTTGAATTTGAGGATTCTAACAATGCAGGGATAGGAAATAGACAGGAATAGGATAGGAATGCACGTGCGAAACAGAGAATTTAAAAACACAGATTTACGCCAACTGGGTGTTTGGTTCACAAGAATTGGAAGATCACAGGATGCACAGAAGCATGGTGAGATTAAGTCAAACCACAAGAAGTGTACAACCTCTTTGGCGAAGCCATGTCGATCTCAGCGTGATTGGGTTGGCCAGTGAGGATGCTCCAGCTGACTTGGCTGTCGAAGGAGGGGAAGAAGATCTTAGGCGTGCGGAGATGGAGCCCGAGTCTTGCTCATTTGTGATGGAGGGTTTCGTCGTTGGAGCAGCTCCGGTGAATTGTACGACGCCGAGGCTGAAGCGGGACAAGAGAGACAACGTTAACCTGAGTGGAATTCTAATATCATCTCCAATAGATGACGTGAAATACATAACCACAAAGTGCTAGATGTATACATCAGCTGCTCATCTCTGAACTTAACTGTCAAAACTGAATTTAACTGTCGAAACTGAACTTAACTATTGAAACTGAATTTTGCTGTCGAAACTGAATTTTACTGTTGAAATTGAATGCACTAGAGGTGAGGCTACAAGTCAGTCGACTGACTTTTTCATCTCTGGTCAGTCGATTTTGCAGCCGTTGGATACAAAATCAAGGGCCTGCACTTTATCTTCAACCTCCACCCCCGTGAGCCGCCAGCCACCACCGGCCAAACAGCCACCCCTACCGCCTGCAGCCGGTGGTGCGCCGCCCTGCCTGCCCCAAAAATACTCCCCATCGCCGGTCTGCCGCCGCCCCGGCCATCCCTGTAGGCCCCCTTGTGCCGATATTTTTCTCCAGCGATCCCCACGCCACCGCCCCACCACCGCCGGCGACCACCGTCCCCACCCTGAACCCTAGGATAGATAGTGGGGTACCTCTCCGGCGAGCCCCCCCTCCCCGCTGCGGCTGGTTCTTCCTTAACTCCGTGAGCCCCCACCCCTGAAAATCGGTGACCCAAAAGTCGATTCAGTCGATCAAGTGTAGCTAAGCTAAAGCAGCAACGCAAGGAAGAGCAAGAGCGAGAGCAGCAGCGCGAGCAAGAGCAAGAGCAGACCAGGCAGGGGACCGAGAGCAAGAGTGGAGCAGCAGCGCGAGCGAGAGCTAACGCAGCAGCAGCTCCTACTGATGTGGACGTCGCTGCTGAGGGAGCGATGCCATGGAGGAAGTGGCCGGCGACGCCGCCGTGGATGGAGCCGCGCCGTGTCGGCTCGGGACCAAGCGCCGGCAGTATCGTGAGATCGAATCAAGAAGAAATGCAGCGATTAGTGTACAACCTCTTTGGTGGCGCCAATTAGGCCTCAGCTTCATCCGAGGAAACGGTGATGATTATGCTCTTCCTGTGGTGCAGGTGAAGACGACGGTGTGGGAATGGAGGTGGCGCAAAAGACGAGGGGAACATCGGGGCAGCTCCTTGGAGGTGAGGACGGGGTGGCTGAACCGGCGTTACGACCAGATCAACGATGGATCCTCATCCGGTATGGTGGATGAGGGACGTCGAGGTGTTGCTGTGGACGACGTCATCGGGGAAGAGGCTCCGGCTAGGTGGCGGACGGAGGAGGGTGTGGGGCTTCGCTGGTTTTGCCGACCTTGGTGTACGAATGGGTGGGCAGATGGGATGGGAGTGGGGAACCATGGCTTAGGGACGTGCTTGTCCGAAATGTGGGGTAAGTTATGAAAGTACCCCCACCGATTTGAGGTGGTTCTTTCGGTTTAGGGGTATCACGGGCATTTCGCGTGTCGGGATTTCACAGGAGGTGGGAGTTTTCGCGCGAGTTGTAATTTTGGAATAGCAAGGCGCGGGTTGAGATGGAGGGAGTTGTCGGAGCACAACGAGACAAAGATATATCTTAAATATTTCGGGCTAACAAGGCACGGGTTGAAGAGGCGGGAGTTTTGCAGCATGATAGACAGAGACGCTAGCTTGAAATTTCAGCATAACAAGGCGCGACTTGAAATTTCGGGAGAACAAGTTTAACGTGTACCAAAAAAAAGACAATTTAGACGAGTATGATATACTACGTACAATGTGTTTAACACGCACAACACACACAGAGACACCATTTAGACTAGTAAGGTACATGTGCATTGCACGCATGAGATTTGGCAATCAAATTATGAATAAATACCACATTATAGCATGTAAGCTTTGAGTCATATATGCATGATGTAGATGTTCGTTTAATTCTTATAGTTCATTTGATTCAAAATCATCTAGTTTTTATAAGAAAGCTAATCTATTTTAAGATTCATGTAATTGTGCGTTCTAAGGCATAAAGTAAAAAACAAATCATGTAGAAAAACATTTGGGCAATTCTGATATGGAAGATTCTAGAACAAAGAAGAAGTGCTTCTGTTTTGAGGTTTGTGCATTAGCTTAAGTTCAACCATAGAGTCTTCTAGATTGTACATGTGGCAAAATCTGGTGGAATCTAGATGATATCCAACGGCCAGTAGTGCTCAAATTTGCCAGCTCTGCACCATCGGATTGGCCTCATCCAACGACCATCTTTCAAAGTTAAAGTTATCCGCACACTATATAAAAAATATAAAATATAATATATATATAGGGGTATAGATATAGATATGTGATCTGAAAAGCCACCCATCATCTCCAATTAGAATAGTGTGTCCATGCACGGATGCAATGTGGCCAAACGATGTCTACCATCGGTATCTCAAATTCAAATCAGTCTGACCTTATTCAATGTGTATACATTACAACATGCTCTAATCCAAACCACACCGCGCAGATCTCCGTTATATTCATGCATGCATGGGTTTCAAACATCATGATCTCTTATTCAAATATTTGAATTCAACTTTACATTGATTATGACCTCACCTAGTATTTTACACCCACACATTGGTCTTCTCTTTATAATTGTACCACTAACTTTCTCTCGTGCATGCATGCACACACACTACCAGTCGGCATTATCCATCGCACGCATGCAATCTTTTTCTTCAGGTCGGTCTCCCATGAAGGCACACACACACACATCCCCCTCTCCATCATATCAGGCATTCTTTATCTCTCACGTGCATGCGCAACGATCGATGTTCCTCTATGTGTGTGTGTGTATATAGCTAGGTCTTTCATAGTTTTCCACATAAACCAATCAATCTATATATCTTGTGAGGTCTCACCCTCTTTCCCACGTCCACATCGATCAATCTATACCTATCTATATAGGATTACATATATAGCTAATACACCCACATTAATTATATATCCAACGCCCCCCTCTCATCATCCATGCCTTCCGCTTCATCTCTCAAACGCACGCACAATGGCGAAGACAGGGGGCAGTAAGGGCCCTGCCCCCCTAACATCACTATATATCAAGGCTAATATGAATGTGATCATTACAAAATTGATGGTAAAAATGGTTTAAGTTGATGAATTGGCCCTCCTCGTAAAGGATTAGCAATGCTTGGCCCCCTAGCTCATGGGACATTTTTCATGGCTCCGCCACTGCGCGCAACAGTGCACGTTCTCGCCCCCTCTCTCTAAATATCGATCTCGCAGTTGTGCACTCCTTCATAGTCTCCCTCCACTCGGCCCCTCGCACCATCTTCGAGCCCCCCACCAGATTTTGCCACATGTACAATCTAGCAGACTCCATGGTTGAAATTAAGCATAATGCACAAATCTCAAAACAACAGTGGTTCTCCTTTGTTCTAGAATCTTTCGTATCATAACTGCACAAACTTTTTTTCTAGTTGAATTGCCATTATTTGTTTTTACTTTATGCTTTACAACGCACAATTCCATGAATCATAAAATAGATTAAGGGCTTCTTTAATTCAAAGGATTCTAGAAGGAATTTTGGAGGATTCTAATCCTTAGGAAATTTTCCTATCTTAGTTGTTTGATTCATAGGATTGTAAACCACAGGAATTTTTGCATATGATTCATTTGCACTAGATTTCATAGGAAACATCACATCCACTCAAACCTCTTTGAAAGAATTATGCGTTTTTCTATGCACAATCAAACACTCGTACCATCCTGTAGGATTCAAGGTGACATTCCACCCTAATCCCATGTTCTTCCTATTCCCGCGTTTTGGAAATCCTACGAATCAAAGAGGCCCTAGGTTTTTTTTAATAAAAACTAATTGATTTTCAATGAGATGAACTAGAAGAATTAAACGAAGGTCTACATCAGGCATATATGACTCAGAGCTTACATGCTACAGTGTGGTATTTATTCGTAATTTGGTTGCAAAATCTGACGCGTGCAATGCACATGTACCTTACTAGTACTTCGAGTATGTGCAAAACACAATGGCACGCTACAGAGTGTCTCTCTTACAGTTCATGAAGCCATGTGGCACATGTGGAGGCGTTGTCACGACATCCTTGTGTGGATTGATCACAGTGACGTGCTGCTGGTTCCAGAAGAATGTACTCGTACTCCCTGAGCCACACTGGTGGTACATGCATGAAGCGAAGATGTGCACGCACGCCACGCATGCACTCATTCCCTCGCACGCACACGCGGGTACACGGGCGGACGCAATTTTGTACCAAGATCCACCCCATGTGATAATTTGACGCATGTAAAGTCCTTCACTTCATTGATGGTCAATTAATACAGCGCATGCAAATTGAGTGGACGTGAGGGCGGAAGAAAGACATTACTACTCCACTGCGCGCATGCGAGTAGTTAAATCATGGGTTGCTAGTAGTACTTCCATTGGTTTCCTTCATATTTTGTGCCAATTTTTGACTGTAACATAATATTTACGCATCTGAGCAGTGTAGTCTACTTGAAATTTATGTTCCACTAATATCATCGGGAGCCGTTTCAAGCCACGAAACCAAAAACCATCAATTAATCTTTACCTTGTTCCCATCACATTCGAAAGTACTAGTGCTACAATTAAGTGCAAGCCTGCTCACACCTACCAGTACGTACCAAACCTGAACGTGTTCCCACTATGCAGGTTTTAGTACTAGTGCTAGTACTTGGGTTATAAAAAGGGGAACTACCTAACCGAAAATTACTCTACCTTCCTCCTCATAAGTCCTGCTTCTTTGTGCGTCCTTGCCATGGCCGGTGTGCAGAGCTCTAGGTCGAGAACTACTCGTAACAAGGGAGCGGCAACCAAGTCTGCGGAAAAAAAGAGGGCTCGCTGCCACGCAGAGACCTCGAAAGATCTCTCACGGGCAGGCAATGGCTCCCAGGAGCGCCCTAGACGCGGAGGCGAACATGCCGAGCTGGCGGCGCTGGAGTCGTTATCCCTCGACGGCATGCCCGGTCGGCTCAATAAGCACCTCAATAAGCAGAAGGAGTTCATCCACGGCTTGGTGGAGCTGCTGAAGGAGAGCCTCGACGACATGCCCGCTGAGCTCAATGAGCAGGGGGAGTTGACCGCCGTCTTGGTGATGCTTTGAAGAAGAGCATTGCCTCGAGAAGAAGGCGACCGTGAAATCCTGCAACTTCAGGAGGACAAGGCGAAGCTCTGCCACGAGGTCGACCTGCTGAAGGAGGAGAACGCCGGCTGGAAGAAGCTGCATGAGAATAGTAGTTCCTCGATGAAGATGTTGCAGGACCTCGTCATGGAATAGAAAGAGGAGTTGGCGAAGCTCCGCATCGAGCACCCGGCTGCTGTCAAGGTACATAATGCGGCCGTGGAACAGATGATGAAGGCTCGCGTCGAGAAATCCCGCGTCATGGACACAATGATGAAGATGGCGGAGGAGACGCGCAAGGAGATGGAGGTCGTGGAGGCGATGAAGAAGCAGTTACGACTCCACGGCCAGCAACCCTTCATGTAGTGAGAGCAGCGCCCCAGACTTGTGTGTTCGTCTTCCTTCTTTTTTGGGGGTGATAATCCTCCTTCTTCTTTTGCTCATGTGTTTCTTATTTTGCTTCGGGTGTTTCGCCACAAGTGTCACCTTCTCTGCGAGGCATGAATAGAACAATGCTAAAAATGAGATGACTAGCAAATTAGATCATTCTTTATCGCCAATAGAATAATGCCTCTTGCTATTAATATATAATAAGAGTAAAGAGTAGAGGATATGGCACTGGGCTACCGTGTTTCGTGCTCCTCCGTCGTACTCCAGTGGAAAACTTGAGTATACCGCATGGTTCTTTGCTCCTCCTCAGGTCGTCGTCACATTTATACGAGCAGTCAAAACACAAGGCCCCGCCTTCCAGCAGTAATGAGCCGTCAAATCACAAAGGCCCTCGCCTCTCGTGAAAAGGACCAAGCTAGACTGCCCCGCCCTCTAGCCTTTTAAAAAATGTATACATTTGTACAGTAGTAGCATCGATGGATTGCGCCATATGGAGCAAAACTATGCATATACTATATGACACTACCCACTATGAAGGTACTAGTAACATAGACTAGTAACTGGTCTATGTTACTCTCCACTATGACCAGCCAACGTTGAGGCGCGGATACCAACGAGGGCCTGGTTGTGTCTATACTTGGACAACTCACCCGACTGCATGCGCACCAGGCAGACGAAGCTCGTTTTGTGTTGGTGCCGTGTGCAGCCCGCACATTAACCAAAACCTCGCGCCTCCATCTTAGCCTCCACGTTTAAAACATCTCAATCTCAAGGCCAAGGAGCAACGTGAAACCTATGATAGAGCCAATCGTATGGTTGAGAACACTACAATTCGTAGCTACAGATGCG
This sequence comes from Aegilops bicornis, assembly GCA_021605145.1. Taxonomy (NCBI): domain Eukaryota; kingdom Viridiplantae; phylum Streptophyta; class Magnoliopsida; order Poales; family Poaceae; genus Aegilops; species Aegilops bicornis. Next base: position 637,250,241 of record CM038675.1, read on the forward strand.
TGTGTGAGAGAGGATGAGTGTGTGCGTGCACCACTTCTCAGAGTACAACTGTATGTGGGTGGCATCGACCTAGGGAGCAGTGATGGTGCATGCGAGAAGTCCTGAGAGATAGGTGCAATGCGTCGGAAAAAAGACTAGTCTATAGCTCCCCACGAGGCTATTCCTGTCGAACGCCAAGCGTAAGATATGTATCCGATGGTGCCAGTTTTTGCATGTAAACAGCAGTAGAAAAAGAACTAGTAGTACCATGGCATATGCTACACCACGACCGAGAAAACGTGCCGACGTTACGCCATCCGAGAATAGTGTCGCACTTCGAAACTAGAACCGTCAATAAATTTTGAGCGCGTCTCGTCACATTCCAAATTACTACTACTACCACGCTATATTTAATTGCAAAAAACCTGTTCACACCGATCACAACCTAAACGGTTTCCCACTTAGGAGCGTATTAGTAGTACTCGGTTATAAATACTACTATGCTAAGATGACTGCACATTCCTCCTCAACTCCTCATCCACAAAAAACAATCAAGCCATAGCCAGCGTGAGTTCTGGGTCGAGAGATTTCCACCAGGGAGAGGTGAGCATGGAAGAGGAAGCACGAGAGATGTCCCGCCTCACTGCGAAAGCAGCCGACATGTCCAGCCGCGCAGCAGTAGCAGCACAGAGGTCCCGCCGCACCGCCGAAGCAGCACGGAGGTCCCGTCGTGCCGTCGATGTAGCAGACTGGTCCGGCCATGCTGCGAAAGCAGCAGAGATGTCCCGCCGCGCCGCCGAAGAGGCAGGGAGGTCCTGCCGCGCCGCGGCAACCTAGGAAAATTTCTTGCGGGCAGGCGAGGACTCTTACAGGAGCATGCATGCGATAGTCCATAGCCAGATGGATCAGATCTCCGGCTGGGCGAGGATGCAGGACGAGGCTACCGGCGTCATCCGGCAACTCGGGGACGGCAATGCGAAGCTCCAGGGCGAGCGTGACCTGCTGAGGGCGAAGATCGCCGGAAGGGCGAAGCAGGAGGAGGAGACCGCTGCCGGCGTCATCATCAAGAAACTTATGGACGAGAATGCCATGCTCCGCATCGAGTGCAACAGGCTGGTGGAGGAATCCATGGATGCTGCCAAGCAGCGTATTAAGGACGTGAAACTGATGAAAGAGATCATCGCCCGCCGCAGGAACTAGTCTCCACGACCTGCAGCGCATAAACAAAGTAGAGATCAGCGAGCCAGATCGTTGTATGCGTCTTCCTTCTTCTTTTGCCCTTGTGTATTTCGGAAATAGCATGTGGCTTTTTTAATTATCTTCCTAATTGTGTAAGAAAATTATTATCCACTCTCGTCGTCCTTATATATATTCATCAGTCTTGCTATAAGTCGCAGTAGATGCTATATAGGTCCGTCGGATCTTACATCAAGATCCGTACAAAATTTCTTTTCAGATTTTCTTTTTTCTCTCTTAAATCTCAGTCGAGTGAGACATTTCCACGCCATTAAACAGAGGCTCGGGCGCCATTAATGGGGACCTTGGGAGAGATGTGGATGGAATATGGAGGTCAAAGGGCTCTCCTCCCGATAAGCACGCGCAGGGGTCTGATCACACGCCTCCCGTACTCAAATAGCTACCCTGCACGACGCCTCCTTGCTAATAAAAAAGGGGACGCGTGGCGGCACGTAAATGTTAAATAGAACGCCCACGGTTTCAATAATACTTGTGTTTCCGATTTGTAATGTGACAACACTTATTCCAAAATGACTTTGTTGATTGTTAATGTGTGAGCCTTCACAAATCGGACAGCAAAATTACCACAGCATGTTGGTGCCATGTCATAGCACGAAGCCAAGTTTCATGATTTTCATGCGTGTTTTGGATTTACAGGAATTAAAAAACCAAGTTTCTCAATGTTTCCAGCCGAGCCATGATGCCAAGATGTTTGAATTTCTTTCCCATTTCTAGCATGGGACCTAGAAATTTACCCGAGGACACACATGTGATTTTTCAACTAGCTTTGGTGCACTGGAGCATGTGCTTGTATTTAAAATTTGAATTATGCACATAAAGGTGACACGTTCCCTCTTAGAACCACGAGCCTTCTGAGAGAAGCTCCGGTTTGCAACAAACTTATACCAAAACTTGTTCCTATTCTGCAACCTTTTTACCACAGCATGGTAGTACCATGACATGACACCATGCCAAGTTTCATGATTTTCAGGCGTGTTTTGGATTTATAAGAATTTTAAAACCAAGCTTCTCAATGTTCTCGGCTGAACCACGATGCCTAGATGTTTGGATTTCATTCCCATTTCTTGCATGGGACCTAGAAATTCACCCGAGGATACACATGTGATTTTTCAGTCAACTTTGGTGCACGGGAGCATGTGCTTGTAGTTCAAATTTGAATTATGCACATTAAATGACCAGAAACTCAATTAATGTATAAAAAAGGCCAAACAAACCCGGAATAATTCCAAAATTTAACAGGGCACTCATATAGTTCTATGTTGCCTCTGTAAAGAAAATCTGGCGGGAGGCAGTGTATATTGTTTCGCACACAAAGGTATAAAGAAATAAAGAAATTAGCCCTATTTAATTCTTGGGTTCTTATTATTTATGCCACTAGTTGTGTATCACTACTCAGTTTTGCCATTAGAAGTTACAGCTACTCAAAAAATGCCATCGATCCGTGAGATGCCTGCTCAAAAATGCAATTAGATATCTAAAAAAATGCCATCGTTAAGTTTGATGTTTGCTCAGAAATGTCATTAGACATTGTTATTTTCACGTCAAACCCCGTTGACCATGTCACATGACAAAAATAAGCCAATTCTCACAATGATAAGTTAATGGTGTCCAACACAACACACCCCTCAAATAAAACTAAGCACCCTGGAATTCTTTGACAAAACTAAGCACCCTGAAATTCTTTGACAACTAAACTGCTGGCTATATGATGTTGGCCATATATATTGTATGTATATAATGTCAAGAAATGAGTGGTAGTACTATACCAACTAATAGATGAAATGTACGAAATATAACGAGAAGAAACATAACATAGTTCTGCTGGGGGCTCAACACAACACACCCCTCAAATAAAACTAAGCACACCAGAAATTAAACTAAGCAACTAATCCGGTAGACACTGCATTAGAACCACCATGAGCAACGACACTGCCACCTTACTCGGAGTCCTCGTCCACGTCCTCAACTACGTCCTTGTCCCTCTTCCTCTTGGGCGATACTTCTTTGCTTGAACCACACACTTGGCTCTTGTTCTTCATCCAACCCTTGTAGATATTGAAACAAAGGTAGCCATCCATTGCAGCGTAGTGGATGTGGCCCATATCTAGTACATTCCACTGCCATGCATGACGATGAAACGTGTACGGAGGTTTCTCTAGTTTACCGTACGAACGATGAACCATGGCTCCTACCAGGGTCAGCATTGAAGGCTGATCAAGGGAGGGCACCAGCCCTTCCTTCTGGAGGTCGAAGGGGTTGCCTACAATGAGGCCTATCCGACCCAGGATTTCCTTGTCGTTCCTAAACTCTACAGTAACGAATTTGACTCGGCCGCCCTTGAGGAAGTTCTTAAATTCCTCGCACTCAACGTCGGCATGGCATATGTGGTAGACCAAGCATAAGTCATGCACGCAAACATGGATCACGGCGGGCTTCTTCTTCTCTGCCTCCTTTAGTTTCTTCTCGCTTCCCAGGACTGTGGTGTACTCAACATCTAGCCCAGCGACCCACTCACCATTTGAGTTTTTGAACATGCGTTTGAAGCGAGCAAGGCATTCTTTCACCGTTGCGGAAGAACGGGTGTAGATGACGTCGAACTCATCGCCGGTGATGGTTCTAACCTTGTACTCACCGCCGATCTTGGAGATTTGGGACGCCATGGATTTGGGAGGAGGGTTAGGATTAGTGGAACTACCGTAATGTGAAAGGACGGGACGACTAGGAGCAGTTTATCGATTGTAAAAATGTCGAGTGGGGGGCGCGTGCGAATGGCAGGGTAGTGGCTTGCCTGGTGGATAAATGGATTCATGCACAGTACTATGGGGGCCCAATTAGATGTCATGTCTTCTCGACGCCCAATTAAATGGCTTTCGATGTCATGTCAAGCGTCGGCAAAATTGCAGGTGATACGAAGCTTTCTGTTCTCCCATGATACGGGCTTCCGAGAGCCCTTGGATCTGAGATCGAATGGTTGCATGGCATGATTCTAGACCTATGGGTGAATATCCTATCCTGGAGGGTTATTCTGCAAATTTTCAGCAACTTAGCATGCGACCGTTCGATCTCAGATCCAAGGCTGCCAAGAGCCGTATCATGGTCGCGCCTACCACGACTGCCGCCGCTGCCATGGTCGCACCCTTGGAGATTTAACACAGTGTGTTAGGCTATCTGATGTTGGCATGTCATACATAGTCATCACTTAGTCACTCATACAACAAGGCTGGCTATAAGGTTGGCTATAAGAGTATTTTTTGTTTACTTCTCTCTATCTCTTTCTTCGTAGTATTTATTGCATTTGCCAAGGAGTGACCTCTTCCAATGAAATGGTGCTTAGATGAGGTGCTATGGGCATTAAATGGCTTAGCAACTCAAGTCCCCAATGCATAGGTGCTTAGTTTTTGTTGCTAAGTTTGCTTCATCTAGGTACACGCGCTTAGCATCGTTTCTTCCTGGGGTCACCAAACTAGTCTCTCTCTTCTTAATTAACTTGCCACATCAGACTTTATGCCTATTTGGCAGGCTTAGCACCTGTAGGATCAAGTACAATAGTGGGCTATAAGCCCGCTTTACATGGCATTTTTGCATATGTGGGGGAAGAGGCAAGGAAAAAGTGGAGGAGTGGGCTCTCAAGCAAGAGCCAGCCTCTACATGGTGGAGCATCAGGAGAGGCACCTGTATGGAGGTGGTCAGGAATCGGGAGACTCAAGCCGGTCGTAGCGCCGCAGTTAAAATGATAATGGCAAGTCAAATCACCGGGCCCCACCTGTCCAGCAGTAACTCACTATCAAATCACACAGCCCTACATTTGCAGCAGCCTACTCCCTCATCTTCTCGCGTCTCTGTTGAACCGACTAGGCGGAACTGCCCCTCCTACCGTGCGAGAAAATCCCCACCCTCGACTTTTAAATAGTACAGTATACTAATTTTGTATCCATGGATTGCGCCATGCAGCAAAGCCTCAAGAAAATGGCGGCACACATGTACAGAGTATACAGCACGCCCGTCGCGTTCGCGTCACACCCCAGATGGTCGATCGGTCTGTCACGCCGCTCTCTGAATGGAACACACGTCATATTGCATTTGCACACACGTGTGGGACCGCAATTGAGAACCGACCATAGGCACACTCCCTGGCCCCGCAAGTCGGGTGAGTTAATAGAAGTACATACTCCACCTTGGTACCTGGACGATCCCTGCAAGACACGGAAGATCAGTTCGTCCATGCATGTGACCAGACTCTAGCAGACACGCCTGGATTGGCTATCATCTACATATCGTGCAGGCTATGTTGTACAGGGCTGTAGTTCTGGTGAGAAATCTAAAAAAAGGTTTCTTGTCATCTCACAAAATTAGGTGTCATGTGCTTCGGATCACTGCGAGGGTTAAATAGCGACAACTGAGTTGGGCTAGTCATTGGGGGCACATGCACGAAGACTACTCGGCTGCCATCTAGGTCAAGCCGGCTATGTTAATTAGGGCATCTATTGACGGACCCCTTTTGTACGAGTTTATCTTTAATTTGAGCTTTGATCCTCGTCTAGTTTGTCCGTCGGGATTCATCTTGTCTCCTTTGGGCAGTGAGGTTATGATTTCTTGTCATGTGGCATTTTTTCGTGTTATATGTTATAATCTGGTGCTTCAGATCAAAAAATGACGACAACTGCACCTCCGGGCCACGTGCATGAAGACTTCTCGATAGTCATTGCCAAGGTCAAGCCGGCTCCGGCCGGTAGACAAAAAAAACTAGTACTCCACTATATAGGCAGGAGCCTCCGCGCTTGCTTGCTAGTGTTGCTCTCTTCACACTGTCTCGTCCTCTCCAAATCTAAACACAACAGCGGTGGCCACACTCTCCCTCTACTCACCGCTGGTCACAGATCCAGCCAGATCCTCTCCGCCGGGGAAAGTGAGAAGGTGCAACGTTCACACAGTCATCCTCGGCGACGGCTCTTACCCACTACTGGCGCGTCCCGATTAGCGTGCCTTGCCGTTCTCTCCCAAGTATCGTTGGCGAGGGAGGGCCTCCCACCCCTTCTTCCTCTCTGCCGTAGTGTGGGCAGATCCGGCCTCCCGCCGCCCACCCAGCGACATCCTGGTGACCCTCAGGTATAACTTCCTTCTAAACCGGCCTTGCTCTACTTCCCGAGCTCCCGACGTTGCTGCATTTGTATCTTTTACTATTTCTCACGCCCCCTCGTGTAGATAGGATCGATCGGCTGTTCGAAAACCACCTAATTTTTTACAGTTAAGAGGTAAAACTAGTTCATGCTCTCGAATGTAGTTGTACTTGGTTCAAACAAGGAAGAAAGGGGGTGGGGGTAGGGGAAGATTTGTTACCTGAATCTAGGACTTGGTCGAAAGAGGAAATAATGGGGGCGAGAAGTAGCAGAGACTGGCTATCCAACTGGTCTCTAGGTATAATAGGGAAATAAAGGGAACGTAGTACAAACTCAATATAAACTCGATCTATTGGTTGAAAAAGGAAAGAAAGTGGGGACTGGGGGACAAGTCAATGATACGTCTCCAACATATCTATAATTTTTTATTGCTCCATGCTATATTATCTACTGTTCTGGGCAATATTGGGCTTTATTTTCCACTTTTATATTACTTCTGGGACTAACCTATTAACCGGAGGCCCAACCCAGATTTGCTGTTTTTTTGCCTATTTCATTATTCCGAAGAAAAGGAATATCAGACGGAGTCAAAACGGAACGAAATCAACTGCAGAAGTTATTTTTGGAAGGAAAGCCACCGGATAGACTTGGACTCTACGTCAGAAGATACGGGAGCTGGCCACGAGGGTGGGGGGCGCGCCCACCCCCTAGGGCGCGCCCCCTGCCTCGTGGGGCCCCCGAAGCTCCACCGACGTACCCCTTGCACCCATATATACCTACGTATCGTAAAACTTCCAGAACAGAATATAGATCGGGAGTTCCGCCGCCGCAAGCCTCTGTAGCCACCAAAAACCTCTCGGAAGCCCATTTCGGCACCCTGCCGGTGGGGGAACCCATCACCGGTGGCCATCTTCATCATCCCGGCGCTATCCATGACGAGGAGGGAGTAGTTCACCCTCGAGGCTGAGGGTATGTACCAGTAGCTATGTGTTTGGTCTCTCTCTCTCTCTCGTGTTCTCTCTCGTGTTCCCTCTACGGCACGATCTTGATGTATCCCGAGCTTTGCTATTGTAGTTGGATCTTATGATGTTTCTCCCCCTCTACTCTCTTGTGATGAATTGAGTTTCCCCTTTGAAGTTATCTTATCGGATTGAGTCTTTTATGAGAACATTTGATGTATGCCTTGCCGTGTTTATCTGTGGTGACAATGGGATATCATGTGCCACTTGATGTATGTTTTGGTGACCAACTTGCCGGTTCCGCCCATGAACCTATGCATAGGGGTTGGCACACGTTCTTGACTCTCCGGTAGAAACTTTGGGGCACTCTTTGAAGTACTTTGTGTTGGTTGGATGAATCTGAGATTGTGTGATGCATATCGTATAATCATGCCCACAGATACTTGAGGTGACAATGGAGTATCTAGGTGACATTAGGGTTTTGGTTCATTTGTGTCGTAAGGTGTTATTCTAGTAAGAACTCTTTAATAGATTGATCCAAAAGAATAACTTTGAGGTGGTTTCGTACCCTACCATAATCTCTACGTTTGTTCTCCGCTATTAGTGGCTTTGGAGTGACTCTTTGTTGCATGTTGAGGGCTTGTTATATGATCTATCTATGTTATTCTTGTTGAGAGAACTTGCACTAGTGAAAGTATGAACCCTAGGCCTTGTTTCCTATCATTGCAATACCGTTTACGCTCACTTTTATCATTAGTTACCTTGATGTTTCTATTATTTCAGATTACAAAAACCTTTATCTACCATCCATATTGCACTTGTATCACTATCTCTTCGCCGAACTAGTGCACCTATACAATTTACCATTGTATTGGGTGTGTTGGGGACACAAGAGACTCTTTGTTATTTGGTTGCAGGGTTGCTTGAGAGAGACCATATTCATCCTACACCTCCCACGGATTGATAAACCTTAGGTCATCCACTTGAGGGAAATTTGCTACTGTCCTACAAACATGTGCACTTGCAGGCCCAACAACGTCTACAAGAAGAAGGTTGTGTAGTAGACATCAAGCTCTTTTAAAGGCGCCGTTGCCGGGGAGGTGAGTGCTTGAAGGTATATATTTAGATCTTGCAATTGAATCTTTTTGTTTCTTGTTTTATCACTAGTTTAGTTTATAAAAGAAAACTACAAAAAAATGGAATTGAGTTTGTCTCATATGCTTCATTCTTTTAATATCTTTTGTGAGTATGATGGAAAAGAAAATTGTGCCAAAGTGTTAGAAGAAGAATTACATAGAATGTTTGGCACTAAATATTTATATGATGAGCATGATTGCAATGTTGTTAGTATGAATTCCTTGAATATCCATGATGCTAATGATATGGAAAGCCACAAGCTTGGGGAAGCTATGTTTGATGAAGATAATATTTTTTGTCCCCCAAGATTTGATGAGCAAATTTACTATGATGAAAGCATGCCTCCTATCTATGATGATTATTGTGATGACACGTATGGTATAAAGAATAATGATAACCATGAAACTTGTCATCTTGCTCTTAATTTTCAATCACATGATAGTCATTTTGTTGAGTTTGCTCCCACTATTATTCATGAGAAGAAATTTGCTTATGTGGAGAGTAGTAAAATTTCTATGCTTGTAGATCATGAAAAGAATGCTTTAGGTGCTGGTTATATTTTTGAATTCATTCATGATGCTACTGAAAATTATTATGAGGGAGGAATATATGCTTGTAGGAATTGCAATAATGCCAAGTTTCCTCTCTATGTGCTTAAAATCTTGAAGCTATGCTTGTTCTACCTTCCTATGCTAGTTGGTTGTTGTTCCCACAAGTTGTTTGATCACAAAATCCCTATGCATAGAAAGTGGGTTAGACTTAAATGTGCTAGTCATATTCTTCATGATGCTCTCTTTATGTTTCAATTCTTATCTCTTATGTGAGCATCATTGAAATCATCATGCCTAGCTAGGGGCGTTAAACGTTAGCGCTTGTTGGGAGGCACCAACTTTATTTTAGTTTCTTGATTTTTGGTTCTGTTTAGGAACAAATAATCCATCTAGCTTCTGTTTAGATGTGGTTTTATGTTTTAATTAGTGTTTGTGCCAAGTAGAACCTTTGGGAAGACTTGGGTGAAGTCTTTATGATCATGCTGTAAAACAACAGAAACTTTAGCGCTCACGAGATTAGCTTCAACTCTTTACTAGAGAGTGCTATTTAGTTGATTCTTTTTGCCGATGATTACTAGACAAATTCCTCAGGTCCACCAATTTATTTTAGAATTTTTGGAGTTCCAGAAGTTTGTGTTAGTTACAGATTACTACAGACTGTTCTGTTTTTGACAGATTCTGTTTTCATTGTGTTGTTTGCTTATTTTGATGAATCTATGGCTAGTAAAATAGTTTATAAACCATATAGAAGTTGGAATACAGTATGTTTAACACCAATATAAATAAAGAATGAGTTCATTACCGTACCTTGAAGTGGTGTTTCGTTTTCTTTCGCTAACGGACCTCACGAGTTTTCTGTTAAGTTTTGTGTTGTGAAATTTTCAAGTTTTGGGTAAAGATTCGATGGACTATGGAATAAGGAGTGGTAAGAGCCTAATCTTGGGTATTCCCATGGCACACCAAGGTAATATTCAAGGATAACCAAGAGCCTAAGCTTGGGGATGCCCCGGATGGCATCCCCTCTTTCGTCTTCATTCATCGGTAACTTTACTTGGAGCTATATTTTTATTCACCACATGATATGTGTTTTGCTTGGAGCGTCATTTTCTTTTGTTAGTATTTGCTTGATTTTAATTAGATTAATTTTTTGCATCTTTAGTTTCAACAAAAAAGTCAAGGATAGCCTTTGCCATGCTTATTTTGCTACTATACATGTTGCTGTTTGAAAACAGAAAGTTTACCGCTGTTGCAAAAATTCCCTACAAAAGTCAGAGAGTGGTATAATGTTGAATCTTTTTGCATATTGAGCTCTGATAAATTTATTACAGTGTGAATTTTAGTTCATAATTTTTGGAGTTAGGGAAGTATTGATACTCTTGCATTCTTCACAGACTGTACTGTTTTGGCAGATTGCTGTTATGTTTGCATTGTTTGCATATGTTTGCTTGTTTAATGATTCTATTTGAGGATAGGAGTATTAAATATGCAGAGGAATTTAGTATGCAATGTTGAATAATAATTTTAGTGATTTGTTACTGTAGAAAATGATAAGGTTTTGCATTGGTTTATACTAACCTATCTCACGAGTTCTTGTTGAGTTTGTTGTGAATGAAGCTTTTGATAAAAAGAGAAACCATGATATGAGAGGAATTAAGGAGAGACTAAAGTTGAATCTTGGGGATGCCCAAGGCACCCCAAGATAATATTTCAAGAAGTCTCAAGCATCTAAGCTTGGGGATGCCCCGATAGGCATCCCACCTTTCTTCTCCAACAACTATCGGTTAGTATCGGTTGAGCCTAAGTTTTTGCTTCTTGACATGAGTTGTGCTATCCTTGCAATGTCATTTTATTTTGTTTTGCTTGCTGTTTGAATACAATACCAAGATCTGAAAATCCTTAATGGGAGAGTCTTCATATAGTTGCATAATTATTCAATTACTCATTGATCTTCACTTATATCTTTTGGAGTAGTTTGTTGTTTGCTCTAGTGCTTCACTTATATCTTTTAGAGCATGGTGGTAGTTTTATTTTGAAGAAATAGATGAACTATCATGCTTCACTTATATTATTTTGAGAGTCTTAAATAGCATGGTAATTTGCTTAAATAATCTTAATATGCTTGGTATTCAAGACTAGTAATAACTTTCTTATAAATGTGTTGAATACTAAGAAAAGTTTGATGCTTGATGATTGTTTTGAGATATGAAGATGGTGATATTAGAGTCATTCTAGTTGTGTAGTTGTGAATTTGAGAAATACTTGTGTTAAAGTTTGTGATTCCCGTAGCATGCACGTATGGTGAACCGTTATGTGATGAAGTCGGAGCATGATTTATTTATTGATTGTCTTCCTTATGAGTGGCGGTCGGGGACGAGCGATGGTCTTTTCCTACCAATCTATCCCCCTAGGAGCATGCGCGTAATACTTTGCTTTGATAACTTCTAGATTTTTGCAATAAGTATATGAGTTCTTTATGACTAATGTTGAGTCCATGGATTATACGCACTTCTCCTCCTCCCACCATTGCTAGCCTCTCTTATACCGCACACTTTTCGACGGTATCATACACCCACCATATACCTTCCTCAAAACAGCCACCATGCCTACCTATCATGGCATTTCCATAGCCATTCCGAGATATATTGCCATGCAACTTTCCACCGTTCCGTTTATTATGACACGCCCCATCATTGTCATATTTCTTTGCATGATCATGTAGTTGGCATCGTATTTGTGGCAAAACCACCGTTCATAATTCTTTCATACATGTCACTCATGAGTCATTGCATATCCCGGTACACCACCGGAGGCATTCATATAGTCATATTTTATTCTAAGTATCGAGTAGTAATTGTTCAGTTGTAAGAAAAATAAAAGTGTGATGATCATCATTTTTAGAGCATTGTCCCAAGTGAGGAAAGGATGATGGAAACCATGATTCCCCCACAAGTCGGGATGAGACTACGGACAAAAAAGAAAAAAAAGAAAAAAAAGAGGCCATAAAAAAATAGAAAAGGCCCAAATAAAAAAATAAAAAAATGAGAGAAAAAGAGAGAAGGGACAATGCTACTATCCTCTTACCACACTTGTGCTTCAAAGTAGCACCATGATCTTCATGGTAGAGAGTCTCCTATGTTGTCACTTCCATATGCTAGTGGGAATTTTACATTATAGAACTTGGCTTGTATATTCCAATGATGGGCTTCCTCAAAATGCCCTAGGTCTTCGTGAGCAAGCGAGTTGGATGCACACCCACTTAGTTTCTTTTGTTGAGCTTTCAAATGCTTATAGCTCTAGTGCATCCGTTGCATGGCAATCCCTACTCACTCACATTGATATCTATTAATGGGCATCTCCATAGCCCGTTGATACGACTAGTTGATGTGAGACTATCTTCTCCCTTTTTGTCTTCTCCACAACCACCCTTCTATTCCACCCATAGTGCTATATCCATGGCTCACGCTCATGTATTGCGTGAAGATTGAAAAAGTTTGAGAATGTCAAAAGTATGAAACAATTGCTTGGCTTGTCATCGGGGTTGTGCATGATTTAAATATTTTATGTGGTGACGATAGAGCATGGCCAGACTATATGATTTTGTAGGGATAACTTTTTTTGGCCATGTTATTTTGAGAAGACATGATTGCTTTGTTAGTATGCTTGAAGTATTATTATTTTTATGTCAATATTAAACTTTTGTCTTGAATCTTTTGGATCTGAATATTCATATCACAATTAAGAAGAATTACAATGAAATTATGCCAACTAGCATTCCACATCAAAATTATCTTTTATCATTTACCTACTCGAGGACGAGCAGGAATTAAGCTTAGGGATGCTTGATACGTCTCCAACGTATCTATAATTTTGATTGCTCCATGTTATATTATCTACTGTTTTGGGCAATATTGGGCTTTATTTTCCACTTTTATATTACTTTTGGGACTAACCTATTAACCGGAGGCCCAACCTGATTTCTTGTTTTTGCCTATGTCAGTATTTCGAAGAAAAGGAATATCAGACGGAGTCGAAACGGAACGAAATCAACTGGAGAAGTTATTTTTGGAAGGAAAGCCACCGGATAGACTTGGACTCTACGTCAGAAGATACGGGAGCTGGCCACGAGGGTGGGGGCGCGCCCACCCCCCTAGGGCGCGCCCCCTGCCTCGTGGGGCCCCCGAAGCTCCACCGACGTACTTCCTGCACCCATATATACCTACGTATCCTAAAACTTCCAGAACAGATTATAGATCGGGAGTTCCACCGCCGCAAGCCTCTGTAGCCACCAAAAACCTCTCGGAGCCCGCTCAGATTCTGCCGGAGGGGGGAACCCATCACCGTGGCCATCTTCATCATCCCGCGTTATCCATGACGAGGAGGGAGTAGTTCACCCTCGGGGCTGAGGGTATGTACCAAAGAGCTATGTGTTTGATCTCTCTCTCATGTTCTCTCTCGTGTTCCCTCTATGGCACGATCTTGATGTATCCCGAGCTTTGCTATCGTAGTTGGATCTTATGATGTTTCTCCCCTCTACTCTCTTGTGATGAATTGAGTTTCCCCTTTGAAGTTATCTTATCGGATTGAGTCTTTTATGAGAACACTTGATGTATGTATTGCCGTGTTTATCTGTGGTGACAATGGGATATCATGTGCCACTTGATGTATGTTTTGGTGACCAACTTGTGGGTTCCGCCCATGAACCTATGCATAGGGGTTCTTTGACTCTCCGGTAGAAACTTTGGGGCATTCTTTGAAGTACATTGTGTTCGTCGGATGAATCTGAGATTGTTTGATGCATATAGTATAATCATGCCCACGGATACTTGAGGTGACAATGGAGTATCTAGGTGACATTAGGGTTTTGGTTGATTTGTGTCTTAAGGTGTTATTCTAGTACGAACTATTTAATAGATTGATCCGAAAGAATAACTTTGAGGTGGTTTCGTACCCTACCATAATCTCTACGTTTGTTCTCCGCTATTAGTGGCTTTGGAGTGAATCTTTGTTGCATGTTGAGGGCTTGTTATATGAAAGTGCGTTATATCGACTAGAGGGGGGTGAATAGGTGATTTTTTTGAATTCTTCAATGAGGAATTTGCCGGTGAGGAAATTCCTAAGTGAAGAACTACTTGCAGCGGAATAAGTACTCAGAAGTGAGCATAAGAGAATGCGGGCATGGTCATCATGATGAAATGAAGACAATCAAAGAGTACAGAAAGCGTAAACACAAGATAACACAAGATGAAGACAAACTGACTGAAGAAATTGAATTGAGGAAATTGAAAAAGTCTTCAGTCAAGGTCTTCAAACACAGATATGAACATACACTCAACACAGTAATGAGGAAATGAAAGAGTAGAGGAAATAGAACCAGTTAGGTTGGTGAAGACAATGATTTGGTAGACCAGTTCCAACGGATGTATCAGTTGTACGTCTGGTTGGAGCGGCTGAGTATTTAAACTCGAGGACACACAGTCCCGGACACCCGCCGCCGAAAGCACGCAGCTTAGGACACCAAGTCCTCACCGTATTCTCCTTGAACTAAGGTCACAGACCTCATCCAATCACTCGTGGTAAGTCTTCAGGCGACTTCCAAACCTTCACAGACTCGGTCACTCGGCGATCCACAATTCCTCTTGGATGCTCTAGACCATGACGCCTAACCGTCTGGAAGAAGCACAGTCTTCAAAGGTAACAAGCGTCAGATCCACACAGGATCAATATCTTGATGATGCTCAATCAGTTTGGGTTTGTAGGGGTTTGGTTTTTGGGTTTTTCCTCACTCGATGATTTTCGCTCAAAGTCCCTTGAGGATGGGTTGCTCTCAAATGACAAGTGTCAAGTTCTCTTGGAGCAGCCAACCAGCTAGTGGTTGTAATGGGCGGCTATTTATAGCCTAGGGAGCAGCCCGACATGATAAGACATAAATGCCCTTCAATGATATGACCGTTAGGTGGATAAGATATTGTGGGACAGTCAGTGCCAAGAAGACAAAGAATCGGAAATTTGACTCTCAAATTCCTCGGGGCTATCATGTTCCTCACTTTGTAGGCAATCCAGACCGCCGAATTCCTAACTCCTCGGTCGAGAACAAATTCTCAATGACCGTAAGAACTTCGTCTCACATCCTTTGAAGAAATTGACTGAATCTGTATGAGATTTCAACAGGCTTCACTCAAGGGATTGGTAGGTGTAGGATTTTGAGTTGAGCATCACATGAAATTTTTCCTTAGTATTTCCTCGACCCCTTTAACAGTATGGTGTTTCCTATGACTCAAGAAAGAGAAAGCGAAACTACGAAAACAAAAGTCTTCACGCTTCATGTTCCTCAAATGAATACCAAGTCTTCAAGGTCACACCAATTTCTTCACTTTCAAAGTCTTGAGAAAGTCTTGAATATCAAAGTCTTCATCGAAGAACTTCTTTTTTAGTGGTCGACTTTCTCTGTAAATATCAAACTCCTCATAGACTTATAGACATGTGTACACTCACAAACGCATTTGTCCCTTAACCTATAAGTCTTCAATACACCAAAATCACTAAGGGGCACTAGATGCACTTACAATCTCCCCCTTTTTGGTGATTGATGACAATATAGGTTAAGTTTTCAATGGGGATAAACATATGAAGTGTAAATACTGATATTGAGGAATTTGATTGCAAGATATAGAAGAACTCCCCCTGAAGATGTGCATAGTGAGGAATTTTGCTTTTGAGGCATTGCACATTTGAAGAGTTGAATCATGGAGATCTCCCCATATATATTGTAATTCATACACGCATTTGACATATAATATGAAGAATTTGAAATGCATGATGAAATATGGTGACTGATGTAGTTCAGCATGCGTGTATTAACATATAATGAGGAATAAGCATGCAGAGGAACACATCAAAAGTATCAGAGCACCATCAGGTTTAAGATTACAACTCGATCCAATAAAAGTTCCAGAAGAACGAGAGTTGTAACTTAGCAAAAAATTGCCCATATAATAGACCCGCTTGAAGACTAACTCAAATTTCTCCCCCTTTGTCATCAAATGACAAAAAGGATTGAAACTAAGGACTAACGCCCCTGAAGAATTTCAAGTTGATGAAGGAGCGCCAGCGTTGTCGGGGTTGGTTGTCGTAGTAGGGCCTGCTGCAGTGTCGTCCAAGTCTTCATTTTCATCAGTGTCGCGCGATGAAGAATAGGAGTTGGCTACCAAGGAAGGAACCTTGACCTTCTTGAATTTCTTCGGTGGAGGTACAGACCAGTCAAATTCTTCCTTGAGACCCATTGTCTTCAGTTCTTCTGCGCTGTAGACATGAGATAGAACAGCCCAGGTGCGGTTGAAGGTTTCATGGAGGTAGTATTGGTTTTTCTTCACTGCATTGTGTGTAGAGGTCATGTTGTGAAGAATTGAACCAAACTGACGCTTGACCCATTTATGATTGTGATCAACCTTCTGATGAAGACTGAGGAGTAACTCACGATCAGTCATCACCTTGGGTGCTGTGGCTTGATTTTGCTTGGCTGAGGTATTGGCAGCAGAGTCATGTGTGGCAGAGTCATCATTGGTGGAGTAGGATGCAGCTTTGCAAAATTGACCATCCAATGGATGAATGCCTTCATCTATCACAGCAGTTGCCTTGCCCTTGTCATCAGCTGAGGAAAATGTCCGTTTGAGGACTTTAATTGGAGGCAAGTAGCTGAAGTGGTTCAGAGTATCAGCCTTGTAATTGAGTGAAGACCTTGTCCTGATGAACCTCATAATCCATGGTGCATAAGGCTTCAGCTCAAATGGTGACATAGCAATGTTCGCCAGAGTCCTCATGAAGAAATCATGGAAGTTGACGGGAATGCCATGAATGATATTGAAAAGCATATTCTTCATGATGCCAACGACTTCTTCATCATTTGAGTCGTGGCCTTTGATAGGACTCGTTGTCTTCGTCAGAATGCGATAGACAGTCCGAGGCACATACAATAATTCCTTGACAAGGAATTTTGTTTGTGGGGCCTGCCCTGGCTTCAAAGGCTTCATTAGCACTTGCATGTAATGATTTGAAAGCTCAGGTTCGTTGTAGATGCAACGAGCACCGTCAAGGGGAGGACTCAGAGGACGGACATGAAGCAATTGATTCTTTGGTGCCTTGTAGTGAGTATTTTGGACATCCAGTCCAACACCCATGAGTTCACATCTTCAGCGTCTCCGGTGATGTGCAGCGTCACATAGAATTGAAGAATGAGTTCTTCATTCCAATCACAGATGTCAGTGCAGAAATTTAGGAGTCCTGCATCGTGAAGAACACTGAGGACTGGCTCGAAGCCTGGCAGAGATTCCATGTCCACATGAGGAATATTTGCATGATCGAAGACTTTGTCTTTGTTGAAGAGCACTGAGGAATAGAAATTTGCTTGACTAGCAGTCCAGAAACGCCTCTTCCTTATGCGAGCAGAATAATATGGATTGTAATCAGTGAAGAATACGTGCTCGCCGAAGAAATCTTCAGCCTTGAACTTTTGCTTTGTTGAGAATGGATTCTTTGGCTTTGGCAGTGGAGTGTTAGTGAGTTGCATCACGACCTCTGGAATCGCAATCTCAGGTTCTTCAGGCTGAGGAATTCCTGGTTCCTCTTCATGTGCAGTCTGAGGATCGCAGAATGTGTTCATCGCTGCTAGTGGCTGGAATTTCTTCATGCATGATGAAGTGGGATGAGTTTCTTCATAGCCCATTTGAACTGTTGGAGCAGGGACCGAGGAATCTGTTGGATTGGGGTGAAGAGTGGAGAATTGGGATGCTGACTTTCCCAAAAGTCATCGTTCATCACAGGCGTTGTGCTTCCAATATCCACATCTTCTTCAATTTCCTCAACGCCAGCCTCTTCAGCTGTGAACTGATGCATAGGCGAGGAAATGATTGGGGTTGAAGGGATTGCATCCACTTCAATTTCTTCATCAATCCGCTCTGACGAAGCAGCATAATGATTTTCTTCATCAGATCCGCTTGGGATCTCATACTCTTCATCAAAAGGAACAAGTTCCTTTGATGGAATGAAGGAAATTGGAACAACATCAATCGGATTTTCAAAAGAGCTTATCATAGGCTTCATTTTCTTCGGGGCTGAAGAATTTGAAGCAGCTGATGCTTTCCTTTTCTTCACAACAACTCATTCTGCAGCCTTGGTCTTCTTCACATCAGATGCAGATGGAAGGATTGGAGTTGGTGTAGGCGCAGGAGGAGCTGAGGAATCTGGTTGAATTTCCTCAGGCGCAATTGATGCTGATTGCTCGACTTCTTCGGGCTTTCTTCAGCGCACCACTAGTGGATGCCTGGCAATTTCTTCAATGGCTGGAATGAAGTCATCAGCCTCGAACTAGCATTTTCTTCAAAGAGTTCGAACTTCATCGGTAGTCTGGCATGTTCTTCAGCAAGCGGAGCAGAAGCTTCAGCTTGAGGAATTTCTTGTTGCGTTGGGGCTGCAACATTTGTGAACTTCTTCGTCAGGTTGACGACTCTGACTTTGGCTCCTTGCCAATCAGCATAATATGATTCAAATTTGTCGCCGAGGGCTTTGATGTCACCTGCATCTTGACAAGTTCTTCATTGTCATCTTGACAACATTTTTCTTCAGCAGTTTCTCTTTCTCAGATCTGCGATTTCTTGATCTCTCCGGCCTTATCAAATTTCCATTTCTCCTCTTGGATGAAATGAGTCAGCATGTGACTTTGGCGGTGTCAACTTGAAGTCGTGCATAGGAGTGTTTGGGTCCTTGTGCAGAGATGAATGTAGTCTAAGATCGCTCTTGGATCCAACAAAGAATGCACGTGTGTGCCTTTGGCTCTAGCGGCCCTTACTTGCCTATCTCGATGATTTCCGCAAGTTCATCATCATCAGCCTCATCATCTTGGTGGCTCTTGAAGGCGACTGCTTTCTTCTGGGACTTGGCCGAGGACCTCGTCCAAATTGCCTTAGTCTTCAGCAGAGTTGGGCCTGATGAAGAATTTGGTGCAGCTGAGGAACTTGCTGAGACACCAGAGGCAATGGAGATGCCTGCAGTCCCTTGGCACGTGGCCAGATGCATAGGTGCTGAGGACTTTGTCAGAACTGCTGAGGACTTTGTAGGAGCTGAGGATTTGGGAGGAGCAGGAGCAGCATGAGGAATCGGCCGTGAGGGCATTGCTGAGGAAATTGGCCATGAGGGCACAGCTGGTGAAGCACTTGGCTTGTGTGCGGGCTTCTTTGCCATAGATTTTCTTGGCTTGACAAATGGCCTCGATGGGCAGCAGAAGCAGAGAGTCCTCATTAAATTTCCTCACTTTGCCTCATTGGCTTGTCTCGCCAACTTGGCTTGGCTCTTGGCCCATTCTTCAGAAAGTCCTCACCACGCTTGATCTTTGGTGGGGTCGCCTTCTGGCCGGTGCCAATGGAGCTCTTGGGCATGGAGGATTCAATGCGAATTTCTTCATGTACTTTGGAGTAACATATCTATAATCCCTCCATTCCCTTGCCCATCTCCTTTCAATCCTTTGAATGCGCACCTTGCGCAGATTTTTGTTTTCTTTGCCAAACTTGGCTTCATCAGGTGTGCAATAATAAGCATAGATGTCCTCAGGAATTTTAAACGCAGTCATGACCTTAGGCCTCTTTCCTCCTTTCTGTTGCTTCTTTCCTTCTGCCATATTCTTCAGCTGAGGAATTTGAACAATCGAATTCTCTGAAGAAGTATGCAACTTTTCTTCGAGGAACGCTGCAAATGAGTTAAATTGATGAGAACCTAGTGATTCAAAGAATGACATGAGTACCTGTGAACAGAGTATAGTTGCGAGGAATTTGGAGAGGTGATATGCGTTCTCGTAAGGTTTTTCAAAAAGAACTAGTTTGAGGAATTTAACCAGATGAGCCTTGAAGAATTTTGCTAAGCGATCTTTGTCTTAGGTTCCAGAGTTGTATAGATCGAGGATCCACACAATTGAGGAATCTTGAAGAAAAATCATTGCTTAGAGAAACGAATCAAGAGCATATTTCATTTGAGGTGTTCATATGTGTGAAGATTTGAAGAATAAACACCTTTGATGTTGTTCATGAATGTTTGAGAATAAATGCTAGTTATAAAAGTAACTTTTAATTACCCGAACTGAAGAACACGATGAACTGAGAAGTGTAGATTAGTAGTTCGTCAGTTCAGATCTCCCACGCCCTAACTCGGCGGAGGAAGACAGCTACGGCGGCGGCAGAGTGAGGATTTCCGCGGTCGGCATGAGTACGACGGCGACGAGGTCGAGGCAGTGAAGCTCTTCCTCACCGGCGACGATGGAGTAGCGGCGGTGCTAGGGTTTGAGAAGCTCGATAGAGAGAGAGAGCGGTCGGGCGGAGTAAAGGAAATGAGGAAGGGGAGAAGGGGTATATATAGCCACGGTGAAAAACTGTTCGCCCGAAGATTTGGGACGAACGTGCCCCTGACCCTTCTCATTCGCTTGACATGTGTCACCCACGTACTGAAAAGTGGAGATTGTGTTAGATCGTGGGTGAATAGAAAGTTTATCATGGGATGCGGAACGGTTTGAGCGGCAAAGCCGAAAATTTGGATAAGATAAGTGAAAAGTTTCGTTCGCAATTTATTCAGCTGACAAGGACACAGTGAAGATTTTGAACGAGTTTCAAATAGAACGCACATGAAGAATTTGTTAATAGCTAGGGTTGAGTATAGCATAGAGGGGAAGGGTCCGATCACATTCACTTAGCGTAAAAAACAACTTGAAGAAATAGCCATAAGTGAATGTCAGAGAGGACATTAACCCATATATATATATATATATATATATATATATATATATATATATATATATATATATATATATATATATATATATATATATAGTCAATGAGGAAAGACAATGAAACATTGAAGATTTTGCAAAGTTGAAGAATTTGAAAAATTGAAGAATTTCAAAACCGAGGAAAAACTCAAATTGAAGATTTTCAACTTTGGTGGTGGCGTGACCCACCGTATAAGAATGATGATTTCAGACACCGCTGCATACAATTGTCGAGGGTTCTGAGAATCAAATTCTTCATTAATTTCTTAACACTTAGAGTGTTATTCTTCATTGATTGAAGAAAACGCTTCTTCATGTGTTGCACATCTAAGTCATCAATTTTGCATAAGTGTCGGATGTGTGTCCTTTTCAAAGAACATTCAAGATTCTAAGATATTTAGCTCACACCGCAACTTGCTAAATCTCTTCTCATCCAAGGGCTTTGTGAAGATATCGGCTAGCTGTTCTTGGTCTTCACATGCCCGATGGAGATGTCGCCCTTCAACACATGATCACGAAGAAAATGATGACGAATCTGAATGTGCTTTGTCTTCGAGTGCTGAACTGGGTTGTGAGCAATCTTGATGGCACTCTCATTGTCAAAGTAGAGAGGTACATTCTTCACGTTGATGCCGTAGTCCTTGAGAGTTTGCTTCATCCACAGCAATTGAGCACAACAAGAGCCAGCAGCAATGTATTCAGCTTCCGCAGTAGACAGTGATACGCAGCCTGCTTTCTTCGAGGACCAATGGACCAAAGATCGTGCGAGGAAATGACAAGTACCAGATGTTGACTTGTGGTCCACACGATCACCAAAGATAGTCGAGTCGAATATCCAATGAGATCAAAAGTTGAGCCCTTGGGGTACCATAATCCTAGTGTTGGTGTGTGAGCTAGATATCGAAGAATATGCTTCACAGCCTTATGGTGTGATTCCTTGGTGTAGCTTGAAATCGGGCACACATGCAAATACTAAGCATTATATCTAGCCTAGATGCACATAAGTACAATAAAGAACCAATCATGGAGCGGTATACCTTGTGATCAAGTCAATACCATTTTCATCGATTGCATAGATGGCCATTTGTGGGCATAGGAATTTTGACACCTTTGCAATCTTGCATTCAATTTCTTCATGACATCTTTGAGGTATTTCCCCTGAGATATGAATATGCCATTGTGTTGTTGACGAATTTGAAGACCTAAGAAGAATTTCAATTCTCCCATCATAGACATTTGATATTCTTCACTCATCATATAGGCAAATTCATCACTATAATGTTGGTCAGTACAGCCAAAGATAATATCATCAACATATATTTGGCACACAAACAGTTCACCATCATATGATTTAGTAAAGAGAGTAGGGTCGAATGAACCGGGTGTGAAGCCATTCTTCACGAAGAATTCCTTCAATGTATCATACCACGCCTGTGGGGCCTATTTGAGACCATAGAGGGCCTTGTTGAATCTGAAGACTTTGTCGGGATTCTTTGGATCTTCAAAACCTGGGGGTTGAGCAACATATACTTGTTCCTCAAGCTTACCATTGAGGAATGCACTTTTCACATCCATTTGATATAAAGTGATATTATGATGGTTAGCATATGCAAGTAATATGCGAATAGCCTCAAGTCTAGCAACAGGTGCAAAAGTTTCATCGAAATCAATTCCTTCAACCTGTGTGTAGCCTTGAGCTACAAGTCGTGCCTTATTCCTCACCACAAGGCCATTTTCATCTTGCTTGTTGCGGTAGATCCACTTTGTGCCAATGATATTATGCTTGCGAGGATCTGGACGTTTGACCAGTTCCCAGACATTGTTGAGCTCGAAATGATGTAATTCTTCTTGCATAGCTTGAATCCACTCAGGCTCCAAAAATGCTTCATCTACCTTAGTGGGCTCTGTGATAGAGACAAAAGCATAGTGCCCACAAAAGTTAGATAAATGTGAAGCTTTTGAGCGTGTGAGAGGACCTGGCGCTTCAATGTCATTGATGATCTTGTCAACTTGCACTTCTTTTTGCAACGCGAGGATGAGCTGGTTGTCATCGAGGAATTTGGTCAAGATTTTCTTCAAAGACCATTTTCTTCAAAGATTATCTTCAGGTGCATCAGCTCGACGTTCTTCGCGTTCTGGAATGAATTCTTCAGCAGATTCTTCAGTAGGAATGACATCCTCAGTCGCCTTGAACTTGATAGATTCCTCAGGTGTTGGTTCATCTATCACAGAAGGTAGGTTCTCTCTTTGCGAGCCATTAGCTTCATTCAACCGCACATCTACTGTATCAACAATCTTGTGAAGAGCGATGTTGAAGACTCTTTAGGTGTGCGAGTCCTTTCCATAACCAAGCATAAAACCTTCATGTGCTTTCGGTGCAAATTTAGCATTGTGATGAGGATCTCTAATCCAACATTTAGCAATCAAGACTTTGAAATAACTCACATTGGGTTTCTTGTCGTTGAGGAGTTCATAGGCAGTCTTCTTGAAGAATTTGTGAAGATATACTGCTTGATGATGTGGCATGCGGTATCAATTGCATCAATCCAAAAACGACGATGCTTTGTATTCATCAAGCATAGTGCAAGCCATCTCAACAAGAGTTCTGTTCTTGCGCTCCACGACGCCATTTTCTTTGAGGAGTATAGGGAGCAGATAACTCATGAGTAATACCAAGTTCATCAAGATAGTCATCAAGACCGAATTCTTGAACTCAGTTCCATTGTCACTCCCGATGTGCCCGATCTTCACATCAAAGTTGGTAGAAGCCCTCGAGGAAAATCGCTTGAAGACTTCCTCGCACTTCATGTTTGTAAGTAACAATGTGTACCCATGTGTAACGAGAGTAATCATCAACAATAACAAAGCCATATAGAGATGCATCATTAGTGACTGGCCGAGTAATGATTAGGACCAAAGAGGTCCATGTGAAGCAATTCGAATGGACGAGTAGTGGTCATGATAGTCTTCGCTGGATGCTTGGCCTTGGTCATTTTTCCATCTTCACAGGCTCCACACAAGTGATCCTTGAGGAATTTGACATTCTCAATGCCAATGACATGCTTCTTCTTTGCAAGCGTGTGCAAATTCCTCATGCCTGCGTGACCAAGTCGTCGATGCCATAGCCAGCCTTCTGAAGCTTTTTCAAGTAGGCACACGGCTGGTTGCGGTCCTCAGAGAAATCAACAATATACAAGTCTCCTCTCCTAAAGCCTTCAAGACTTTGGAATTGTCAGCTTCCATGATCACAACACAACGATATTTGCCAAAGACAACAACCATATCAAGATCACAAAGCATTGAGATCGACATGAGGTTGTATCCTAAGGACTCAACAAGCATGACTTTGTCCATGTGTATGTCCTTAGAGATCGCAACCTTACCTAGACCCAATACCTGACTTTTGCCTTTGTCAGCAAAGATGATATGCTTCAGATGTGACAGTGATAAGGGAGCATCCATCAATAGATTCTTGTCACCAGTCATGTGATTTGTACATCCACTATCGAGGACCCACTCATTGGCTTTGGGTTGATCATCCCGCAGATGAATTAGTGCAACTTACGATCTCATATACTTCATCGATGAAGAATATGATATCAATTTCATCGAGCAAAGATAATGTATAGGCAAGATGAGGACGTGTGAAATGAAGGT
Source organism: Aegilops bicornis (assembly GCA_021605145.1). Taxonomy (NCBI): domain Eukaryota; kingdom Viridiplantae; phylum Streptophyta; class Magnoliopsida; order Poales; family Poaceae; genus Aegilops; species Aegilops bicornis. Next base: position 637,274,701 of record CM038675.1, read on the forward strand.
TCATTTCTTCATGATTAGCTGCGTCCTTTCGTGCATTTTTGTCGTGCCCCCAAAGAAATTCTTGAGACATTAAAGCACGCCTCGAGACCTGACCTCGCAGAAGAGATTAGTTCTTTTTCTTCACCACCCACATCTGAAGGGGTGGCAAAGAGTTCATCACTCATGCGAGATCCATATGAGAATGGTGGCATAGAGGCCAATCCATTTCGCTTCACATAAGAGGGGTTAGGGTAAGCATATGAATAAGCAGAGAAATTCTTCGAGGACTTATGAACATATTGGTTTGAAGAATAATGCACATAGTCATAGCCCTTAGCTCTACCCTGCGAAACAGAGTTGTTAGCACGATGATAATCATATGAGGACTTTGATCCATGTGAGGAATTTGGTCCGTATGAGGACTTGGATCCATATGAAGAATTTGGTCTATATGAAGAGTTCGATCTGGGGTTCCTATTCTTCACAGGTGGTGTCATGAGGACATTCACCTAAAGACTTTCAAGGCACTTCTTGGGAACCCAGATTTTCTTCATAGGAGAACCGTTCCTGCAGTTAGTGCCAACATATCTAGCAAATACTTCACCATTCTGATTTTTGAACAGTTTATAGTTGGAGTCAAATGACTCATCAGAAGAATGAAGAGATTCACATGTAAAGCCAGATAAGTTAGATGGATCAACTGGAGGTCCCTTTGCAAAGAACCCATGAGGTTTTGGGGTACCGCTCAAAGCTTCCAATATGTTCCATCAAGATGGAGTTTCCTCTCAAAGGCAATACCCTCTTTCCTAGGGTTCCTGTTGAGGATCTCTTTTTAAGCACATCACAAAGAGTCTGATGCCCTTTGAGGCTTTTGTACATGCCTGTCATGTACAATTTCTTCAGCCCTGCATCGTCAGTGATACTAGCAATGTCCTCAGATGAGGAATTAGTGATAGCAGGAGCAGGTGAGGAATTTGTAACAGTTGAAGCATTTGAACATTCAGGTGAAGAATTAGCAGATTCACGTTCAATGCACTTTAAACATGGAGGAACAAATTCTTCCTGAGAAGCGCTGATTTGTTGAGAAAGTAATGAATCACGCTCCTTCTGAAGATCTTCATAACTCACTCTTAGCTTCTCAAGATCTTGCTTTCTTTGAAGAAATTCATAAGAAAGTTTCTCATGATCACACAAGAGAGTGTTATGATGACCTTGAAGACTGTCAAGCCTAGATCAAGTCTCAAGATTTTCGATTAGGGCTTTAGTGCGATCCATTTCTTCACCCAACGTATCATCACTTTTACCTAACATGTTTTGAACCTTTTCCAAGGCATGTTGTTGTTTGCGGCAATACAAACAAGCTTGGTATAGCTAGGTTCAATATCATCATCAGATCCATCATCATTAGATTCATCGTCACTATACTCGGATGAGGAACATTCGGTTACCTTGTCACCCTTTGCCATGAGATATGATGCAGAAGATGATGATTCTGGTTCGAAAGTCATCGTTTTGAGAGATTCCTTGAAGTCCTCAAACAAAGGATCATGACGGGTTTGATGACCTTCATATACGTCGGAGATTCGGTCCTAGATAAGCTTCGCATTGCAAAGATGCATAATGCGCTTGAATTCATCTCTAGATAGGCAGGAACAGATGATATCCTTCGCCATGATGTCAAGTCGAGTGTACTTGCGAATATCATCTGCGTTCGCCGTCTTGCATGCATCAAGAAGACCAATTTCAGTGACGGTCCACAGCTCGCTGTCCATTGCCATGAGGCACTTCCTCATCATGGCCTTCCACTTGGGATAATCATGACCGTCAAAGATAGGGCATGTCACTTTATTCATACCTGCGGTCGACATAACTAAAACTCCAGGTGGTTAAACCAAAATCACACAGAACAAGGGAGTACCTTGCTTTGATACCAATTGAAAGCGCGTTATATCGACTAGAGGGGGGGTGAATAGGCGATTTTTATGAATTCTTCAATGAGGAATTTGCCGGTGAGGAAATTCCTAAGTGAAGAACTACTTGCAGCGGAATAAGTACTCAGAAGTAAGCATAAGAGAATGCGGGCATGGTCATCCTGATGAAATGAAGATAATCAAATATTACAGAAAGCGTAAACACAGGATAACACAAGATGAAGACAAACAGACTGAATAAATTGAATTGAGGAAATTGAGAAAGTCTTCAGTCAAGGTCTGCAAACACAGATATGAACGTACACTCAACACAGTAATGAGGAAATGAAAGAGTAGAGGAAATAGAAACAGTTAGGTTGGTGAAGACAATGATTTGGTAGACCAGTTCCAACTACTGTCTCGGTTGTACGTCTGGTTGGAGCGGCTGAGTATTTAAACTCGAGGACACACAGTCCCGGACACCTAGTCGCTGAGCACGCAGCTCAGGACACCAAGTCCTCACCGTATTCTCCTTGAACTAAGGTCACACAGACCTCGTCCAATCACTCGTGGTAAGTCTTCAGGCAACTTCCAAACCTTCACAGACTCGGTCACTCGGCGATCCACAATTCCTCTTGGATGCTCTAGACCATGACGCCTAACCGTCTGGAAGAAGCACAATCTTCAAAGGTAACAAGCGCCGGATCCATGCAGGATCAATCTCTTCAGTGATGCTCAATCACTTTGGGTGTGTAGGGTTTGGTTTTCGGGTTTTTCCTCACTCGATGATTTTCGCTCAAAGTCCTCGGAGGATGGGTTGCTCTCAAATGACAAGTGTCAAGTTCTCTTGGAGCAGCCAACCAGCTAGTGGTTGTAGGTGGCGGCTATTTATAGCCTAGGGAGCAGCCCGACATGATAAGACATAAACGCCCTTCAATGATATGACCGTTAGGTGGATAAGATATTTTGGGACAGCTGGCGCCAAGAAGACAAAGAACGGTCCGAAATTTGACTCTCAAATTCCTCGGGGCTATCATGTTCCTCGCTGTGTAGGCAATCCAAGACTGGCGAATTCCTAACTCCTCGGTCAGAACAAATTCTCACACCGGAAGAACTTCGTCTCACATCAAGAAATTGACTGAACTGTATGAGATTTTCAAAGGCTTCACTCGAAGGGATTGGTAGGTGTAGGATTTTGAGTTGAGCATCACATGGAAATTTTTCCTTAGTATTTCCTCGACCCCCTTTAACATTACGGTGTTTCCTTTGACTCAAGAAAGAGAAAACGAAACTATGAAAACAAAAGTCTTCACGCTTCATGTTCCTCAAATGAATACCAAGTGTTCAAGGTCACACCAATTTCTTCACTTTCAAAGTCTTCAGAAAGTCTTCAGAATATCAAAGTCTTCAGTCGAAGAACTTCATTTTTAGGGGTCGACTTTCTCTGTAAATATCAAACTCCTCATAGACTTATAGACCCGTGTACACTCACAAACGCATTAGTCCCTTAACCTATAAGTCTTCAATACACCAAAATCACTAAGGGGCACTAGATGCACTTACATTATATGATCTATCTATGTTATTATTGTTGAGAGAACTTGCACTAGTGAAAGTATGAACCCTAGGCCTTGTTTCCTATCATTGCAATACAATTTATGCTCACTTTTATCATTAGTTACCTTGCTGTTTTTATTATTTCAGATTACAAAAACCTTTATCTACCATCCATATTGCACTTGTATCACTATCTCTTCGCCGAACTAGTGCACCTATACAATTTACCATTGTATTGGGTGTGTTGGGGACACAAGAGACTCTTTGTTATTTGGTTGCAGGGTTGCTTGAGAGAGACCATCTTCATCCTACGCCTCCCACAGATTGATAAACCTTAGGTCATTCACTTGAGGGAAATTTGCTACTGTCCTACAAACCTATGCACTTGCAGGCCCAACAACGTCTACAAGAAGAAGGTTGTGTAGTAGACATCAACCTTGCCGTTGCCGGGGAGGTGAGTGCTTGAAGGTATATATTTAGATCTTGCAATTGAATCTTTTTGTTTCTTGTTTTATCACTAGTTTAGTTTATAAAAGAAAACTACAAAAAAATGGAATTGAGTTTGTCTCATACGCTTCATCTTTTTAATATCTTTCGTGAGTATGATGGAAAAGAAAATTGTGCCAAAGTGTTAGAAGAAGAATTACATAGAATGTTTGGCACTAAATGATGAGCATGATTGCAATGTTGTTAGTATGAATTCCTTGAATATCCATGATGCTAAAGATATGCAAAGCCACAAGCTTGGGGAAGCTATGTTTGATGAAGATAATATTTTTTGTCCCCCAAGATTTGATGAGCAAATTTACTATGATGAAAGCATGCCTCCTATCTATGATGATTATTGTGGTGACACGTATGGTATAAAGAATAATGATAACCATGAAACTTGTCATCTTGATCTTAATTTTCAATCACATGATAGTCATTTTGTTGAGTTTGCTCCCACTATTATTCATGAGAAGAAATTTGATTATGTGGAGAGTAGTAAAATTTCTATGCTTGTAGATCATGAAAAGAATGCTTTAGGTGCTGGTTATATTGTTGAATCATTCATGATGCTACTGAAAATTATTATGAGGGAGGAATATATTCTTGTAGGAATTGCAATAATGCCAAGTTTCCTCTCTATGTGCTTAAAATCTTGAAGCTATGCTTGTTCTTCCTTCCTATGCTAGTTGATTGTTGTTCCAATAAGTTGTTTGCCCACAAAATCCCTATGCATATAAAGTGGGCTAGACTTAAATGTGCTAGTCATATTCTTCATGATGCTCTCTTTATGTTTCAATTCTTATCTCTTATGTGAGCATCATTGAAATCATCATGCCTAGCTAGGGGCGTTAAACGTTAGCGCTTGTTGGGAGGCAACCCAACTTTATTTTAGTTTCTTGATTTTGATTCTGTTTAGGAATAAATAATACATCTAGCTTATGGTTAGATGTGGTTTTATGTTTTAATTAGTGTTTGTGCCAAGTAGAACCTTTGGGAAGACTTGGGTGAAGTCTTTATGATCATGCTGTAAAAAACAGAAACTTTAAGCGCCCCGATATTAGCTTCAACTTTTTACTGGAGTGTGCTATTTAGTTGATTCTTTTTGCAGATGATTATTAGACAAATTTCTCAGGTCCACCAATTTAGTTTAGAATTTTTGTAGTTCCAGAAGTTTTCGTTAGTTACAGATTACTACAGACTGTTCTGTTTTTGACAGATTCTGTTTTCATTGTGTTGTTTGCTTATTTTGATGAATCTATGGCTAGTAAAATAGTTTATAAACCATAGAGAAGTTGTAATACAGTAGGTTTAACACCAATATAAATAAATAATGAGTTAATTACAGTACCTTGAAGTGGTGTTTCGTTTTCTTTCGCTAACGGAGCTCACGAGTTTTCTGTTAAGTTTTGTGTTGTGAAGTTTTCAAGTTTTGGGTAAAGATTCGATGGACTATGGATTAAGGAGAGGTAAGAGCCTAAGCTAGGGGATTCCCATGGCACCCCAAGTTAATATTCAAGGATAACCAAGAGCCTAAGCTTGGGGATGCCCTGATGGCATCCTCTTTCGCCTTCGCTCATCGGTAACTTTACTTGGAGCTATATTTTTATTCACCACATGATATGTGTTTTGCTTGGAGCGTCATTTTATTTTGTTAGTATTTGCTTTCTGTTAATTAGATTAATATTTTGAATCTTTAGTTTCAATAAAAAAGTCAAGGATAGCCTTTGCCATGCTTATTTTGCTACTATACATGTTGCTGTTTGAAAACAGAAAGTTTACCGCTGTTGCAAAAATTCCCTAGAAAAGTCAGAGAGTGGTATAATGTTGAATCTTTTTGAATATTGAGCTCTGATAAATTTATTACAGTGGGAATTTTAGGTCATAATTTTTGGAGTTATAGAAGTATTGATACTCTTGCATTCTTCACAGACTGTACTGTTTTGGCAGATTGTTGTTATGTTTGCATTGTTTGCATATGTTTGCTTGTTTAATGATTATATTTGAGGATAGGAGTATTAAATATGCAGATTCATTTAGTATGCAATGTTGAATAATAATGTTAGTGATTTTTTACAGTAGAAAATGATAAGGTTTTGCATTGGTTTATACTAACCTATCTCACGAGTTCTTGTTGAGTTTGTTGTGAATGAAGCTTTTGATAAAAGAGAAACCATGATATGAGAGGAATTAAGGAGAGACAAAAGTTCAATCTTGGGGATGCCCAAGGCACCCCAAGATAATATTTCAAGAAGTCTCAAGCATCTAAGCTTGGGGATGCCCCGGTAGGCATCCCACCTTTCTTCTCCAACAACTTTCGGTTAGTATCGGTTGGGCCTAAGTTTTTGCTTCTTCACATGAGTTGTGCTATCCTTGCAATGTCATTTTATTTTGTTTTGATTGCTGTTTGAATACAATACCAAGATCTGAAATTCCTTAATGGGAGAGTCTTCATATAGTTGCATAATTATTCGATTACTCATTGATCTTCACTTATATCTTTTGGAGTAGTTTGTTGTTTGCTCTAGTGCTTCACTTATATCTTTTAGAGCATGGTGGTAGTTTTATTTTGAAGAAATAGATGAACTCTCATGATTCACTTATATTATTTTGAGAGTCTTAAATAGCATGGTAATTTGCTTAAATAATCTTAATATGCTAGGTATTCAAGACTAGTAATAACTTTCTTCTAAGTGTGTTGAATACTAAGAAAAGTTTGATGCTTGATGATTGTTTTGAGATATGAAGATGGTGATATTAGAGTCATGCTAGTTGTGTAGTTGTGAATTTGAGAAATACTTGTGTTAAAGTTTGTGATTCCCGTAGCATGCACGTATGGTGAACCTTTATGTGATGAAGTCAGAGCATGATTTATTTATTGATTGTCTTCCTTATGGGTGGCGGTCGGGGATGAGCGATGGTCTTTTCCTACCAATCTATCCCCCTAGGAGCATGCGCATAATATTTTGCTTTGATAACTTCTAGATTTTTGCAATAAGTATATGAGTTCTTTATGACTAATGTTGAGTCCATGGATTATACACACTTCTCCTCCTCCCACCATTGCTAGCCTCTCTTATACCGCACACTTTTCGACGGTATCATACACCCACCATATACCTTCCTCAAAACAGCCACCATACCTACCTGTCATGGCATTTCCATAGCCATTCCGAGATATATTGCCATGCAACTTTCCACCGTTCCGTTTATTATGACACGCCCCATCATTGTCATATTGCTTTGCATGATCATGTAGGTGGCATCGTATTTGTGGCAAAGCCACCGTTCATAATTCTTTCATACATGTCACTTATGAGTCATTGCATATCCCGGTACACCGCCGGAGGCATTCATAGAGTCATATTTTGTTCTAAGTATCGAGTTGTAATTGTTGAGTTGTAAGAAAAATAAAAGTGTGATGATCATCATTTTTAGAGCATTGTCCCAAGTGAGGAAAGGAGGATGGAGACCATGATTCCCCCACAAGTCGGGATGAGACTCCGCGAAAAAAGAGAGGCCATAAATAAAGAGAAAAGGCCCAAATAAAAAAAATAAAAAAAACAAAAAATGAGAGAAAAAGAGAGAAGGGACAATGCTACTATCCTCTTACCACACTTGTGTTTCAAAGTAGCACCATGATCTTCATGATAGAGAGTCTCCTATGTTGTCACTTTCATATGCTAGTTGGAATTTTAGATTATAGAACTTGTCTTGTATGTTCCAATGATGGGCTTCCTCAAAATGCCCTAGGTCTTCGTGAGCAAGCGAGTTGGATGCACACCCACTTAGTTTCTCTTGTTGAGCTTTCAAATGCTTATAGCTCTAGTGCATCCGTTGCATGGCAATCCCTTCTCCCAACTTATAAGCAACTTCTCCCATGCGTTGCAAAATCTTATAAGCAACTTCTCCCATGCGTAATTCCAACTTATAATGCTGACAGTCCTTCTGGTAATTCCAACTTATAAGAAACTTCTCCCATGCGTTGCAAAATCTTATACGGTCCAACGAAACGTGGTGCTAACTTTCCTTTAACTCCAAAACGCTTAACTCCTCGAAGTGGGGATACTCTGAGATATACTCTGTCTCCAACTTCATACTCAATCGCTGTGCGCTTTGAATCGGCATAGCTCTTTTATGCGACTGGGCTACCTTGAGCACATCTCGAATCAACTTAACTTTCTGCTCAGACTCCTTAATCAAATCTGGTCCAAACAACTGACGATCTCCAGTTTCGTCCCATAACAACGGTGTCCTGCACCTTCTTCCATACAAAGCCTCGAAAGGTGCCATCTTCAAGCTGGTTTGGTAACTGTTGTTGTAGGAAAATTCTGCATACGGCAAATTATCATCCCAGCTAGATCCATAATCTAGGGCACAAGCTCTCAAAGATGTCCTCCAAAATCTGATTGACTCTCTCGGTCATCCCATCGGTCTGTGGGTGGAAAGCTGTACTGAATTCCAATCAGGTTCCCAATGTTTCATGCAATCGGTTCCAAAATTTTGAGGTAAACCGGGTTCCTCTATACGATACGATGCTCCTCGTAACTCCGTGTAAGCACACAATTCTGGTCATGTATATCTTTGCCAACTTAGCACTGCTATAGGTGGTCTTGATCGAATAAAATGAGCTACCTTTGTTAAACGGTCGACTATAACCCAAATCGAGTCATATCCGTAACGAGTCTTTGGTAATCCTGTGATAAAATCCATGCCTAGTTTATCCCACTTCCATTCGGGTATCGGCAATGGTTGTAACAATCCTCGCTGGCTTCGATGTTCGCCTTTACTTTCGACATACATCGCAAAACTGCTACATACTCCGCAATATCCTTCTTCATTCCGGTCCACCGAAAGTATTCTTCAAATCCAAGTACATCTTGGTATTTCGGTGAATCGAATACGGTGAATCATGAGCTTCTTGTAAAATCAGCTTCACGATCTACGGGTCATTGGGCACATAAACACGGTCTTCAAACCATAGGGTATCGTGCTCATCCTCACGAAATCCTTTAGCTTTTTCTTTGCTCATTTTCTCCTTTATAGAGGCAACTTCCTTATCTCGCCTTTTGGGCTTCTCTGATTTTGTCCATCGATGTCATTTGAATCTCCAATGCTGCTACATAGCCTCTCGGAACTATTTCCAAACATAGCTCTCGAAGGTCCTCGGCTAACTCATTGGGTATTCCTCCCATCATTAGGGTATTGACGTGGCTCTTACGGCTCAATGCGCGCTACTTACATTAGCCTTCCCGGGTGATAATGCAATCTCATGTCATAATCCTTGATAAGCTCTAACCATCTCCTTTGTCTCGAGATTCAATTCCTACGTGTGAAGATGTACTTCAAACTCTTGTGATCCGTATATACTTCACAATGATTTCCAATGAGAAAATGTCTCCACGTCTTCGTGGCATGCACAACGGCTGCTAACTCCAAATCATGAGTGGCATAATTCAACTCATGGGGCTTAAGTTGTCGTGAAGCATACGAAACAACTCTTCCTTCCTGCATAAGCACCGCTCCAAGTCCTCGACGTGAAGCATCGTAATACACCTCATAATCCTTAGTCCGATCCGCAATATCAAAACTGGTGAGGTAACCAATCTTTTCTTCAACTCCTGAAAACTTGCCTCACAGTCCTCAGTCCATATGAATTTGTTTTCCTTCAACAATTCTGTCATAGGATTAGCAATCCTTGAGAAATTCTCAATGAACCTTCGGTAGTATCCTCCGAGTCCAAGGAAACTCCGAATATCTCCAACTGTCGTTGGTGCTTCCCATTTGGTTACGGTCTCAACTTTTGTGGGGTCAACTGCTATCCCTTCTCCGGATATAACATGTCCGAGAAATCCAACTTCCTTTAGCCAAAACTCACATTTGCTGAACTTGGCATACAACTGGTGTTCCCTCGGTTTCTCCAAAACCAATCGCAAATGTTCCTTGTGTTCCTCTTCATTCTTCGAGAAAATCAAAATGTCATCAATGAACACCACGCATTTAACTTATCCAAAAACTCCATAAACACTTTGTTCATCGTGTTCATGAAATAGGCTGGTGCGTTAGTCAGTCCAAATGACATAACGGTATACTCGTATAGTCCATATCTCGTGGTAAATGCTGTCTTGGGTATGTCCCGCTCCCGAATCTTCAATCGATGGTACCACGATCGCAAGTCGATCTTGGAAAACACCTTGGCTCCTTGCAAGCGATCAAACAGATCATTTATCATAGGTAGTGGGTACTTGTTCTTGATTGTTACTTCATTCAATCCACGATAATCAACAACCATTCTTAACGATCCGTCCTTCTTCTCCACTAGCAAAGCGGGTGATCCCCAAGGTGAAGAACTTGGGCGTATAAAACCTTTATCCAAAAGCTCCTTAATCTGCTTCTTGATTTCCGCCAAATCCTGTCTTTGGCATCCTATACGGTCGCTTCGATATCGGGCCTGTTCACGGCAACAGCTCGATCAAAAACTCAATGTCTCTATCCGGTGGCATTCACGGCAACTCTTAGGAAATACATCAGGAAAATCCTTCACCACTGGTACTTCTTCCTGCACCACTCCTGATAAGCAATTGACTTGCGCTCTTCTCGGCTGATGCCGTGATACATACTTAATCCTTCTTCCTTCAGGTGTGGTGAGCAAAATTGACTTTGTGGTGCAATCTATGTTTCCTCCATACCTTGATAACCAATCCATACCTAATATCACATCCAATCCTTGGGATTCCGTAACTATTAGGTCCGAGGGAAAACATAGTGTCCAATCCTTAATGGCGGTCGATCACACCATTTACTAGCCATGTACTCGCCCGGGTGAGGTTACTAGCATGGGTGACCTAAGGGCTTGGGTTGGTAACTTGTACTTATCCACAAATCCCTTGATATGTATGAATGCGATGCACCAAGATCGAAAAGAACAACTGCGATAAATGACTTAACCAAAAACTTACCGACATCTGCATCGGGCTGATCTTCAACCTCCTCCACTTCAATGTGGTTCACCTGTCCCCCTATTGAAAGGGTTGGGCTTCTTTCGAGCTTCCATTGCCATTTCCATTCTGGCCTTCTGGACAGTCATTGGCATAATGCCCAATCTTGCGGCACTTAAAGCAAGTAATATGACTCAGGTCTACTTTGGATGGTGTTGACGGGTTGGTGCGATTCTGTCCATTGCTTCCTCCATTTCCGTTCCCATTCTTGGTGCTGTTATGGTTATGCGAATTACCTCCTCCATGGGTATGCTGAAACTGAATTCCTGACTTAGGGGTATAACGAGGTTTCTTTGAGCTCCAGTTATACTTCCCTTGCCCATACTTCCACTTACGGTTCTCAATTTGTGCTGCTTTCCTTCAATCATGAGGGCTCGATCTACTAACTCCTGGTAGTTATTGAAATCGGCTACCATCAACGGCATCTTGAACTCATCATTCAGTCCTTCTAGAAACTTCTCTGTTTAGCTGCATCAAGAGTAACGTCATCCGGGGCATAACGTGCTAGTTTACTAAATTCATCCACGCATCGCCAACAGTCCTTCCTCCTTGGCGTAAATTGCGAAACTCACGCTTCTTCATGGCCATAGCTCCTGCTGAAACATGGGCGGTCTGAAAAGCTTGCTGAAATTGATCCCATGTGGCCGGTGTCTGTGGTAAGTGGTTGTGAAATTCTCCCACCATGTCGCTGCGGGTCCTTCAAGCTGATGTCCGCAAACTTCACTCTTTCTCCATCCGTGCATCCTGCGGTGGTCAGCTCCTTCCTATCTTGCGGAGCCGGTCATCTGCTACAATTGGCTCGGTGCTCTTTGGAATACACCGCGGGTTTAGTCTAAGGAAAGCGGAGTCGGATGATCCGCAGTGGTGGTGGCGGTGGGTTGTTGTTGTTGTTGTTGTTGCCACAGTTACGCACCAATGTTTGAATCAGGTATTCGCTGCTGGATCAGTTGGGTGATCTCTGGCGGGGAAAACAAATCCGGGGTCGCGTCTCGGAGGCATCTGATGGGTTTAGAAAAGACGAGAATTTAGAATAGAATGAGGTCTAAGGGGAATCACTACCCAAATGCACATGAGCAAATACACACAAAATCACTTCATTCAATCAAACGAAGGCTTACAACGATCTAACTATCGCAAAAGTGCGTGTACTATAATGTTTACATGGAGGGAATACTACTAATATGTGGGGGACTTCTACTAATTTGAACCGTGGAAGACTCCATAATGTCCGCTTCCAGCTTCGTCTTCAAAGTCGGGTTCACTTGGATCCGAATCGGTGTCGTCGATGTTGATGTAGTCGCTTGGGCAATCGACATACTGGTCTTCATTCTGAGCGCCAACTTCTTCTTGAGTTCTTCAATCTCGTACTTAAGATCGTTATTGTGTCTTGCCGAGCTACGATCTCGTCCATATAGTCCTTGCGTGTTGTCTTTAGTTCTTCTTCAAGTTCGATGATCCTTCCCTTTGCATTCTCGCAACTCCAACATATCATTGCACATCTGGTTCTCCTGGCGTCGAATGTGCTGGTTTAACTCCTGGATGAACGCTGCAATGGATCTATCCTTCTTGGTGCTGACGACGTCCCATTTGTCATCTCGACGTCCGCAAATCTGGTAGATAGTGTCCTGAAGGTCTTCTTGATAAACTTCTCCAATGCGTCCCATGGTGATGTGAGCTGCCATGCTCTTTCCCAGACTCCAAGTTGGTGCAATCGAAAACACTATCTATAGGTTTGGTGATTGGGGTAATGTCCTTCCCGAACGTGAGCGTGAATCTTCCAAATAGCTCCTCTTCGTGCAAGAGTGGCGTTGAAAGTCCCGTGAAGCTTGGTAGTCCAATGTTCAGGTACTTGGTAACTTCCTTCAAGTGAAATCCAAAAGGTGTGCCTTCGTCCGGTTGGGTGTACTTGATCTTCGCGTCCTTCATCCTAAAGAGAGTAGAAAAGATGAGGAGTTAGAAAATGGGAAGAGAATAGTGATCTATGGCTTTATCTTAGTGGTCGTGTCCTACAGTGTGTGCTCGATACCATTCTCTCAGAGCGACCAGACCGAATGGATCTAGTGCTCGTGCTCGGTGTCATCCCCGGATCAAGAATGTCGACACCACACAAGATTTCAAGGATTTATAGCAGAGTAGCAATCACACACTTATTACATCGTTGTCCACAAGGGAACTTAATACAATAATATGTCTTAAGGCCATCTAATAATAACAAATGAAGGCTTGGAAGACAAGTGAGTCCATCAACTCCAACGGCATCATCGAGTATAGAACCACGACCTAACACCTTACTCGTCAATGAAAAAGTGCATAACGTGAAAAGTTGCAGCCCAAAACGGGTCAAGACACATGGAATATCTTGGCAATGTAACACATCGAGACCAATGAAGCAACAAGCCTATACTACATGCATATATGGCTGGTGGTAAGGCTCTACGGTTACATTTTGCATAAAGCTGGTTTTTCCCTACATCAAAGGAATAATTTTATTTAACTATCATGGTGGTTGTTAAACATTGAGAATGGTTGACAGCATCCTCAATCCCAATTAAAAGTACTCATTAAAACCCAATAACTTTATTATTAGAAGTAACATGTTGAGATTCACATGATATTCAAGTACTAGATACTCAAGATGTCCATAACCGGGGACACGGCTAATCATGATTAGTTTATACACTCTGTAGAGGTTTATGACTTTTCCCCACAAGACTCGATCGCCTCCGCTTGGTTCTCGCACTACATGGTGTTTGAGAGACGGATGACCGAGACATAGTCTTCGAAGCGCTTAGCACCTTACATGTGGGTAGACCGTACCAACCTACATCCCCTACATCAGCTAGCCTACCCGTAAGAGTTCGCACAACTTAGTCAACTACGCCAGAGCCCATAATTGGCTTGTGGCTGCACACGGAAGTTTCCAGTTTGAATAATCTTATGATCCCTTAGAGCACGGGTGGCGGTCCAAGAAATACTGAGCAAGTCCTCGATAGAAACCAGTGCCTCAATCCACCCAGATGTGTGTTTAGGTTGCCACCTTAAATAAACCATTAATTAACAATCTCACATCTGTCATGGATATTCACTCACCCAATCCACGTCTACTAGCATAGCATGGCATAATTAAGCAAACGAGAAGTAACTCCCAAGGTTTCATAAGTAAAACAGGTAATAGGTACTACCTCAATCTACTTCCCATCCCACAATTTAATTAGATCCTAAACATGCAAGTGTTTGAGGGTTTGATCTAATGCAATAAAACTGGGTAGTAGAAAAGGCATGATCAAAGTGTTACTTGCCTTGTCGATGATCCATGAGTCCTAGAGATTCAAGTAACAAGCGGCGCACCGGTGATCTAACGCAGACAAACAACAAGCATACAATAAGTACTCATCTAATGCACGGGAAATCTCGAATAAAAGATCTAACCAGATAGTTCAACTTAAGAACCCTGGTTGCAAAAGAATCGAATCAAATAAAGCATCGAAAGTCGGAACTCGAGAGAGAATGACTCGGTTTAGCAATCTGAAATTAAGTCAAAATTTTATAGTAGCAAAACTCTGTGTAAGTAGGTTAGTTGAACGGGCGGTTTCATAACGAAACTCCAGCGCTTGAATCACCTGATTCCGATAAACGAGCAAGAAATAAAACAGATTTGAAAATCGGATCGTAAATCGAATCAAAAATAATGGATTAAATCCGATTTAAAAGAAAACGACGAACGGATTAAATAACGGACGTTCGTTAATAGAACTAATCCAACGAACGCGTTCATTGAAACGAACGGGTCGGTGAACGTTCACTAAATAAGAAAACCGAAAAAAATAAAACCGTCTAGGTTTTTGAAAAAAAACCGAACATCGCAAAAAAAAACCGGATCGGTCTTTTAACAAAACCGTATCGGATCGGATCGGGCGGCGGCTACCTCCGGCGGGTCTTCGCCGGCGGGCTCGGCTCCGCGGCTCGACGGCGGCGAGGTGGAGGGGCGGCGAGGGGCTCCGGGGTCCGACGCGGCGGGCGGCGAGATGACGGCGGCGTTCGGCGGCGGCGGCTCGGGTGGAGGGCGGCGGCGGGGCGGGTTGAGGGGAGAGGAGGGGCGGGGTTAAATAGGAGGGGTCCGGTTGCCTTGGGGAGGGGCGGCGGGCGGCGCGTGTCCGAGCCGGGACACGGCGGCGGGCGGAGTCTGCCATGAGGAGGAGAGGGAGGTGGGCCGGGCGGCTGGGTCGGGCCTGGGCTGGTTGGGCAGTGGGCCTTGGCCCGGTAGCGTTTTTTTTAAAACAAAACAAAACGGATTAAAAAAATATCAAACGAACTCCGATTTTAATAAAATAAATTTTCCCCGACTCCTAAAAATGAGTCGAACAAAATGAACTTTAAAAACGGCAAACATGCATAAATTTTTTTAATGCTCATTTTTGCCTAAGCAAAAATAAATCTTCCAAAACCAAATTTTTGATTTATTTATAATATCTTCATTTTTCCTAAATATTGGGAAAGTCATATTATTCCCTCTCTTAAGTTTTTTATAGGAAAAACTTTATGAAGATAATTAAATAAATCCAATGATCCTATTTTCAAAATTTGAGAAATCCCAAATATGAAAATAATGAAACTTCCAACTCTCCGAGGGTCCTTGAGTTGCGTGAAATTTTCTAGGATCGGAAAATGCGAGAAAAATATGATATGCATGATGACCTAATGTATAACATTCCAAATTGAAAATTTGGGATGTTACAAACCTACCTCTTAAGATGAATCTCGCCCTCGAGATTCGGGTTAACTAGAAAATAGGTGAGGGTGGTCCTTGAGCAAAACTTCCTCTCTTTCCTGTGGCTTCATCCTCGGTGTGGTGGCTCCAATTGAACTTTGCAAAACTTGATAACCTTGCTACGGGTAACTCTGCTTTGGCATAATCGAG
The DNA here is from genome assembly GCA_021605145.1 of Aegilops bicornis. Classification (NCBI taxonomy): domain Eukaryota; kingdom Viridiplantae; phylum Streptophyta; class Magnoliopsida; order Poales; family Poaceae; genus Aegilops; species Aegilops bicornis. Next base: position 637,290,552 of record CM038675.1, read on the forward strand.
AATCTTAACCGGTTTTTCCTCATATGTCAAATCATCCTTCAACTGAATTGCTTCCGGTACATCACTGTGTCTCTTAACGGTACCTCTGCTATCTCGGGTGACATTTCTTCAAATGAGAAACATGGAATACATCATGAACTCCCTAACAGTCCTTCCGGTAATTCCAACTTATAAGCAACTTCTCCCATGCGTTGCAAAAATCTTATACGGTCCAACGAAGCGTGGTGCTAACTTTCCTTTAACTCCAAAACGCTTAACTCCTCGAAGCGGGGATACTCGAGATATACTGTCTCCAACTTCATACTCAATCGCTGGCGCTTTGAATCGGCATAGCTCTTTTATGCGGACTGGGCTACCTTGAGTTCGTCTCGAATCAACTTAACTTTCTCGTTCGGACTCCTTAATCAAATCTGGTCCAAACAACTGACGATCTCCAGTTTCGTCCCATAACAACGGTGTCCTGCACCTTCTTCCATACAAAGCCTCGAAAGGTGCCATCTTCAAGCTGGTTTGGTAACTGTTGTTGTAGAGAAATTTCTGCATACGGCAAATTATCATCCCAGCTAGATCCATAATCTAGGGCACAAGCTCTCAGCATGTCCTCCAAAATCTGATTGACTCTCTCGGTCTGTCCATCGGTCTGTGGGTGGAAAGCTGTCTTTGAAATCCAATCGGGTTCCCAATGTTTCATGCAACTGGTTCCAAAATTTCGAGGTAAACTGGGTTCCTCTATCTGATACGATGCTCCTCGGAACTCCGTGTAAGCACACAATTCTGGTCATGTATATCTTTGCCAACTTAGCACTGCTATAGGTGGTCTTGACTGGAATAAAATGAGCTACCTTTGTTAAACGGTCAACTATAACCCAAATCGAGTCATATCCGAGCAGTCTTTGGTAATCCTGTGATAAAATCCATGCCTAGTTTATCCCACTTCCATTCGGTATCGGCAATGGTTGTAACAATCCTGCTGGCTTCGATGTTACGCCTTTACTTTCGACATACATCGCAAACTGCTACATACTCCGCAATATCCTTCTTCATTCCGGTCCACCGTAAAGTATTCTTCAAATCCAAGTACATCTTGGTATTTCTGGGTGAATCGAATACGGTGAATCATGAGCTTCTTGTAAAATCAGCTTCACGATCTACGGGTCATTGGGCACATAAACACGGTCTTCAAACCATAGGGTATCGTGCTCATCCTCACGAAATCCTTTAGCTTTTTCTTTGCTCATTTTCTCCTTTATAGAGGCAACTTCCTTATCTGCCTTTTGGGCTTCTCGATTTTGTCCATCGGTGTCATTGAATCTCCAATCTTGCTACATAGCCTCTCGGAACTATTTCCAAACATAGCTCTCGAAGGTCCTCGGCTAACTCATTGGGTATTCCTCCCATCATTAGGGTATTGACGCGTGGCTCTTACGGCTCAATGCGATGCCACGACATTAGCCTTCCCGGGTGATAATGCAATCTCATGTCATAATCCTTGATAAGCTCTAACCATCTCCTTTGTGCGAGATTCAATTCCTTACGTGTGAAGATGTACTTCAAACTCTTGTGATCCGTATATACTTCACAATGATTTCCAATGAGAAAATGTCTCCACGTCTTGGGGCATGCACAACGGCTGCTAACTCCAAATCATGAGTGGCATAATTCAACTCATGGGGCTTAAGTTGTCGTGAAGCATATGAAACAACTCTTCCTTCCTGCATAAGCACTGCTCCAAGTCCTCGACGTGAAGCATCGCAATACACCTCATAATCCTTAGTCTGATCTGGCAATATCAAAACTGGTGAGGTAACCAATCTTTTCTTCAACTCCTGAAAACTTGCCTCACAGTCCTCAGTCCATATGAATTTGTTTTCCTTCTTCAACAATTCTGTCATAGGCTTAGCAATCCTTGAGAAATTTTCAATGAACCTTCGGTAGTATCCTCCGAGTCCAAGGAAACTCCGAATCTCTCCAACTGTCGTTGGTGCTTCCCATTTGGTTACGGTCTCAACTTTTGTGGGGTCAACTGCTATCCCTTCTCTGGATATAACATGTCCGAGAAATCCAACTTCCTTTAGCCAAAACTCACATTTGCTGAACTTGGCATACAACTGGTGTTACCTCTGTTTCTCCAAAACCAATCGCAAATGTTCCTTGTGTTCCTCTTCATTCTTCGAGAAAATCAAAATGTCATCAATGAACACCACGACGAACTTATCCAAAAACTCCATAAACACTTTGTTCATCAGGTTCATGAAATAGGCTGGTGCGTTAGTCAGTCCAAATGACATAACGGTATACTCGTGATAGTCCATATCTCGTGGTAAATGCTGTCTTGGGTATGTCCTGCTCCCGAATCTTCAATCGATGGTACCACGATCGCAAGTCAATCTTGGAAAACACCTTGGCTCCTTGCAAGCGATCAAGCAGATCATTTATCATAGGTAGTGGGTACTTGTTCTTGATTGTTACTTCATTCAATCCACGATAATCAACAACCATTCTTAACGATCCGTCCTTCTTCTCCACTAGCAAAGCGGGTGATCCCCAAGGTGAAGAACTTGGGCGTATAAAACCTTTATCCAAAAGCTCCTTAATCTGCTTCTTGATTTCCGCCAAATCCTGTCTTTGGCATCCTATACGGTCGCCGATATCGGGCCTGTTCTCGGCAACAGCTCGATCAAAACTCAATGTCTCTATCCGGTGGCATTCACGGCAACTCTTCCGAAATACATCGGAAAATCCTTCACCACCGGTACTTCTTCCTGCACCACTCGATAAGCAATTAACTTGCGCTCTTCTCGGCCGATGCCGTGATACATACTTAATCCTTCTTCCTTACGGTGTGGTGAGCAAAATTAACTTTGTGGTGCAATCTATGTTTCCTCCATACCTTGATAACCAATCCATACCTAATATCACATCCAATCCTTGGGATTCCAGTAACTATTAGGTGCGAGGGAAAACATAGTGTCCAATCCTTAATGGCAGGTCGATCACACCATTTACTACCCATGTACTACGCCTCGGGTGAGGTTACTAGCATGGGTGACCTAAGGGCTTGGGTTGGTAACTTGTACTTATCCACAAATCCCTTGATATGTATGAATGCGATGCACCAGATGTCGAAAAGAACAAGCTGCAGTAAATGACTTAACCAAAAACTTACCGACATCGCATCGGGCTGATCTTCAACCTCCTCCACTTCAATGTGGTTCACCTGTCCCCTATTGAAAGGGTTGGGCTTCTTTCGAGCTTCCATTGCCATTTCCATTCGCCTATACGGGCGAGTCATTGGCATAATGCCCGATCTTGCGGCACTTAAAGCAAGTAATATGACTCAGGTCTACTTTGGATGGTGTTGTGGGTTGGTGCGATTCTGTCCATTGCTTCCTCCATTTCCGTTCCCATTCTTGGTGCTTTGTTATGGTTATGCGAATTACCTCCTCCATGGGTATCTTTGGCTGAATTCTGACTTAGGGGTATAACGAGGTTTCTGCTGAGCTCGAAGTTATACTTCCCTTGCCCATACTTCCGCTTACGGTTCTCAATTTCTTGCTGCTTTCCTTCAATCATGAGGGCTCGATCTACTAACTCCTGGTAGTTATTGAAACTGGCTACCATCAACGGCATCTTGAACTCATCATTCAGTCCTTCTAGAAACTTCTCTGTTTAGTTGCATCAGTAACGCGTCATCCGGGGCATAACGTGCTAGTTTACTAAATTCATCCACGTCTTCGCCAATGATCCTTCCTCCTTGGCGTAAATTGCGAAACTCACGCTTCTTCATGGCCATAGCTCCTGCTTTGAAACATGGGCGGCGAAAAGCTTGCTGAAATTGATCCCATGTGGCGGTGTCTGAGGTGGTAAGTGGTTGTGAAATTCTCCCACCATCTTTGCTGCGGGTCCTTCAAGCTGATGTGCTGCAAACTTCACTCTTTCTCCATCCGTGCATCCTGCAGTGGTCAGCTCCTTCCTATCTTGCGGAGCCGGTCATCTGCTACAATTGGCTCGGTGCTCTTTGGAATACACCGGCGGGTTTAGTCTAAGGAAACGAGTCGAGATGATCCGCAGTGGTGGTGGCGGTGGGTTGTTGTTGTTGTTGTTGTTGCCACGGTTACGCACCAATGTTTGAATCAGGGTATTCTTCTTTGGATCAGTTGGGTGATCTCTGGCAGGAAAACAAATCCGGGGTCGCGTCTCGGAGGCATCTGATGGGTTTAGAAAAGACGAGAATTTAGAATAGAATGAGGTCTAAGGGGAATCACTACCCAAATGCACATGAGCAAATACACACAAAATCACTTCATTCAATCAAACAAAGGCTTACAACGATCTAACTATCGCAAAAGTGCGTGTACTATAATGTTTACATGGAGGAATACTACTAATATGTGGGGACTTCTACTAATTTGAACCGGTGGAAGACTCCATAATGTCCGCTCCAGCCGTCTTCAAAGTCGGGTTCACTTGGATCCGAATCGGTGTGGTCGATGTTGATGTAGTCGCTGGGCAATCGACATACCGGTCTTCATTCCCGAGCGCCAACTTCTTCTTGGTTCTTCAATCTCGTACTTAAGATCGTTATTGTGTCTTGCGAGCTACGATCTCGTCCATATAGTCCTTGCGTGTTGTCTTTAGTTCTTCTTCAAGTTCGATGATCCTTCCCTTTGCATTCTCGCAACTCCAACATATCATTGCACATCCGGTTCTCTGGCGTCCGAATGTCTTTGGTTTAACTCTGGATGAACGCTGCAATGGATCTATCCTTCTTGGTCTTGTGACGTCCCATTTGTCATCTCGGCGTCCGCAAATCTGGTAGATAGTGTCCTTAAGGTCTTCTTGATAAACTTCTCCAATGCGTCCCATGGTGATGTGAGCTGCCATGCTCTTTCCCGGACTCCAAGTTGGTGCAATTGAAAACACTATCTATAGGTTTGGTGATTGGGGCGAATGTCCTTCTGGAACGTGAGCGTGAATCTTCCAGCGCTCCTCTTGAGGCAGAGTGGCGTTGAAAGTCCGGTGAAGCTTGGTAGTCCAATGTTCGGTACTTGGTAACTTCCTTCAAGTGAAATCCAAAAGGTGTGCCTTCGTGGGTTGGGTGTACTTGATCTTGGCGTCCTTCATCCTAAAGAGAGTAGAAAAGATGAGGAGTTAGAAAATGGGAAGAGAATAGTGATCTATGGCTTTATCTTAGTGGTCGTGTCCTCTGATCGGCGTGTGCTCGATACCATTCTCTGAGCGACCAGGACCTGAATGGATCTAGTGCTCGTGCTCAGTGTCATCCTGGATCGATGTCGACACCACACAGTACTTGAAGGATTTATAGCAGAGTAGCAATCACATACTTATTACATCGTTGTCCACAAGGGAACTTAATACAATAATATGGCTTAAGGCCATCTAATAATAACAGCGGAAGGCTTGGAAGACAAGTGAGTCCATCAACTCCAACGGCATCACTGAGTATAGAACCACGACCTAACACCTTACTGCGTCATTCGAAAAAGTACGCAACATGAAAAGTTGCAGCCCAAAACGGGTCAAGACATGGAATATCTTGGCAATGTAACACATAGAGAACAATGAAGCAACAAGCCTATACTACATGCATATATGGCTGGTGGTAAGGCTCTCTGATTACATTTTTGCATAAAGCTGGTTTTCCCTACATCAAAGGAATAATTTTATTTAACTATCATGGTGGTTGTTAAACATTGAGAATGGTTGATGACATCCTCAATCCCAATTAAAAGTACTCATTAAAACCCAATAACTTTATTATTAGAAGTAACATGTTGAGATTCACATGATATTCAAGTACTAGATACTCAAGATGTCCATAACCGGGACACGGCTAATCATGATTAGTTTATACACTCTCTGAGAGGTTTGCACTTTTCCCCACAAGACTCAATCGCCTCCGTTTGGTTCTCGCACTACATGGTGTTTGAGAGACGGATGACCGAGACATAGTCTTTCAGAAGCGCTAGCACCTTACATGTGGGTAGACCGTACCAACCTACATCCCCTACATCAGCTAGCCGACCCGTAAGAGTTCGCACAACTTAGTCAACTACGCCAGAGCCCATAATTGGCTTGTGGCTGCACACGGAAGTTTCCAGTTTGAATAATCTTATGATCCCTTAGAGCACAGGTGGCGGTCAGAAGAAATCTGAGCAAGTCTGATAGAAACCAGGTGCCTCAATCCACCCAGGATGTGTGTTTAGGTTTCCACCTTAAATAAACCATTAATTAACAATCTCACATACATCATGGATATTCACTCACCCAATCCACGTCTACTAGCATAGCATGGCATAATTAAGCAAGCGTAGAAGTAACTCCCAAGGTTTCATAAGTAAAGCAGTAATAGGTACTACCTCAATCTACTTCCCATCCCACAATTTAATTAGATCCTAAACATGCAAGTGTTTGAGGGTTTGATCTAATGCAATAAAAGCGGGTAGTAGAAAAGGCATGATCAAAGTGTTACTTGCCTTGCCGATGATCCATGAGTCCTAGAGATTCAAGTAACAAGCGGCGCACTCGGTGATCTAACGCAGACAAACAACAAGCATACAATAAGTACTCATCTAATGCACGGGAAATCTCGAATAAAAGATCTAACCAGATAGTTCAACTTAAGAACCCTGGTTGCAAAAGAATCGAATCAAATAAAGCATCGAAAGTCGGAACTCGAGAGAGAACGACTCGGTTTAGCAATCTGAAATTAAGTCAAAATTTTATAGTAGCAAAACTCTGTGTAAGTAGGTTAGTCGAACGGTGGTTTCATAACGAAACTCCAGCGCTTGAATCACACGATTAGATAAACGAGCAAGAAATAAAACAGATTTGAAAATCGGATCGAAATCGAATCGAAAAATAATGGATTAAATCCGATTTAAAAGAAAGCAGCGAGCGGGTTAAATAACGGATGTTCGTTAACAGAACTAATCCAACGAACACGTTCATTGAAACGAACGGGTCGGTGAACGTTCACTAAATAAGAAAACCGAAAAAAAATAAAACCGTCTAGGTTTTTGAAAAAACCAAACATCGCAAAAAAACCGGATCGGTCTTTTAAAAAAAAACCGGATCGGATCGGATCGGGCGGGCGGCTACCTCCGGCTGGTCTCCAAGGGCGGGCTCGGCTCGCATGGGCGATGGGCGAGGTCGAGGGGCGGGCGAGGGGGCTCCGGGTCCCGGCGGGCGAGAGGAGCGGCGGCGGCGGGCGGCGGCTTGGGTGGAGGGCGGGCGGCGGGGCGGGTTGAGGGGAGAGGAGGGGCGGCGGGGTCAAATAGGAGGGGGGGTCCGTTGCCTTGGGGAGGGTGTGGCGGCTGGTCCGAGCCGGGACACTGGGCGGCAAGGCGGCGGCGGAGTCTCGCTGGGGAGGGAGAGGGAGGTGGGCCGAGGCGGCTGGGCCGGCTGGCCGGGTTGGGCTGGGCCTTGGCCTGTGGAAGCGGCTGCTTTTTTTAAAACAAAACAAAACGGATTAAAAAATATCAAGCGAACTCCGATTTTAATAAAATAAATTTTCCCGACTCCTAAAAATGAGTCGAACAAAATGAACTTTAAAAGCGGCAAACATGCATAAATTTTTTAATGCTCATTTTTGCCTAAGCAAAATAAATCTTCCAAAACCAAATTTTTGATTTATTTATAATATCTTCATTTTTCCTAAATATTGGGAAAGTCATATTATTCCCTCTCTTAAGTTTTTTATAGGAAAAACTTTATGAAGATAATTAAATAAATCCAATGATCCTATTTTCAAAATTTGAGAAATCCCAAATATGAAAATAATGAAACTTCCAACTCTCTCCGAGGGTCCTTGAGTTGCGTGAAATTTTCTAGGATCGGAAAATGCGAGAAAAATATGATATGCATGATGACCTAATGTATAACATTCCAAATTGAAAATTTGGGATGTTACACCCGTGTACACTCACAAACGCATTAGTCCCTTAACCTATAAGTCTTCAATACAGCAAAATCACTAAGGGGCACTAGATGCACTTACATTATATGATCTATCTATGTTATTATTGTTGAGAGAACTTGCACTAGTGAAAGTATGAACCCTAGGCCTTGTTTCCTATCATTGCAATACAATTTATGCTCACTTTTATCATTAGTTACCTTGCTGTTTTTATTATTTCAGATTACAAAAACCTTTATCTACCATCCATATTGCACTTGTATCACTATCTCTTCGCCGAACTAGTGCACCTATACAATTTACCATTGTATTGGGTGTGTTGGGGACACAAGAGACTCTTTGTTATTTGGTTGCAGGGTTGCTCGAGAGAGACCATCTTCATCCTACGCCTCCCACGGATTGATAAACCTTAGGTCATTCACTTGAGGGAAATTTGCTACTGTCCTACAAACATGTGCACTTGCAGGCCCAACAACGTCTACAAGAAGAAGGTTGTGTAGTAGACATCAACCTTGCCGTTGCCGGGGAGGTGAGTGCTTGAAGGTATATATTTAGATCTTGCAATTGAATCTTTTTGTTTCTTGTTTTATTACTAGTTTAGTTTATAAAAGAAAACTACAAAAAAATGGAATTGAGTTTGTCTCATACGCTTCATCTTTTTAATATCTTTCGTGAGTATGATGGAAAAGAAAATTGTGCCAAAGTGTTAGAAGAAGAATTACATAGAATGTTTGGCACTAAATGACGAGCATGATTGCAATGTTGTTAGTATGAATTCCTTGAATATCCATGATGCTAAAGATATGCAAAGCCACAAGCTTGGGGAAGCTATGTTTGATGAAGATAATATTTTTGTCCCCAAGATTTGATGAGCAAATTTACTATGATGAAAGCATGCCTCCTATCTATGATGATTATTGTGGTGACACGTATGGTATAAAGAATAATGATAACCATGAAACTTGTCATCTTGATCTTAATTTTCAATCACATGATAGTCATTTTGTTGAGTTTGCTCCCACTATTATTCATGAGAAGAAATTTGATTATGTGGAGAGTAGTAAAATTTCTATGCTTGTAGATCATGAAAAGAATGCTTTAGGTGCTGGTTATATTGTTGAATCATTCATGATGCTACTGAAAATTATTATGAGGGAGGAATATATTCTTGTAGGAATTGCAATAATGCCAAGTTTCCTCTCTATGTGCTTAAAATCTTGAAGCTATGCTTGTTCTTCCTTCCTATGCTAGTTGATTGTTGTTCCAATAAGTTGTTTGCCCACAAAATCCCTATGCATAGAAAGTGGGCTAGACTTAAATGTGCTAGTCATATTCTTCATGATGCTCTCTTTATGTTTCAATTCTTATCTCTTATGTGAGCATCATTGAAATCATCATGCCTAGCTAGGGGCGTTAAGCGTTAAGCGCTTGTTGGGAGGCAACCCAACTTTATTTTAGTTTCTTGATTTTGATTCTGTTTAGGAATAAATAATACATCTAGCTTATGGTTAGATGTGGTTTTATGTTTTAATTAGTGTTTGTGCCAAGTAGAACCTTTGGGAAGACTTGGGTGAAGTCTTTATGATCATGCTGTAAAAAAACAGAAACTTTAGCGCTCCCGATATTAGCTTCAACTTTTTACTGGAGTGTGCTATTTAGTTGATTCTTTTTGCAGATGATTATTAGACAAATTTCTCAGGTCCACCAATTTAGTTTAGAATTTTTGTAGTTCCAGAAGTTTTCGTTAGTTACAGATTACTACAGACTGTTCTGTTTTTGACAGATTCTGTTTTCATTGTGTTGTTTTCTTATTTTGATGAATCTATGGCTAGTAAAATAGTTTATAAACCATAGAGAAGTTGTAATACAGTAGGTTTAACACCAATATAAATAAATAATGAGTTAATTACAGTACCTTGAAGTGGTGTTTCGTTTTCTTTCGCTAACGGAGCTCACGAGTTTTCTGTTAAGTTTTGTGTTGTGAAGTTTTCAAGTTTTGGGTAAAGATTCGATGGACTATGGATTAAGGAGAGGTAAGAGCCTAAGCTAGGGGATTCCCATGGCACCCCAAGTTAATATTCAAGGATAACCAAGAGCCTAAGCTTGGGGATGCCCCGGATGGCATCCCCTCTTTCGTCTTCGTTCATCGGTAACTTTACTTGGAGCTATATTTTTATTCACCACATGATATGTGTTTTGCTTGGAGCGTCATTTTATTTTGTTAGTATTTGCTTTCTGTTAATTAGATTAATATTTTGAATCTTTAGTTTCAATAAAAAAGTCAAGGATAGCCTTTGCCATGCTTATTTTGCTACTATACATGTTGCTGTTTGAAAACAGAAAGTTTACCGCTGTTGCAAAAATTCCCTAGAAAAGTCAGAGAGTGGTATAATGTTGAATCTTTTTGAATATTGAGCTCTGATAAATTTATTACAGTGGGAATTTTAGGTCATAATTTTTGGAGTTATAGAAGTATTGATACTCTTGCATTCTTCACAGACTGTACTGTTTTGGCAGATTGTTGTTATGTTTGCATTGTTTGCATATGTTTGCTTGTTTAATGATTCTATTTGAGGATAGGAGTATTAAATATGCAGATTCATTTAGTATGCAATGTTGAATAACAATGTTAGTGATTTTTTACAGTAGAAAATGATAAGGTTTTGCATTGGTTTATACTAACCTATCTCACGAGTTCTTGTTGAGTTTGTTGTGAATGAAGCTTTTGATAAAAAGAGAAACCATGATATGAGAGGAATTAAGGAGAGACAAAAGTTCAATCTTGGGGATGCCCAAGGCACCCCAAGATAATATTTCAAGAAGTCTCAAGCATCTAAGCTTGGGGATGCCCCGGTAGGCATCCCACCTTTCTTCTCCAACAACTTTTCGGTTAGTATCGGTTGGGCCTAAGTTTTTGCTTCTTCACATGAGTTGTGCTATCCTTGCAATGTCATTTTATTTTGTTTTGATTGCTGTTTGAATACAATACCAAGATCTGAAATTCCTTAATGGGAGAGTCTTCATATAGTTGCATAATTATTCGATTACTCATTGATCTTCACTTATATCTTTTGGAGTAGTTTGTTGTTTGCTCTAGTGCTTCACTTATATCTTTTAGAGCATGGTGGTAGTTTTATTTTGAAGAAATAGATGAACTCTCATGATTCACTTATATTATTTTGAGAGTCTTAAATAGCATGGTAATTTGCTTAAATAATCTTAATATGCTAGGTATTCAAGACTAGTAATAACTTTCTTATAAGTGTGTTGAATACTAAGAAAAGTTTGATGCTTGATGATTGTTTTGAGATATGAAGATGGTGATATTAGAGTCATGCTAGTTGTGTAGTTGTGAATTTGAGAAATACTTGTGTTAAAGTTTTTGATTCCCGTAGCATGCACGTATGGTGAACCTTTATGTGATGAAGTCAGAGCATGATTTATTTATTGATTGTCTTCCTTATGGGTGGCGGTCGGGGATGAGCGATGGTCTTTTCCTACCAATCTATCCCCCTAGGAGCATGCGCATAATACTTTGCTTTGATAACTTCTAGATTTTTGCAATAAGTATATGAGTTCTTTATGACTAATGTTGAGTCCATGGATTATACACACTTCTCCTCCTCCCACCATTGCTAGCCTCTCTTATACCGCACTTTTACTTTTCGGTATCATACACCCACCATATACCTTCCTCAAAACAGCCACCATACCTACCTATCATGGCATTTCCATAGCCATTCCGAGATATATTGCCATGCAACTTTCCACCGTTCCGTTTATTATGACACGCCCCATCATTGTCATATTGCTTTGCATGATCATGTAGTTGGCATCGTATTTGTGGCAAAGCCACCGTTCATAATTCTTTCATACATGTCACTCATGAGTCATTGCATATCCCGGTACACCGCCGGAGGCATTCATAGAGTCATATTTTGTTCTAAGTATCGAGTTGTAATTGTTGAGTTGTAAGAAAAATAAAAGTGTGATGATCATCATTTTTAGAGCATTGTCCCAAGTGAGGAAAGGATGATGGAGACCATGATTCCCCCACAAGTCGGGATGAGACTCCGCGAAAAAAAGAGAGGCCATAAATAAAGAGAAAAGGCCCAAATAAAAAAATAAAAAAAACAAAAAATGAGAGAAAAAGAGAGAAGGGACAATGCTACTATCCTCTTACCACACTTGTGTTTCAAAGTAGCACCATGATCTTCATGATAGAGAGTCTCCTATGTTGTCACTTTCATATGCTAGTGGGAATTTTACATTATAGAACTTGTCTTGTATGTTCCAATGATGGGCTTCCTCAAAATGCCCTAGGTCTTCGTGAGCAAGCGAGTTGGATGCACACCCACTTAGTTTCTCTTGTTGAGCTTTCAAATGCTTATAGCTCTAGTGCATCCGTTGCATGGCAATCCCTACTCACTCACATTGATATCTATTAATGGGCATGTCCATAGCCCGTTGATACGCCTAGTTGATGTGAGACTATCTTCTCCCTTTTTGTCTTCTCCACAGCCACCCTTCTATTCCACCCATAGTGCTATATCCATGGCTCACGCTCATGTATTGCGTGAAGATTGAAAAAGTTTGAGAATGTCAAAAGTATGAAACAATTGCTTGGCTTGTCATCGGGGTTGTGCATGATTTAAATATTTTGTGTGGTGAAGATAGAGCATATCCAGACTATATGATTTTGTAGGGATAACTTTATTTGGCCATGTTATTTTGAGAAGACATGATTGCTTTGTTAGTATGCTTGAAGTATTATTATTTTTATGTCAATATTAAACTTTTGTCTTGAATCTTTCGGATCTGAATATTCATATCACAAATAAGAAGAATTACAATGAAATTATGCCAACTAGCATTCCACATCAAAAATTATCTTTTTATCATTTACCCACTCGAGGACGAGCAGGAATTAAGCTTGGGGATGCTTGATACGTCTCCAACGTATCTATAATTTTTGATTGCTCCATGCTATATTATCTTCTATTTTGGGCAATATTGGGCTTTATTTTGCACTTTTATATTACTTTTGGGACTAACCTATTAACCGTAGGCCCAGCCCAGATTTGTTGTTTTTTGCCTATTTAAGTATTTCAAAGAAAAGGAATATCAGACGAAGTCAAAACGGAACGAAATCAACTGGAGAAGTTATTTTTGGAAGGAAAGCCACCGGATAGACTTGGACTCTACGTCAGAAGATACGGGAGCTGGCCACGAGGGTGGGGGCGCCCACCCCCCTAGGGCGCGCCCCCCTGCCTCGTGGGGCCCCCGAAGCTCCACCGACGTACCCCTTGCACCCATATATACCTACGTATCGTAAAACTTCCAGAAAAGAATATAGATCGGGAGTTCCGCCGCCGCAAGCCTCTGTAGCCACCAAAAACTTCTCGGGAGCCCGTTAGGCACCTGCCGAGGGGGGAGGAACCCATCACCGATGGCCATCTTCATCATCCGGTGTTATCCATGACAAGGAGGGAGTAGTTCACCCTCGGGGCTGAGGGTATGTACCCGATAGCTATGTGTTTGATCTCTCTCTCTCTCGTGTTCTCTCTCGTGTTCCCTCTATGGCATGATCTTGATGTATCCGAGCTTTGCTATTGTAGTTGGATCTTATGATGTTTCTCCCCCTCTACTCTCTTGTGATGAATTGAGTTTCCCCTTTGAAGTTATCTTATCGGATTGAGTCTTTTATGAGAACACTTGATGTATGTCTTGCCGTGTTTATCTGTGGTGACAATGCGATATCATGTGCCACTTGATGTATGTTTTGGTGACCAACTTGCGTGTTCCCCCCATGAACCTATGCATAGGGGTTGGCACACGTTCTTGACTCTCCACTAGAAGCTTTGGGGCACTCTTTGAAGTACTTTGTGTTGGTTGGATGAATCTGAGATTGTGTGATGCATATCGTATAATCATGCCCACGGATACTTGAGGTGACAATGGAGTATCTAGGTGACATTAGGGTTTTGGTTGATTTGTGTCTTAAGGTGTTATTCTAGTATGAACTCTTTAATAGATTGATCCGAAAGAATAACTTTGAGGTGGTTTCGTACCCTACCATAATCTCTATGTTTGTTCTTTGCTATTAGTGGCTTTGGAGTGACTCTTTGTTGCATGTTGAGGTCTTGTTATATGATCTATCTATGTTATTATTGTTGAGAGAACTTGCACTAGTGAAAGTATGAACCCTAGGCCTTGTTTCCTATCATTGCAATACCGTTTACGCTCACTTTTATCATTAGTTACCTTGATGTTTTTATTATTTCAGATTACAAAAACCTTTATCTAGCATCCATATTGCACTTGTATCACTATCTCTTCGCCGAACTAGTGCACCTATACAATTTACCATTGTATTGGGTGTGTTGGGGACACAAGAGACTCTTTGTTATTTGGTTGCAGGGTTGCTTGAGAGAAACCATCTTCGTCCTACGCCTCCCACGGATTGATAATCCTTAGGTCATCCACTTGAGGGAAATTTTCTACTGTCCTACAAACCTGTGCACTTGCAGGCCCAACAATGTCTACAAGAAGAAGGTTGTGTAGTAGACATCAGTCAACAGAGTAAGTCCAGCACTAGATTTGCTAGCCTCACACAATATAAGGTGGTTATATACCGAACAAAAATGGGACCAACCCAGATATCCTCTTCTGATGTTTGTTGCCCCGAGCCGCTCTTATGTAATGCCACTGGTAAAATGTAGCGATCGCCTTTGTTAAAAAGTAAGGACACGTTAAACCAATGTTGTTTTCAATGTAATGCCTCGATAATATGAATCAATGGCACTTTTTCATGTCACGCTAAATTTCCCATTAAGATAAGTTGCTTCTTTTCGTTAGAGATGCAACTGTCCTGGTCCGCCTACTCTCCAGGAGCTTCACGACCAACCTTGATGTTGCTCAATTTTATTGCACCTAATGAAGAAGCTCTGTGGGTTTCGTTTTCAGATGGAAATGGAACCGGGGCTGGAGCCTTTTTCTTAAAAGAAGAAGAAGAACAAGCTGCTAGCTCATGTGACATTGCTTCATTTTAGGTGAACTGCACCAAAAGGTCCCATGAATTGAATCATCCATGTTGGTGACTGGTGTCATCCCTTCTATGATGGTGTTGACTGCAGATATGGTTCCCATCACAAGGTATGTTCCTTTTTGGTCTGACCGTTTGCCAAAGATCCTGCATGTTGATCCTGCTCTTGTGCTACTGTTTTGGCATTGCCATGATAAAGCAGTAATGTTATTATTTTGCACCTTAATCTAGTGGCACTATTAATTTGAGGCAATGTTTTGGCACCGCTAGTGCCACTGTTTTTTATATATCGAAAGAGGGGGTTCCCTCCGATTTCATTAAAGAAAGCCAACCATAGAGAACCATTATCCGACAACATCTCGATTAATAGCAGGCGGTTATGTAACTACTACTAGAACGGACTGAGTACTAGCAGGAGACAAGCTCGCCACATAAGCTAGGCAGGTAGGGGGACACAGCACCAGCTCGACCAAGTTTAGATTACAACCCAAATGCTACCACAAAAACATCAGGGGGAAGATAGGGACTGAAAGAGCCAGCTTCAGCATCCCAGTTTGCCACCTGCTCGACCCTAGTGTCACTTATAAAATGAAGTAATAATACAGTTAAAATAGAGCGAGTGTCCTATCTATCATTTCATTTCCAATGTAGATAAAGAAAGTGCTTCTCTTTGTTAATGTATGTTTCATCAACTAGTCCCATTGTTAATGTTTAAGCGTATCTGAAAACTAGGGTGCTTAATTTTAGTTGATCTGCACAAAAATAGAGATTTGAATGTCTCAAGGCCCCTCCTTGTACTACCACCGTACTGCGATGTTCATCAACTGGCAGAAGGTGTATCGGGAGACTTGGGTCGATTTCGATTATGATGTAATATTTTCTTACATTTATTAGTGTATGTTTCATCAACTAGTGCCACTATAATCTAATCACGCCTTTTCATTATCTGTGCAAAAAGGGTTATTCAGCTGCATTTTGGTGGAACTGCACAAATGTACGGATGGAACCGGCATATATGCAGAGTGCGAGGTGCCAAGTAAAAAATGACCGACACTAACCCTGCTCCATCTAAGCATTGGCATTCACCACCATCAGTGGGATGTGTGGCGCTCACTGTGGACGGATCTTTCTCGGCAGCAAATCCTCTAACCAAATACTAGTAGCTTAGACTTAAAAAATACTAGTAGCTTATATTGGCAGGTTTCTAGGGGTGTACTCTTTTTGAAAGAAGCACCAATCTATTTTTCTTTATTTGTACACGTGTCACAACTTTGACCCAAAGGTCCAGAGCTATTTTAGGGTGATTGGCGTAGTACTCGGAGACTGATTGTAAGCATGATTTTTATTAGATGTCACACTAATTGTAAGCATGAGCAGATGGAAGATTAGGTTAGTGCAAAGCTTACCTTAAACCCTACCAACGTTGTTGAAACGAGGTGAGCATCGAGGGAACCGTGGAGAACGGCGGGGAAGTGACGTCGCGCCATCCGGCCTCCTCTTGCGGTGGGAGAACGAATACTCCTGTGGCTCCGGCTGGCTCTGCACCCTCACGAACGGCACACCATACTCGATCGATTCGTTATCCTCTGGGTGCTCGACCTTCGACCTGTACGCCCACCACCTCTGCCTGACTTTTTCCACGGGCAAATCTGTCTGCTCCATCGCCCATAGGAGATACTCGATGAACTCAAAGGACTGCGGCGTGACTGCCGCCGAGGAGTACATCGCCACCCTCGTCGCCGTTGTCTCGCTCTTTCGCATACATTGCCACATGGCCCTCACCGTCCTCGAAATCTCCCACTCATTGTCAAATCTAGTAAGGATCTCCTTCAACCTGGCTAACTTTGCACAGTCACCGGCGATCTGCTGATTGATTCTGCTGCATCCCTCTATAGATGTCATACGAGTGGTCGGTGCTAGCTTTGGAAGATGGGAGGAGAGACGATGGTCTTGCAATAGAGAAGAGGGAGAGGCGAGACAGTGGTTTTGGAACGGAGATGATGGAGAGGAGAGGTTCCCCTGCCTTTCGATCACTGACATGTGGGCCCCGTGCTTGGTGGGACCCATGTGTCAGTGTCTCAATGGCAGGATGGGCTACGTCAGGGGATCCTCGTCCGAGGAGAGAGGAGGTGGTTTTGCAATGGAGAAGAGGGAGAGGCGAGACGGTGGTTTTGCAATGGATATGATGGAGAGGAGAGGAGGTGGTTTTGCAATGGAGAAGAGGGAGAGGAGCGTGCGGTAGCAATTTAGGATTGGACGAGAGGGTCGGCACGCTGTGACTGGATCAAAATCAAAATCAATTTACCTTTCAATTAAGAAAGCGACCCACATTAACTAGTCTCCCTTTTATTCTGGGTCATAATTGACCATAATTTTCACAAATAAAATATATATTATACGTTGAAAAAATAATATAATTTGAAAGTACATTTAGATACGAACCAAACGATACAATTTTTGGTGACATGCATTCACATTTTGCTTGTCAAATACAGTACGTGGTCAAACTTTGACCCAAAATCATAAAACAAAAAATACTTCCAAGACCAGCGCCGCTCTTCCGCTCTTCTCCTCTTAAACCACCGCCGCTCCTCTCCTGTTCCAATCACAATCCAGCGCTGCTCCTCTCCTCTTCCATTTCAAAACCACCGCCACTCCTCTCCTATTCCAATCCAAAACCAGCGTCGCTCATCTCCCGTTCTAAATCGAAACCAGCATTGCTCCTCTCCTCTTCCATTCAAAAACCACTGCCGGTGAGTGAAGGTGTTGTGGAGAAGTAGATCGATGGAGGAGTACAACCGATACGTGAGGATCGCAGACGGCGACCCTGTGAAGCTAGCTAGGATGTTGGAGATACAGTCTTGGTTTGACAACAAGGACAAACTAGTGGCGACAGCGACATCCATGGCCAAATATCTGCAATAGAGCGAAAAGGTGGCGATACTCCCAGAGGGAGTCGCGCGGGAGTACATAGAGCTGCTCCTCTGGGCCATGGAGCAAACAGATTCACCGAATCCGATCATGAGGGAGCGGTGGTGGGAGGATCGATCCCAGATGGAGCATCCACCAGATTGAAGGATCGAGCATCTACAGGATGCCGTTTGTGAGGGTGTCGTGCCAGAGCGAGCCGGTGGAGTCTTCGTCGACCGAACCCAACTGCAAGAGGAGAAAAACAGTTGGCCCGACGACGCTTCCCCACCATCCTCTCCCTCGCCGTTCACATCGTCTCACAGGGCGGCTGTCTGCCGCTGAGGAATAGGAGGGATTTGCCCCCCCCCCCCCAGACCAATAGTCGGGCAGGTTGTGAATAGTCAGGAGGAGCTTAGGTTTGTTAGTATTTGCAGGTTGTGAATTGTGTTTTGTGTTGTGTATTTTCAGAGTACTTTCATATATGAATGTCTTTTGAATTTCAGATTTGCAGTGTTGAGCATATGAAGTATTTTATGAATTCTAGAGATCTATTTTTAGCACTTAAAAAAATGTAGTTTCATAGGAGCATAAAAGTGCAGACAATGTGATTCTCAGAGAAGAAACTGCAAGTTTCAGTTTCAGATAAGAAACTGCAACTTTCAGAGGTAGAGCATTTATATTAACACAGCCTTTCCGAAGAGTGTTAACATCATGCTAGAAGCTTTATTCATGGTCAAAACTGGAACTACCAGCTAGTTAACATCATGCTGATCAACATTCATGCATAGCACATCTTCATATGATGCACAGTCAAAAAGATATGCTATTTTCAAAATGCCCACACAATGTCGAGTGTGCGAAAACAGAGAAAACGAGGGACGAAGTTTTGGCAAGTGTAGGACGTGGTGTGCGTAGATGACAATTGGCACCCACATGTCAATAAAGGCAGAGGAAATTTTTTTGCAAATATTTTCTCTGCACAAGTGGATCGAACCCGGGCGGAACAGCTGCCCCGTCTAGGCTTTCTTTTTTAACATGCGCAGCCCACGACCTCGGATGGGAGGTCCATAAGGCTATTTGTATTTTCTTGAGGGCCGTCAATATCGACCGGCCTATGGACCTCCCATCCGAGGTTTTATTTTTCCTGAAACATCGGCAGCCCAATTTATGTTTTTTTTGAAGAAAACGCAGAGGTATGTTCTATTTTTCTATATAAGAATAGGAACGCCTGGTCCAACTTATGTTTCCCTTCTAACTATATTATATATATTTAAATTATTTTATATGTTATTATATATTATTGTTATTGTCATCATATGTTTAACAGATACTTACATATGTAAGAAAACAATATCCCACATCTTGTTAACTTATAAAAATAATTTCTTAACAATAAAATCCTGGATTTTTTTTGCAACGAAAATCCTGGTGATTGTGTACAGAAGCTTGGTAAATTTTAAGGACCAATGTAATAATAAATCACTTATTATTTAAATATATATATACATATATAACAAAATGCTCAGCCCCTGTTTATTTTTTAATAACATTGCTGCGCCCATCCCAACATTATAATTAGAATCAGCCCAGCAAAATCGTGTATTTTGAAAAGTGCAACTGGCCTGTATTTTTTTAGGAAAAACATAAATGGGCCGCATGGACGCTACATTATTTGTTCACCCAGCCCAGCTAATTGTCTGTAATTCAAAAAAAAAGAGATCAAATAGACTGAAAATTCTACCCCGCAAAAAAAAGACTGTAAATTAAAAAAAATGGGTTGAATACGTGCCACATTTTTGGAGGCTGAAATGTGGGCCAATAGGCCGAAGCCAATGCAAGTCATTGTCAACTTAGTCAACAAATGATTCTGACGTCGTTAGCTGTTGGATTTACATCCAACGACCGGCATCCATCTTCAATCTCTCGTCTTCTTCCTCTAGCGCCGCCGGGACCACCTGCTCCCGCCTCCTGCTGCTAGCAGCTCTGCTTAGCATGCTTCGCTGTGAAGCGCTACTCCACCATTGGCCAGGCCATCCCTCCACCCCTCCACACCTCCTGTTCTTCTCCACCGTTGCCGAACCACACCGCACTGTAACAGTTAACCCTCAGACACCTCTCCGTCTCATGACTCTACTCCGCCTTTCCCATCTCTGGCTCGTTGCTGCCCTGGGCCTCGCCGTCGTCCACCACCTTGGATGTGCTTGGTGCGGAGTGGTCAACATGGTCAATGAACGACACCATTGGAAGTAGACTGTGCGTGGAGAGGCTGACAGCTGGGTCCATGGCCGCACGCAAGGAAATGCCTCCTTATTATGCGCAAAATAATGATTCCTCCACCTGATAGCTGGGACCCACCGGAAGGGCCTCTGTATTTTGCGAAAAAAATGTTCCCACCACTGACAGGTCAGACCCACCAGCTATATCTTTGCACGCAAGGAAGTGCCTCCTTGTTATGCACAAAAAAATAATACTCCCCCTGCTAGTTGGGACCCACCTTGGTGGGAGGCTGACTTGTGGGCCTACTAAGTTGACGGGGATGTAGTGCTTTGTCAATTTAGTCAGTATGAATGATTCTAGCTCCAGTGACCGTACGATGTCCATCCAACGGTCGTAGTGCTTCTTCAACCTCTGGTCTTGTTGCTCCAGCCGCGAAAGCAGCGTCGGTCGTGCCGCATGCTCCTCGCCTCCGTGGCCGGTTGTCTTTGCCATGGAGGCCTCACCGCCCCTACTATTCCCACTGCTGGCCAGGCCATCCCTCTACTCACCCACACCCCATGTTATTCTACGGCGACGGCAGCCTCACACCGCAGCGAACTAGTGAACCCTCGTACTCCTCTACGCATGGGCATCCACTGCCGCGTCTTCCCTGGCTCTGTGACGTCCCCTTCCTAGGCCTCGCCGTCGTCCACCGCCTTGGTGCTCTCGTCGCGGCATGGTCAACATGGCCAAGGAACGGCTTCCATCGGACATGGACTGTACGTGGAGAGGCTGACAGCTGGGTCCACGGCCGCAGCAAGGAAGTGCCTCCTTATTACGTGCAAAATAATTATTCCTCCACCTGACAACAGGGACCCACCAGACGGGCCATCGTATTTTGCGAAAAAACATTTCCCCCTGACTGTTGGGACCCACCAGCTACATCTTCGCACGCAAGGAAGTTCGTCCGAGCAAAAAAAATGATTCGCCCCCTTGACTGCTGGGACCCACCAGCTACATCTTCGCAGGCAAGGAAGTGCCTGACAGTGGGGACCCACCTGGTCGAAGCATACGCAGCGTTGTCATTCTGGTCGCGAATGTGTACGTACATACTGCTCGATGTAGAGGCGCGCATGTGTCGCAGTAGAGGCGCGCACGTAGAATGTACACGTACATACAACGGCCAGGGTGCAAGAAAGTAAATCTGACCCGCGTGCATTACGCTCTGGGCGGGGTCTCGAACGCCTACTCGCGCATACGTACGGCTAGGGCTCGTGTACATGGCTGGGTCGGAACGGAGAAACTGTGTCGTCATCGTGTTCATGGGGAGCCAACCGGCTGGGTCGGAACAGAATGTGTCGTCGTGTTCATCGGGAGGGCTTGGACGGAATAGCCGATGGAAACGAGGTTCGCATACCGCGAGCAGAGAAGCGACCTTGTGTTCGACCGGCCATGGTCGAAACGGGATCCTGTTCATCGGGAGGGGTCTGGCGTACCGCAAAACAGAGGAAACGGACCTCCTACAGTCGAAAAGGGGGTCCTGTTGATCGAGATGGGTGTGGCGTACCGCAAAACAGAGGAAACGGACCTCCTACGGTCGAAACGGGGGTCCTGTTGATCGGGAGGGTTGTGGTGTACCGCAAAACGGTCGAAACGGGGGTCCTGTTCATCGGGAGGGGTGTGGCGTACTGCAAAACGTGACTCCACGGGATACTGTTCATCTCCACCGTCGACCTCCTCCAGTCTCCACGGGCTAACGTCGACCTCCTCCAGCCTCCACGGGCTCCTGTTCATCCACCGTCGACGTCCTCCAGCCTCCACCTGCGACTGTTCATCCACTGGCTCCTGTTCATCCAGCCTCCACCGCGTGCTACTCCACCGCCATCGCTCAACCAGCCCTCTCCACGGGCTCCTGTTCAACCACCCCTCCACGAGCTACTGTTCATCCAGCCCTCCACCGTCTACAGTTCATCCTGCCCTCCACGGGGTGGTCTTGTTAATCCTGCCTTCCACGAGGTCCTGTTCATCCAGCCCCAACCGGCTCGATCAATCGGGGTCCTGTTCATCCAGAGGCAACACCACGGGGTCCTGTTTATCCACCCCCACCGGGAACAGTTCATCCAACCCCCCCCCCAGCAACACTCACTGTTCATCTAGAGGCAACATCAGTCGGCTTCAGTTAGCAGCAGTAGCGAAGGAATCGCTCGATCGGGTTCAGTTAACAGCCATCGATCGATCACTTTCGGAGTTCGATAGCAGCGTAGCCTGCGGTCTGCAATCGCTCGGGTTCAGTTAGAGCCCAACGCCTCGCACCCACGCACGTGCGTGTACGAGAGAAACGCGCATCGCTCGGCCCCGACCACCCACCCTAACCGGGAACACCCCGATATTTTCCTCGCCCCCGCTCCTAACACGGTTTTTCCGTCATGGACGGCCCAAAGAATGTCATGCAGCTGCGTCTCCGGCCCGCCCAGGACGAATAGCCCATTTTCTGTCATGATTTTTTGTCATAGAAGTAGGACCCCACCACATCTATGATGATACCGAGTTTTTTTACAATTATCATCATAGAAGTGTCATAAGTATGACAAAAAAATTTCGTTCGGCCCAAAATGTCACGGATGTGTCTTTTTTTTGTAGTGCAAGAATAATCCACCTTAGTCGTACAACCTCTCTCTTGTTGTTGGTCAAAGTGATGGCTGTCCATGCGACCCCAGAGATGGGCTAGCTCACCAATAATCACGCAAGTAGCTAGTCCTCGAAGACAACTACTGCATGCATGTGGCCCAAACATATGTATGGAGAGGTGTGTTTTTGAGTAACAATGAACAACTTTGATGTGGCACCATGATTTCGAACTAGAAATCCCCACACTGAGTGAGGGTTAGGTTGACGATGCATATGTATGTTACACCACACTTCAAGCCAACGACGGGGATTCATATATGCATGCATGCGTGCATAGTATATGCGCTCAAACTTAATTAGGCCTAAATCTCACCATGACCTATACTATGATAACACTAACCAAATGAAGAATCCGCCATGGTAACCTATCTTGTTGTTGGTCAAGGTGATCATGGATGTCCATGCGGGCCCATGAATATATAGGCTTGTCGCCGATAACCACGCGAGGGAGTGTATCGTTCGAAGGCAACCACTACATGCATATGTATGGAGGTGATGCGTGCATGCATGTTTGAATACACAACATTGATCTGGCGCGTGTGTCAAAAAATCGTACACTAGCTTCCCACACAGAGCGAGACCGGTTCATGATGGTGTCGTTGTACTAGCCACTTTGACTCGATGGGAGGGATTCATGCGTACACATGCATATGTGTGTGCTCAAAGTGTATCATGCATGTCAGCCCAGAGCAAAAATAATAATCCCCTCCTAAGTCAAATTAACCTCTCTTGTTGTCAGGCAAAAAGAAGTGATGGACCAAGCGGGCCCACAGATGGAAAGCATCGATATCGCTGATAACCGCTTAAGTGGGTGCGAGAGGACAACCACCACCGATTTGCATGTGGGCCAAACATATATATGTTGAATACCCAAAATGCACAACTTTGATGTGCCACATGCCTCAAAAACCGTAAACCATGCACCCACAGAGAGCGAGGTTCATATCAAGCGTACTACATATGATGGTCCCCTTCCCCCCTCTTCACCGCATACTATATGCTCCTGTCATAATATATGTACAACCCAAAAGAATCCTCATCAATGGTGAAATTAATTAACCTCTCCCGAGGTAGGACAAAGTGATGCATGCATGCATCGACGATGGCCTCGTGGTCCCAAAAATGGAAGCGACACACGTGAGTGTCCTAGCTAGGATATATATGCATGTGGCCCAAAAAGGTGTTGTGTGATGTTTGAATAACCAATTTCACAATTTTGATGTGGCACGTGCCTCGGTAACCAAAAAGTCCCGACACTGAGTGAGGTGTACTTGTTCACGGACGCATACGTATAGTATATATGCTAGTCCCCTCCCACCTCTTCAACGCATACTATATACCACCATAACACAAACAAAAAATATTGTACCTTGCTGGTCAAATTAACCTCACTGCCGGCTGTTCGTCAAAGTGATGGATGACGACCTCGCGGGCCCACAGAAAGCGTCACACGCGAGTATCGAGTGTTGTGTAGGATAATCATCGACTGCATGTGGCCAAAACATTTATGTATGAAAGGGTTGTGTAATGTTTTAAATAACGATTTCACGACTCTAATGTGGCACCAGCCTGCCTAACAAAACGGCCAACCAACACGGTGGCTCACAACTCGTAGTGTACTGCGAGCCACCCGCCACCCCCAGACGCACACACCCAAACACAAACCGCGAATCCACGGCAACTACGATGCATGTTAAATTAATTATCCCGCGGTGAACATACATGTTACCAAAGGAGGGACGTTTTAATTTCAAAAAATTCACAGAGATCGTTAAGACATTTTAGTACATTGATTGATTTACTATGGGTATAATGTGCAAAAATCAAATTTGAGCTACATGCACACGTGAGAGTGCACCTAAATGGGTTGCAAAAACACATGTGTCTCACTAGGTGCATGTTTACTCCCCGTGCAACAAATTTCAAACATTGAGAATCTTGATTTTTAAATTCTAGTACATCCAAAACTTATTTCAAGTATCGTGTTGTCATATGGACACCAATACAAAGTGGCATTGTACTTTTTTGTCAAATTTGAGACCAGTTTTGATGTAATCTTTATCTAATTACAAAAGGGAGATTATTAATAATTGGGAACCAATATCCCAAACAGATTATTTATTCGAACCATGAGCGTTAGACCAACACTGGATACGTGCCATGCTTCGGTTAAGCAATAAAGTGGCAGCATTAATCATCCAAATAGAAAAACAATATACGTGCCGCCACACTCCGTGTGGCGGCGTAGCAAAGGCGTGAGTTGACGGGACGCATGCGAGTAGTCCGCCGCGCAGGCAGACGGGGAGGCGTGCGTGCAGGTGTGTGAATTGACGGAAGCGTGCTCGCTGTGTAGTGTCATCGGGAGGCATGCGAGTAGCTGTCTGAAACTTTGGTAGGCATGCCAGCAGTCCGGTGCGCAGGCTCACCGGGAGGCGAGCCATCGGTTTGACTGTCGTCCGCCTCTCTCCCACAACTCCGACTACTCCATATTAGTGGTGCACCCGAGCGGCCGCACCCCCATCCTCGCTACGCACACACAATCCTCTCTCTCCGCTTGCAACCTCGACGCCGCTCTCAGTCCTCAAAGCCGTCAGTGTATGAGGATGTCGCCGAAGCGCCCCATCAGAGGGAGTGGCGACGCAGGGGCTACTAAAGCACCAGAGCACAGCATGGAGATGGATATAGAGGTTGCCGTCACGGCCGGCGAGCTATCGCTGCACCCTGACGTCGTCGACGGCGTCGAGCTTCCACAGCCGGAGGGAGAGTTCCACACTGACTCCGACGATCACTCTGGCGACGACTCCGACGAGGACGAACAGCTGGTTAGTCATCTATACCCATTTATGTGTCAAATAGATCTTAGGGTTTCTCTGTTTACTCCTGCCTCCCCCTTTTTGGAATAGAAATCATGTGGTTATATTCTCCCAATCCATGAAATCTGAGTAAGTTCCGTTAGATCCGTGTAGTGTATTGATTGTTTGAATGGTACAGGTGATAAGTGATTAGTTGTTTCATCTGTGCAAATGATTTCTGCTAGTAATCCGACTAGGGTTAGTGTTCGTGCTAATAATTCTTAGCCAGGACTTGACAATTGATTTTGAATGACCTACATATGTTTGAGCCATTATTTTCTTCAATATTGGTGTGCACATAGATGAATGTGCTTAAAAATCAAACCGTAATCTCTGAATATGTATAAATAAATAACCATAAATTCCTAATCCTACTTCACGGCATGTAATCAGTAATTTTATGCCAAATTTGTTTTACTATATGTATAGGTGATGTCTGACGATGTGGACAACGAGGATGAAGATGCCCAGAGGTGGTACAAGAGGCGAATCCTGAGGGAGCTTTATGCGGGAACGCATAACAGGTGTATTAGGACCTGGAACGACGGCTATGGATGTCCATTTTGCAACCACAAGATTCATGACGTGTATCTAAGTGTTCTTGCGCATGCAAGAGGATGGGCCGTCGGCTCCTTCAAGAAGAAGTGTTCTCGCAGGGTGGCGCACGACGCGTACGCCGAGTACCTGGAGAAGCTTCAGGATCGTGTCGGCCGCATGTGAGATGATATGTGGGATGGATCAAACTATGTACGCTTGAGTATTCTTAATGACGGTTCAACTATGTACTTATGGTTGAACTATGCTTATGTACGTGTACGCTTATTATCTATGTCTAAGTATGTTAAATATTTCGCCAAATTTTGGTAAAAATTACTACGGGGGACCAACAAACCAGGACGGAGGTAGTACGTCAATCACACACGGTTCCCAAAATTGGAACCGTGTGCAATGACTATCATTTTGCCTGCTGCGTCAATCACACACGGTTCTCTCTAGCAAACGGTCGCCCCCAAAATTCTTTGTGGGACAGAAAACCCTCACCACCCATTTCAAAAAATAAAAAATAAAACCCTCACCATCCCTACTTCACAAAAACCCTCACTCCGCCCGCCACCCACCTCGAACCCTTCGGTACGTTCCCCATTCACACCTGCACAAGCTCCTCTGCGTCTAT
This sequence comes from Aegilops bicornis, assembly GCA_021605145.1. Taxonomy (NCBI): domain Eukaryota; kingdom Viridiplantae; phylum Streptophyta; class Magnoliopsida; order Poales; family Poaceae; genus Aegilops; species Aegilops bicornis. The sequence goes on from CM038675.1 coordinate 637,317,356, forward strand.
GCCCTGGCACCATCTATCACGGCGGTAAACACTTAGCTTGACGCCTACCGCTGCAGCTAGGCTGCCGGCAAAGCCCACCGCATTTTGCCACTTCCGCTTGCCACCGCCTATCGCCATCGATTTTCTCGACGCTGCTCGCGGTAGACCCATCTCCACTCGGTTGGGGAATCTGCCGTACTGAGGGTTCTTTCTCATGGACGACAAGGTAACTAATTTAACGAGATATTATCTCATCTCTTATCCCAATTCATCTGCCTCCTTTAATCACCCGGCGGAAATCACCGTGAATTCATTTTTATTTGAGCTGATTTGAGGGTTTTCTTTCATTCATAGAATGTACAGTGCGCCGATACTTCAGGACTTGGCGACCGCCGCCAGATATTCCACCTCATCGTACCAGATAACTTGAGTATGCGCGCGGTATGTTCAATCTCACCCTAAATCGGTTGGCATGGCCTACTTTCCTGAACATATTCTAAATATTGCTACATTTGGATAAAAGGTGCCACATGCACCATATACGTCAAAGGGGATTTCCCCCCTCTTCTTTCTATATTAGGCAAATTAATGATGTATTGTTCTTTCGATTACTCTCATATTTCCATGACATCATGTTTACCCTATTTGTTTAATTATAGACTTGTATCCCTCGATTTCAACTGTTGTACAGTTCTTTCAATTTGGGCCCATATTTGCATGTTACCATATTTTCTTTAAAAACCCTACCATTTTCTGCAGGACATCCCTCGCTATGCAACAGATTATGCACAATTTTTCCCTTTGCATACATCAAGGCTCCACGAATGTCATACTGCGCACAAACCATGGATTTACAATCGTTGCTATGATAAGACTTGATGAACGTGGTGACACCTATTTTGGCACTAGCTTTTGGAATGAAATTGCAAAGTTTTATGTACTGAAAGCTGGCACTAAAATTGTACTGCACATAGAAGGGCCTGGTCATGAGATATATGCTAACTTCCCCGACAAAATCATCCATCCAGACTTTGTTCGAAGTAAGTTCTCTTTTCAACTATCTGCATATGTTGACTTACCCAGCAATGTCAAATGAATTGTGTAGTATTTAAGCAACCAATTGTTATTCCCTTATCTTACTATATTCCTACCTAATAACTTCTAGTTACCAATACACTTTTCTATTGACCTGTTTTAACTAAATGTTCCCTGTACTCCCATTTCTATCAGAAAGCGCCACTGACAAGGAGACTCCGGAGGTGGAGAACAGGGCTGCCAACAAGCGGAGGTGGGGCGAGCTAGAACCGCAAGCGACTCCAGCGGGCCTAGATTTAATCAGCAGCCTCCCCGATGATATGTTGAGAGTCATCATCTCCTTCCTCCCAATCAAATATGGGGCGCGGACAGCCCTCCTTTCCCAGCGATGGCGCCCCCTATGGACGTCCAGCCCTCTCGACCTCATCGACACCCATGAGCTCTGCTATGGCTATCGCAAAAGCTTGGATGCGTTCTCCAAGATCCTCGGTAGTCACCTTGGCCCAACCAAAGGCCTTAGAATGGGCAAGTTCCGTTCCAACGGCAAGGACTGAGCCAAGCTTGACGACTGGTTCCGATCCCCCGCCCTAGATCAGCTCGAGGAGCTCACTTTTGATGATGGGCATATGCGGTCACTGCCAACGTCCGCACTCTTCGCCTCATACGCAAGGCCGCCAAGTTCAGGAACTGCCATTTCCCGCCCCTTAATGATGCGCCTGCTCTTATTGTACCACGACTGAAGCACCTCGGGCTTGTCGTTGTCTGCCTCTCAAAGGGTGACATGGAGCGCCTGCTCCGTGGCTGTACTGCACTCGAGTACCTTCGTCTTCAGGCGATCAATCGGTTGAGTACCTTCCACATCACCTCCATGACTCTCCGGACTATTTATGTGTGTTGCTGGTGCAGCAGGAAGACATCACAAAAGGTGGACCACGGTATGGTCATCCAGGACATACCTGCACTTGAGAGATTACTTGTAGTTGATCAAGAAGGTCCAACAAGAATCAATGTCATTTATGCGCTGAAATTGACAGTGGTGGGCTACTCGTCTGACAAATACTCTGAACTTGTTATTGGATCCACACCCGTTCAGGTACAACAACCGCCTTCTACCTCTCCTTCTACAAACTAACATTATTTCTAATTTTGAAGATGTTTGTTAAATACATCATTCAGAAAATGATTCCGACAAGCTTGACCTCGAAACTGCTCACAGTGAAGGTCTTGGCACTACAATCTATCGGGCCCGACCTGGAGCAAGTTGTCAGTTTCCTGAGATGCTTTCCATGCCTGGAGAAGCTATATATCGAGGTGATGTTCCTTTCATGTTAAATGTTAACCATAAGGGAGTTCAATTTGTGACACCTTTTTCCAAGTTTACAATGACAATGTACTATGATTTCTGAAGGTTCTTTTGGAGTATTTCAGTACATACATGCCCCCCCCCCCATATTGGTTGCTTGATCCATCTGGTTACAATCAATAAGCATTTCTCCTCTGGATTCATCTGTACTAGTTTTCTTAGGGAACTTTTCATCCACTCCAACCTCTTGTGAAGAAGGCTACATTTTTCTAGAATGTAATCAAATGCCCATGTTAATCATGTCAGATCGAAGATGGCATGTTAGTGCATTTTACAAATCCTGCAAACCAAATAGCTAGTCTTGCAGTAATGTTCAAAACTGCATGTAGGCACTAACACGTTTTCTTCTTTTTCAGATAAGATTAGGCCCAGTGGTGGATAATGTGATACAATATAACAATCACATCGAATGCCTAGATCTGCATCTCTCGAAATTACTTTGAACTCCTACCGAGGGACCTTACCGGAGATTATATTCGCCAGGTTCTTTGTTCTCAGAGCAAGGGTGCTGAAGGAAATGAGGTTTGCCCTATATTTATTTCGCAAAAATGAATGGTCTGTTGATCAGCGCCCGCGCCTACGGCAGAATGGAGTAGGCTCCAAAAATTATGAATTTCATTTTGGAACTTCAGATGACAGAGTAATCGAAAGTCATCGGGTCAACCCCATACATGACTTCTCAGTGGCTGACCCCTTTGCAAAAATTGTGAGGTTTCGAAGCCAGACTTAGAAGCGGTGATATTAGTTTGAACCTCTCTGATATCCATGTTTAGCGCATTGTCGGTATGACGTTCTGGTGATGAGCTGAATTTCATTTCTAATATTAGTTTGAACCTTGTATTCTTCGAATTTGAGCCATATAACTCTGGAATTTGAACCTTGTAACACTTTAAGCTTCTGAGGTACAATCGTTGAAATGGCATCATATGAGACTCATATATTGCTAGCACTATTTTGACCTTAATATGCAATGGTCTTAGATTTTATTAACCATTATCGAATCAGTTTACCTTGTCGATCTCACAAAGACACCACGATCAAGATAGCTAACTTTCATTGCGATCTTCGACATTATTGCACACAGTTGGTTTCTTCCACCATGTGCACTGTAGAGCGCAGAATTAATTATCGCACTCGAATGTCCACGCCTGGGGTGCAGTGTTGTCAAGCGTGCACTGGATTCTGGAATCCTCCGCTATGAACGACGTGACAAGACATGACAATTACAGGCTGGCCGGCCCCCATTTATTATTACAGCGGCCATTTATCCTACCCTTGTGTCTCTTCAACCTTTCAATCGTGCCCCACCATTGCAAGAAGCACACCCACCACAAGAAATTCTTAGAGGGTATCCTGCGCGGCTCCAATGGCGCTCCGAGCGGCTGCCGACGACGAGCAGCAGTTCACCACGCGTGTTGTGGTGGATACCCACAGAAGGTTCATGGACCTCTCGGTGGTGTACACCAACGACCTGTCTGGGCGGAGCACTCCATCCACATCATGGATTTGTTGCTTGCCGAGGAGAAGGACAAGGTGGTCGGGTTCGACCTCGAGTACACCCGCGCTCGTGCAGGTCTCGTCCCAAGGTCGCCGTCGCCCACATGTGCGTGCGCCACCACATCCTCGTCTACCACTACTACCTGGCCACAAGGTCTTGCGAGCGTTTCGCCAGGTTTGTCAACAGCCCCCACTACATGTTCGCTACGGTGGACATCACCAACGATGCAAAGGCGCTCGAGAGTTCGGGCATCGCCTACCAGAATCTTGTCGACAACCAGGGCCAATACAAGATCTGGGGCAGCAAGGAGCATGAGAAGGACTCACTGGTTCACCTCGCCGAGGCCATCATCGACCCCTACTACAAGACATGAAGGATTCGTGCAACAAGGACAAGCATGCCTGGCACTCGGCTTGGATGGAGAAACTCGACAAAGCTCACGTCATGTACGCGGCCAAAGAGGCGTACACGAGCTACGACATGTACCGGCGGATCGTTGACATGAGGAAGTCCCTCCTTCCCCAAAACGTCCAGGGATCCAGCTGGAAGCAGAGCAATGGCAAGCGTCATCGCAACAATAAGTAGATGATTAGATCCTCGTTTCTCCTACTTTAGTATGCATGTAATTGCTTACTTTGGTGTGTGCAAATATTATGTGTGTACTCACTTGTTTAATTGTATGCTTAATTTGGTTATGCAATGTTGTCTTTTTAAGTATATATGTTGATGCTCTGTAGACAGAGCGTAGATGGTGTGCGGACAAAGAAAATAACATTGCACACGGACTAAACAATGGAACCCGTCGGTGATGTTTTCATCAATCACTCACAATTGTATACCAGCAATCGTTTGCTCACAACACACACGTCTTATTAGCAGCAACCGTATGTGTTCTTATCGGTCTACAAACACATTTCTGATTATAGATCTGTTTTCCGCGCATCACACACATCTTGTTAAGTTGAACCGTTTATGTTCTCATGTCTCAATGCAAACAGTTCATCCGAGTGAACCGCATGCGGTATATCGCACACACCTTTGATTTGGCTGGCCGTTTCTTTTGTGTTGCCTAATCACAAACAGTTCATCCGAGTGAACCGTATGCTGTGTATGGCACACGCCTCCATCTGGCTGCCCGTTTCTTTTGTTCCTCCTCATCGCAAACAGTTCATTAAACTGAACCGTATGCCCTTCATCGCACACGCAACTAAAATCTGAACTATGTTTGATGCATCTGTCATTGCAAACGTTTTACACATTTCTGAGCGTTTTCATACAACACCGTTTGCGATTGTGGCATCGCACACAGTTTCTTGAAGGGTCTCTGATCGTAGTGTCGTGTTAGCAGCATCCTGCATTAGTGTAGCTTCGCTAAAAAAGGATGCTCTTCTAGCAAAAAAGGTACAGCGGCCTGGCTTATGTATGTTAGTTGATATTATTGATCCATATACTCTATAAGTGTTTATATGTCTGTTAGTTTTGTACATTATTAGTTGATTGACTCGGTATTTTGAATCTTGAGACATCTCTTGTATATATATCTAAATGGGAATACACATTATGCTGCGTGTGACACTTGAGTTGGACATAAAGTGGTTTCAAATATTCGAATTCACCTTAAAGTGGATTCTAGCTTCTGAATTCGAGTATCGGCATTTGTGAATCATATTCATATATGACAGTGGAATACATCTTTGTCCTGCTTTTGAAGATATAATAAAACACATAGAATGATTTATAAATATTTGTATAGGAATACAAAATGGATTCGAATTTATTCGCCAAGGTAAACGTGGATGCTCATTGCCCCAAAATTCGAAAGAAGCGGCAAAATGTCCACTTCCACGTCAGCTGCCCAAAGCCAATGTTTGGGAGATGGAAATTACTGTCTACCCCTTACACGGACAATCCATCGGCCCGATTTCCACTGCTCTCAATAGGGGTAGGTTAGTAACTTTAATTAGATGTGACACGATCGCCTCTGAGCCCATTCCGACATGGTGGGCGCCAAACATGGGCGGCAAAACACATTTGATTCAAACTCGTCCAAAAGACCTCTGTCTCTCCCTCCATTTCCCCATTCATACACGGTCGATGTAGGCAAATATTTTCAATAGGGGCAGGTTTGTAACTTCACTCCAACGTGACACAACCGCCCTACCTATCAGCCCCGTTCATACACCATGGGGGCCAACCATGGGCACCAAAACACCCTCTCCTCGCCTAAAATTGCTCTGGCCAAATATTGGGGAGATGCGAGATTACCGTCCTATCCCCAACCAATGAGACGTCCAAATTTTAAACGGGGGCTAAGTTCGTAACTTTCCCATATTTCAGACAGGCACATCCCAAAAACATGGTTCCACGTACCTCTCCCTCAATTTTCCCATTCATACACTGTCCGTGCAAGAACACCATCCCCACACTAGCCTCCTTCATCCGCCACCCCATCCATCACCGCCGTCCTCCACCCCATCCATCGCCACCGTCCTCCACCATGTCGGAGGGCCTACCAAGACCGCGTCGTCCACTGCTAGAGAAGGATGTTTCTCATCCACGGCGATGGACCAGGAGCCTTGCATCGCGTCCTCTTGCTTCATCGGCGCCATCGTCCTCTTTGTCGGGGCCGGTCACATGACCTTCTCGTCCACTTCAACAGGACTTATCCCCTGAGGCCCATCTACCGTCGCAGATCTGCTTCAACGCCACCGACAGCCATCGCACCCCCGATGCCTACACAGCGCCGCAAGAGTGGCGGTACTTCATATCTGCTCAAATTTTTGATCTCAACCAGAAAACAGATCGTAACTTGGTTACTGTACTTTCTTTTCAGCTCTTAGAATTTAGTTCTTAGTTCGAAGCAAACAATGGATGCTAAATAGCATTTCTCCGGTTTGCAGCTTTAAATCTGCCATGGCACAGTCATAATAGGGTTTAATTGATCATGCTTAGGGTTTAATTGATCATGTTGGTTCCGTGGTGGTTTATTTAATAGAAATCGGAGGGGAAACCCTCTTTTGCTCAAAAATATGCTTAGGGTTTACCCCTTTTATGATCACTATACGATCAACATACGTGCTCCGTGTCATAATAGCACTGCTCCACCCATCAAGCTAGACAAGCTTAGTTGTTCAAATACGAATCTGATATTATTAAAACATAGTCGTTTAATTGGTCGGCTAAATGTTCCTAATTTAGTTCCAAAAATGCACGTGCGCCGCTCGGGTGTGTATCTTATAGGGTGCCCACGGTGGGCCGCGACCAACCATGGGATTTTGGGTCGGCCCAGGCCCCAATTCCCCTCTATTCTGTTGCGCTTCCAATCTCTACTCGCCCCCAGCCGCCTGCCTAGCCGGTGACTTGCCGTCCCCGGACGACATGACTCTAGGAGGAGACACCGGACTAACAGGAGGTTAGGAGTCGCTCGCCCAACAGCGTCACTGCTGCCCGAGCGCGCCACCGTGCCAACCTACGCAGTCCGTTCAAGGCTCAGGCATGCAGCAGCCACTAGACCAACCTGATTTATCCTAAGATACGTCCTCAACACTCAGCAGTCACTCCTCATCACCCATTTTCTAATTGATTCATTACTCATTAGGCAGGACTGTCATTAGGTGTACTGAGTGCTACTTACACTTAATGGTTCAGATGTATTTCAGTAATCTTTAGTACATGTAAAGTTCAGAGGGTTTCAAAATTCCGGCCCTAGGAACAGACACTAGTCATTTTGGATTGTTGGTCATAGTGACATTGACCCAGATTACTACTGCAGGCCAGGTTTGTTGACAATTTTACATGTCTTTCTTACTCATTCGATATGATATCCAATTATTCACGTCGATTAGTTGCAAAAAATAAGTGCTAGACCAACTTCTTGATTTAGATTTTGGACGGTCTCTCATCGCGATTACAATTCTGCATACTTGTCCTAGTAAGCTCACAAGTAATGATTGATTCACTACATCTATGCTTGCCTTGTCATATTTGTTTTCAATATTCTTTTTAGGGTGGACCACCTGTTTCAAAATATCTGGAACCTCAGACATGAGTGGATAATATTTCTCTGTGTGATCTCTTCCATCATGTGTGGGCAATGAACACTGCATTGTATAGAAAGAAAGTGTCATTTCAACCTTTTACATAGACTACGATCTTTTACATGGAATACAATCTACCTACTTGCTTTGTGTCGCACTACCAGCACTCCACCCTTGAAGCAAAACATTATGCCACTCATATTTCCTTAGTTAATTTGTTCAAATACGAATTTGATATGATTCTAATGTTCCTACTTCAGTTTTGAAATGTGTGTATGCCTGTTATAGAGACATAAGAGGTTTGTATTTCTGTGCATGGTCTGGTCAGCAGGGTTGGGGGGTAAACTTTGCATATGCAGGGGCTTAGAGGGAGACACTCTTCGAGTTGAATCCGCAATGTATTCCATAGATAATCTAACTACTTTTTATTTTTTCAAGAATCTCATATACTGAACAACATCATAATGATTATGAGCTTGCGCGCACGAAAAGAATAAAGCAGAACAATGCCATGGTTGTCAAACTTGGCATTAAGGGACTGAAATCAAGTCTGGATGCAATGCAATGCAAACGCTCTCCACCTACAGATTCATGCTCATAATATGATCCTAACAGTGATTCTGAGCTAGAGGGAGACCTAAGTCAATGTAGCTCCCTAGTGGAGGAGTTAGAGGCAGATGCCCAATCTTATTCACCCATCAAGGTGCTTGCTCTAACTTTCCAAGGTTATATTGGTCGCACATATCTTGCAACTGATGCTTTGCATTGCTTCTACTTTGTTGCACTGCCATTAGCTTACTTTACACATTGTGTATGTGAATACGCCCTGCCTATCCATTTTCAATACATATTCCATCTGTCATCAACCATATTTATCCATTCAAATGTCGTTCTTGTGTATCAGACGTTCAAAAGGAAGAGGGCGATTGCTGATTGAGGAGGAGCATGAACAAAGTATTTGGAAAAGGTAGTGACACCTGATAAATCAAATAGCCCATTAGGTGTAGTTGCAATATCACCAGACCCAGAAAACACGGCCACAACTCTAGCAGACTCTAGCCCTACTACACTGGCCATCTCTGATGCCCCAACTTAGCAGACCCCAACTGTCGCAAATAGTATGATGATGTCAGTTCACATAGCACCAACTCTATGACAGAAAACACCCCTTCCAGCAAAGAGTACACCAAATACAGTTGCCAAATCCCTTTTCGAACGAGAGAGAGCCCCAATTGCAGCAAATAGGACTCCTGTTCCACTTCTTCCCAGTTTACAAGACGAAGCTTATATTGTTGTCAGGAACTTTGTGTGCATCTTTCCTTCATAGAAAGATTATACCGCAGACAAAGAAATTTGTGTGCATCTGTACTAATGTTATTCATGGTAATTATTGCATATGTTTCTGCTAACAGAAGACACAAGATTCAAATAGGCAAGGACCAAACTGGATTGTCAAGACAAGCAAGGGTTGGTTGCAATTTTCAAGCACTCGTTGATGAAGTATCGTTCCTACCTGAGGCAAGCGCACTTCGATGGCAAGCCTCTAAACAAAATTTCTGTAAAGTCTCCGGTGCTACATTTATCAGACAGTGACTGGAATAATCTTGTTACACATTGGTCTCGTCTGCAGTGTAAGGTGTTGTCTATGATATCACATTACAATTTGAACTACATTTCTGCATGTGCCTTAACGTCTCACTTGTATGAAAATTGTTTGCAGAAGAACATTCATTCTCAAGGGACCACAGAATCTCACAACTATACCGCACACTGCATTGCTCTTGTGAGTACCTCTTGCTTTGTATGACCATACTTACTTTCATAGCTTGTTGATTATGTAGCTGCACATGTTAACCTCGTTATCGTCCATTTGGTGGACATTATAAGATCCGTATGGACTTTACATAAATTTAGAATCAACCCAATGCTTTTAAAGAGGTTTAGCTCTATTGTCCTCTTGTAAGGACTGAACATTGTCTATCACTGAACTTACATTAACAGCTATTCCCTCCGTCCCATAATATAAGAACATTTTGTACAATACACCAGTGTTCAAAACACTCTTATATTATAGGAAGAGGGATTGGTTCATTGTGTAGCATTTTGCATCTTATCTCGCTCGCCCACCATTTACTAAAAATATCAGATATATATTTAATGTTACCAAAAAGTTGAATACATGGACAATGCAAGTGCAGAAGTGTAGCCCATTGCTCTTGTTAGTACATTTTGTCCTGTAATGCTTGTACTTCCAGGGATTCGTAGTTGATTATGTAGCATCAATCTACATCTTATCTTCATTATCCTCAATCCCTTCCAGTATTATCATATCTATAATTACTCTCTACAAAATGTAGAGAACAGGCAATGCTTATGAAGAAGATTACGTGCATGAAATTCTTGAGTTATCCTTCCCTTGACATGGAGAAGGGCATTATAAAGCCGATGTTAACTGCTAATGTAAGTCAGTCCTTCTAAAGCCTTTATCCTCAACTACTGTTTAATCTACTCATACTCCATATCGTTAACTGTTGTTTAGTTTGTTGTTTCTATCAAAATGCATGTTCGTAACAACAGTAAGTTCCAAGTTTTACTTGTAAAACCAAATTCCTTATTCATACCATGCACATTACTCAATACTCCCTATATGTATGCTTGTTTTTGTGGATCTATAATCCAGTGTGTGGTGAAGCAGCCCACGTTTGCACCTTGTCATCTCCTGTTTTATCTTAATGATGTGGCTGATGATATGAACAACATGCCATGCACATTAACCAAAATAGATACAATGATTGTCTTTCCCTTCATCTATGCTTGTTATGTTGACATGGTAATCCAGTAGTGTGGTGAAGCTCCCCGCATTATGAAGAATGCCAAATTATGATATTGATATTTTGAACTTACTCTTTATTTTCTAATTTGAAATTGGATGGAATTGACAGCACAGTTATCAACTTTGTTTATACACGTGAAAAACATGTCATCTCTCTGCTTGTGTCAGGGTGATATGCCTGATGGCATGCACAAGTCTGCTGAAGGTTGTGAGACAAACCCAACATATATTGCAGCAAAGAAGGCAAAAGATCTTGAAGATAGCGAGACAACCCCAAAGTATTGTTTATGACCCACAAGTATAGGAGATGAATTGTAGCTCTTTTTGTAAGTAAGAGTGTCAAACCAAACAAGGAGCAGAAGGAAATGACAAGTAGTTTTCAGTAAGGTAATGTCTGCAAGTGCTGAAATTGTAAGTAGCAGAGTAGTTTGATAGCAAGATAATTTGTAACGAGCAAGTAACGATAGTAGTAAACAAAGTGCAGCAAGGTAGCCCAATCCTTTTGAGGCAAAGGATAGGCCAAAATTGTCTCTTATGATAAGCAAATCATTCTTGAGGGTACACGAGATTTTCATCTAGTCACTTTCACCATGTTGGTTCGATTTGTGTTCGCTACTTTGATAATTTGATATGTGGGTGGACTGGTGCTTAGGTGTTGTTCTTACTTGAACAAACCTCCTACTTATAATTAACCCTCCCGCAAGCATCTGCAACTATGAGAAAAGTATTAAGAATAAAGTCTAAACATAGCATTAAACTTTTGGATCCAATCGGTCCCTTACGGAATGGCGCATAAACTGGGGTTTAAGCTTCTGTCACTCTTGCAACCCATCATCTAATTGCTACTCCACAATGCATTCCCTTAGGCCCAAATATGGTGAAGTGTCATGTAGTCGACGTTCACATGACACCACTAAGGGAATCAAAACATACATACTATCAAAATATCAAACACATATCAAGTTCACATGGTTACTTGCAACATGATTTCTCCCATGACCTCAAGAACAAAAGTGACTACTAACAAATGATAATTATTCTCAAGATCAGAGGGGTATTAAATAGCATATTGGATCTGAACATATAATCTTCCACCAAATAAACCATATATTAATCAAGTACAAGATGTAATCAACACTACTAGCACTACAAAAAAATACACTTCCGTGATGATACGTGTTTGTCACAGTAGGTCACGTTTTCTGTCATGCATGTACATCCATGACAAATTTATGACAGAATCAAGATAGTCATGCTCAGGTGCCGTCAGAGAAGTGTTCCATGACATTACCAAAATTATCATCACGGAAGTGTCCACTTCCATGACGATAAATCGGCGTCCGCGAAGTGCTTTCGTCAAGGGTGACCGACACGTGGCATCCACTGTAACGGAATGCCGTTAAGCTATCGGGTCTGGTTTTGGATCCGATAACCCGTTAACAGCCCCGACCAATGGGGATTTTCCACGTGTAAAATCATCATTGGCTGGAGGGAACACGTGTCGGCTCGCTGTTGGGACAGATGTCATCCACTCATTGGACCCAAAGTGCCTATGATACGTCGACACGTGGCATGGCCCAACAGAGGCCCATTCCTGTGAAAAGGCCGGCCCATTTAACTTGGTCAAAAGGTGGCGGGCCGGCCCACGGCAAGCCTGTTAACGGCATGTTCGCATATAGCCCATTTACAGCCCGCTAACCCAGGGCCCATTAACGGCCTATCCGAATTAGGCCCAGTAGCGTCATCTGGGCCGTCCAATATAATTCCAGCCTGTTTTAACTTCTGGCCCATGTATGGCCCATGACGTCTTTCGGCCCATTAACGGCCCGTGGTAAAACTGGCCCGTAATGAACAGTGTATCACTTTATACCCATTAACGGCCCATTATACCGTTGGGCCGTTTCCAGCCCATGTTATCTTTCGGCCTTCTCAGGGCCCATTTATTCTTGGGCTCATTTCCAGCATTCATTTACTTACGGCCCGTTAAAGGCATTTTCTTCTTGTGGGCGAAATTCAGCCCGTGGATACAGTCGGCCCGTTTGTGGCCCGTTAATCTGTTGGGCCATTTTCATAGCATCATCAAATACGGCCGGTTAACGGCCCATTATGGTCAGCCCATAAAACGTACGATTTCCACTCTAGCCCGTTTACGGCCCCTTATACAGCCCGTACAGGGCCCATAGATGAGACAGCCCGTAGAAGGCCCATTGACCCGACGGTCCATAGAAGGCCCATTGATCCGACAGCCCATAGAAGGCCCATGGATCCGCTGGCCCATGGAAGGCCCATGGATCCGGCAGCCGATAGAAGGCCCACGGATCCGACAGGCCATAGAAGGCCCATGAATCCAACGGCCACAGAAGGTCAAGGATCGTCCGTCCCGTAGATGGCCCATGGAACGTACGGCCTGTGGAGGGCCATGGTCACTACAATGTTTGGGCTAGTTGGCCCCCATTTGAACGATATAGCATATTCAAAGAATTATCCTACTCTATACTATCACCTCTAAAAAACATACACTATACAATAAAGAGACTAAGGCATAGAAACGTAGAATAATCCTACACTATACAATAAAGAAATTACAGCCGATTATACCCTTGGGCATTATGGTTCGGCACCGGTGATAATAAAGCATACACAAATAGCAAATTACATACATCGGGAAAATACAGCTCATACATCATGGACGCGCATCAACATAACTTACCATTTGAACTATAATCTCTTCAGAAAATAGGATTGGCCGGATTTAGATAGCACAAATTTCAGTCTGCAAAATCTCCAATTCCTTCGTTGTTACCTCAGTGCCTTGTTTTCATTTTTTTGACTCCTGCATCTAATACCTGCATGTCCAGTCTCAACTTGTTATTGTACGTTCAGAATCATGTACACGTTGTCTTGCCACCTCTAGTTGATGCTTGAGAACATCAGCACATTCCAATTCCAATCCATAATCATTCGGTAACGACCATGCCGCATTGCTTGCAGATCTTTGTGTTGATATCACTTCATCCTAAAATGTTTCTGTAAGTACATATGACTAGGGCAAAAATATAGTTACAACAGTGAAGCGAGCAAGACAAACTATTTTGTACATGGCAAAACAAGACTAACAATAATGTTACATGTCATGAAGCATAAGCAGGTGATATTTTAAGAATTATAAAAAAGGTAGTCTATGCAGCCTGCATACAGAAATCTCTCTTAGCTCACCAGAGGAGCATGATGTTGGGGCCCAATCCAAAACACAGACAAGTTACAAATTTAGACAGCATGTTGCATAGAAGTAAGCAAGCAGTTGGCCATTCTATAGCTCAATTAAAGTATTAGGGAGCATAATGAAGAGCCGAGGATTTCATACAAACATACTACAGCAAGAAAAACTATGCAATCATTAGCCTAGTATAAACTATATTGTGAGCCTCATTCAATAATAGTTGGTTAATAGACTTCAAAGCTTCAGCACACTTCGCAGTAGTAATTAAATGGTAAGGCCTTTAATTATGTCAACTAATAGTTATACAAGTACCCAACATCAGGCATCATTCTTTGGGCATCTCATTAATTGAGGACAAATAAAGCAATTGAAAAGAGCAAATTAACTATGCCTGAAACAAACAAGGAATTGAACAGTTGAGTTGGATACAGTGACTTACCTTAATAGGTTGAAGAGGCTCAGCACAGATCCTACTTCTCTTGCAAGGCTCCTTCCTAACATCTTGTACTTGGAAATCCTCAATCTTATCTTCATTGCACCCCCTCTGCAAGGTGACACAAACTAGTTACTCGTCACCTTGGAAGATAAATATTCATACTTTCCAGTATGTAAACACAAAAGGATGAGATTATAACAAAACAACACCGTCCCTTCGGGGACATCCGATAACAAAACAACACCACATAATGAAACATGCCGCATCTCTTGCACTTGCACACAATGAAATGAGCATTTACTATGTTTGCACTATGTAAAAACTAGGCATACCTTCGAACTGGATCTCCAGGTACTCTTGGAGAGCCTACTTTAGTGTCTGACCAAACCTTTATGTCACCTATGAGTTAGAAAAGGCCCCACTACAGCAACCCTTAGTGTTTAAATCATTGACAAGCTCTGTTAGAGTGTTAGGTCAAGAACATCAAGTAATCAAAGCAAACAGTCCTAGTATGGCTGGTTGATGCAAACAAGCAATTGAACAGATGTGTGAGCAAATCTTACATATCAAGAAAAGAAGCAAAGAAGGAGGCTTAAAAACCATCACTTGACTGACCATATTTAAGGGGCATTTAAACATCATGTGCAACATATGAACTAACATAAACATTGCATATTCCAGATTCTACAATGGAATGCACATGTATTAGGTTATGCCATGTATGATGATGCCTAAATGTACCTTTATGGTGCAGGAGTGATTCATCATTGCACGCACAATTGAATTGCAGGTTAAGGGCCAGTTCTATTCCACCTTTTCAGGGCTTATTGTCAAAATAAGCCATAAAAGATGTAAAGAAGTCATTTTTGAGTTATGGGCTTGGGCTTAACTAATTTCGCTTTGGAGGGGGGTGTTTCGGGTAGAACCTCACTAAAAATTGAAGGGAAGGGGAATAGTGAAATGACTCTGTTGTCTACCTATATTACACTCAAAATGCAACTGGTGACGCCCGTGTCACACCTCACCCTCAAGTAAAAACAAACACGCAAGCATTCATTGCCCTGCCCGCTTGCATCTCCTCTCCCCTTTCCCTCTACCTCGATCCCCTGCCTGCATGTCGGGTGGTCGGTGCGACATATGCCAACGGGTGGCTTATCATTGTGGGAGCCAGTAAGACATCGTCGGTGCCTGGAAACAGGATGAGGCGAAGACATGCACGCTGGCGGATCTTACCCAGGTTCGGGGCCCTCCGTGGAGATAACACCCCTAGTCCTGCTCTGCGGGGTCTCCGCATGATCACTAGATCAACAAGTGGCTACAAGAAGCTCCTTGAGCTGTTCGGCGAGAGGAAGAAGAAGGGCAAGACTAGCTCTCTTCTCCCCTCAATGTAGTGTCTAAAACTCTGAGAGATCAACCCTTTGCATGGGTGCCCTGGGGGTATATATAGGCCTACCCCCCAGGGGTACAATGGTAATCCAGCTGGGCGTGGGCCCTAGCCGTCAGTGTCTATGTTCACCGGCTTCTACGCCGGCCGCTGGGGCCCGCCGACTGGTGGGTCCGCCGGCTGCCGGTTACTGTTGCCTCACTTTTGATGACGAGGGCTTTGTCGAGGTAAGCATGGCTACAGTGTCGCCGCCTGGCAGGCTCTCACTGTAGCCTTACCTCGTCTTGTCTCCTTAATGGCGCGCGTTCTTCGAGGGGGGAACAAGCTGGCTGTTGGGAGCCGGCCATATCCCAGGCCGACTAGGGGAGGCCAGGCCGCCTTCGGGTGTCTCTCTGACTGAAGGGTCCCGTCGCTGGCGAGCCGTACTGACAGCTTGTCGTGGGTGGCATCATGGTCAACATGGCGACAGTGCCGCGCCGGACGGGTGATGGCTGCCCCGTACGGCGCACTGTGCCCATGCGTGCTCCGGGATTCGGGGGGCAGGCTTCACTGTAGCCACGCCCCGTCTCATCGCCGTTATGTGGGTGCAGAGTTTGAGGGTACGATCTCGGCCGCCTGCCGGGAGCCGCTTCTTGGAGTCGGTCTTCTCATGGTCGGCTTCTTAGAGTCGGCCACCCTGTGGCTTTCTTTATGAGAGTTTAGGGCCGGGCCGCCTCCCGGTAGTCGGCCTGTGAGACAGCCGGCCAAGGGTAGGCTGACCTATGCCTAGGGTGCTTGAAGGCTCGATCGGCCTGTCATTTTTTGAAGAGCCAGGGGGAGCCGGCTAGGCTACCCGTGGTCATTTACTCCGACAGTAGTCCCCGAAGCTGGTTGGGCTTCAAGGCTGAGGAGAGGACGA
The DNA here is from genome assembly GCA_021605145.1 of Aegilops bicornis. Classification (NCBI taxonomy): domain Eukaryota; kingdom Viridiplantae; phylum Streptophyta; class Magnoliopsida; order Poales; family Poaceae; genus Aegilops; species Aegilops bicornis. The sequence goes on from CM038675.1 coordinate 637,334,039, forward strand.
GAAGCTCGATCAGCTTCCTATCTTGAGGAGCCGGCAACTAGGAGCCGGCTTTGATTAGGTGCGCCGTCTTTGGCAGGCTTTGAAGCCTGAAGGCGGGAACCAGCTGGCGCGCAAGCCAGGCTGCGGGCTGGCCGCCTGCGCGCCACATGACACCCTTCGGCTGGAAGGGCCTGCCAGCCCACGCGCACGACGGGACGTCGCCACAGACCGGGGCCCGCCACTTCCAGGCCTCGGCCCAAGTGTGGATCTTCTATGGCCCGAACGGGCCGCTCGCCTTCCGACGACAGTTTCTGCACACCGTTAGGGCGTGATAATCGGGGGCGTGGGGGAGTGGGCGCAGTTAATCCCACATCCCCACACGCCTCTCCTCCTCGGCTTCACCGCACAAGGCAATAAGTAGGGGGAGGGGGGAGCGGCAGACACTCGCACGCTTGCCCTCGCTCCGCCATTTTCTTCCTCTTCCTCCTCTCCGTCGCCGCAGCTCCTCGCCGCCGCGCCGCCCTTCCACCAATCTTCTCGGCGCGCCGTAGCTTTGCTGCAGCTGAATCGCGCGCCCTCCGCCGCCGCGCTTTTCCTGTCGCCTCTCCGTCCTCATGGCGCGGTCCAGCTCCTGGGACGGCTCCAATGTCCACGAGGACCACGTCGACTTCCTCCGCAAGACGCGGCGGTTGCCGGGCACAGATTATGTGTGGGTCCGTCTCGCGCCGGAGAATGAGATCTCACCGGCGCCGGAGGAGGACGTGCAGGTAATCTTCCGCTCGCACTGCCTGCGCGGCGTCGGCCTGCCGGCGAGCGGCTTCTTACGCTCTTTTCTTGAGTTCTACCGTCTCCAGCCGCACCACCTCACTCCAAACACGGTGGTGCTACTGTCGGCCTTCGTCACCCTGTGTGAAGGCTTCCTTGGCGTCCTCCCCACCCTCGAGCTTTGGGGGAAGTTCTTCCAGTCCAAACTTGGCACCGCTGCTATGGGCGTGTTCGCCCCATGCGGCGCCTTCATCGCCGTGCGGAGACCGACGGGCGACAACCCGTTTCCGCCCATCCCGTTGATCCAGTCGGTGAAGCTCTGGCAAAAATCTTACTTCTACATGAAGAACGTCGATCCGCGTGGTGACTTCGTCAACCTGCCGGCTTACATAGCCGGCCCGCTGGCTGGGAGGCGGCCTTCATGGTCCTACCGAGCCAAGACGTTGTCTCTGGCTGGGGCCGCCGCCGTCGCGCGGCTCCGGGTGATGGTCCAATCGGAAGGCCTGACCGGGTCCGACCTGATAGCCGCCTTTGTGGAGCGCCGGGTACTCCCGCTCCAAGGCCGCCCTCACATGATTTGCCAGATGAGCGGTCGTTTCGACCCAAGTCGGCTAAGCACCAAGGAGATGCCTCATGCCGAGGTATCTTATATGGTGAATTATATCGCCAACTGCAAACTCACCGAGGAGTGGCAGTTCGGCAAGGAGCCGTACTCTCGCGCCAATCCTCCGCCTTCGGTAAGCTTCCCTTCTTTTCTTCTTCTCTTGTTGCCGAGTTCATACTGGCCGACTCTTGACCAGTCGGCTTGTTTTTAGCAGAGCCCCCTCCTTCAACCAGCGGCCAGAGCTGCGGGGGTGGAGCGCCAGTTCGTCCCCGACCGTGCGACGGACGACTTGGACGATCCCGACTTGGGGGCGGCCGCCCTAGACGACGACGCTGTAGGGGGAGGCGGTGAGGCAGACGGCTCCGGGCTCGGGGCCGGCTTCGAGGACTGGCCGGATGACAACGAGGCCGAAGTTATTCCGCGCCGTCAGCCGGTGTCCGATCATCAAGGCGCGGGCTCATTTTCCGCGCCGGCTGTTCGTGGTGGCGCGCAGAAACGCCGGGCCGCGCCGACCCTCTTTGGCAGTCGGCCGAAGAAGCCCAAGGGCACTGTGGCGGCGACCAAGCGGGACGAGGCGGCCGCGAAGGCAGCCCGCTTCCGCAAGGTGGTGAGGCAGCCGCAGGTGGTTTCGGCGTAAGTGTCAACTCTCTCATGCCTTTCTTTTTTCTCTTTGATAGACATTCTTCTAAGCCTTTTTCTTGACTTATCAATCAGGGCTCCGCTTTCTCTCGAGCGGGCCACTGCCGCCTCCGTAATTGGAGCGGCGGGAGGTTCTGCGAGCGCTCGCCGCGTGGACCCCCGTGCTGATCTCCTGGCGGCGATGGAGCGGAACACGCGGGAGGAGCGGGAGGCGGGGGAGCAGAGGGCGGCTCAGGAGACGAGGAGGAGTCGACGAAGGCGCGCGCCGATGCAACGGCCAAGGCTCAAGCGGAGGCCGCGGCCGCGGAGAGGGCGGCGGAGGACCTGCATAAGCAGCCTCCGCAGCTCATCATTCCCCTTCACGCCGTGGCTCCCGATATCCCAGTGCCCCCGCCGGAGGAAACCGGCCGCGGCCGGCCGGCGATGGAGAGGGAGGAGGGCGACGCAGTCGTCCTGGAAGGGTAGGCGGCACCGCCATTGCCGACTAGAACGGGCCGAGGCGGCCAGCCTGACGTGCCGCCTGAGCAGCCGGCTAGAGGCGAGCCGACCGTGAGGCGGATCTTGTGGTCCTGTCGCCATCTCGTCGGTGCGCGTGGAAGGCAACTTCAGCGCCGGACCCGCAGAAAGCCGCGGGCTCTAGCTCGTCGGCCCAGGATCTGGAGACGGCCAGCGCCAGCTCGCCTGGGTGGACGCCGGGCGGTGGGACGGCCGTCTTTGAACGTGGCAGCCAGACGTCCGGAACCGCTTGATCCCGAGCCGCCGCTGAAGCAGTATACTCAAGAGTTTCTTGCGGCGCGGACGGCCATTCGGGTGAGTCCTCCCACTTTTCGTCGATTGCTCTTGATTTCTTCCGTGGGGGCACGTTAGCGCACCCACTGGGTGTAGTCCCCGAGTTCCGAGTCGGCTGCTGAGCAGGCGGCTTGGAACTTCTTGGTAGACTTTGATTGCCGTCTTGTTCTTATTCGCACCTCCGTCCTATTTGCAGGAATATCACAACCTCCGCACGGCTGCTTTCAACTCCCAGGCCTAGTAGATGAGCCAGAAGACCACTGATCTGACCGAGAGCCGGAGTAAGTGCTTCATTTTTTATCTCATGTGGGGGCGCGTCAGCGCACCCACTGGGTGTAGTCCCCGAGATTCGGGCCGACTGCTGAGCAGTCAGGTCGGATCTTTCCTGACGACTTCTTCCTTATTGTTTTTTTCTTCGTCTTCATATCTGCAGGGGCCAATGCTGACTTGAGGGAGCAGCTAGGTGGGGCCCAGACCGCCCTTTGTGCCAAGGAAGCCGAGTGCAACGCCTTGGCTCAGGAACGTGATCGCTTGGCCAAAAAACTGGCCGACCAAGAGGAGAGCCATAAGGCGGCCCTGAAGACGGCGCAGGACAGCGAGGCCGCCCTCAAAGCTGAATATGAGACCGAGGCGGCGAGCTGGGCTGAGGCGAGGCAAGCGCTCAGCGAAGGCTATAGCTGGATTGAAGATTTGATTGACGGTAGCCACCTTCTTCTTCGTCTCTTTGCTCGCCCCCTGTCATTTGGTCTGTCTTCTGACTTTGTTCTACTTCTTTCTTCTTTGTGCAGATTACTTCCCTGGTTACTCCGTTGCCGCCAACTGCCATCGAGGCCCACCGTGATGCACGACGGCAGGCTGGGGTTGAGATCGCACCGGTTGCTAGCCGGTCGCTTGAGGAGCAGCTTCTGGCGATTCAAGCCCGCCACCAGCCGGCTTACCCCGTGCTCCGCCGTCTCAACGTGCCGGGGCGCAGGTGCTGGCCGCCCTCTGGCCCGGCGAGGTGATTGCCCGCACCCCCAGCCGGAATGCCGACTAGCTGGAGGTAGCAGTCGGCCGCTTCGAGGCCTGGAAGGCTTCTACAGCTCGGTCCGGCGCTCGGCGGGCGCTAGAGTTCGTCCGGGCTTGGTATCCTGGGCTGAATTTGGCCCAGCTAAGGCACCGGGCGGAGGCCGACGAGGAGCTGGAGGCGGTGCGGCCGGCTATCATCCAGCGCGCCTCGGCGATCACCGACTACACCGACGTCAGTGCCTTTGCCCCTGAGGTAAATGATGACGGCGTCGCTCAGCCGGAGGAGTGGTTCGGGCTGAACCCAGCAGAAGGTGAAGACTCGGCGGAGGAGATCGCTTCCAGCGACGAGGGCGAAGAGGAAGAGGGGGAGGATGGTGAAGACATCGTGCCAGACGGTGGAGCGACCAGCCAGCCTCAGCTTGATCGTGCCTCCAGCAACGAGGCGCGTGCAAGCGCGCCGCCTGCAATAGGTGACGAACATGCCGAGACTCACCAGCCGGCCACTCCTCCAGCCAGCACTGCCGTCTCGACCAACCTGCCCGGCTCGCCTGTTGCTCCCTTGGCCTGATCCACCGTCTTTGCTTTCCTGCTCGTTACTCTTTGAACAATATTTATTAAATTTGCACAGTTCCACCCACTGGGGGTGTATTCAAACTATGTTGAATGCTGGCCTTTCGAAGGCTCTTTGTGTAAATATAATCATGCATGTGCTTGGCTTCCGTTCATATTTGCTTTTCATCCTTTTGGCCGTTTCCTTTGTCGCCCTCCCTTGGTCGCCGCCTTCCCAGCCGGACAGCTTCTCTACAGTTTGTGGCTGGGGAAGGGCTTGGCCGTTTTGGGAGGACAAGTACTCGAGCTTTCTTAGATTGTAGCAAGGTGAACGGGAAGCGGCCACCGGTTGCTCGACGGTCGGCGGGGTGGGAGGCCGGCTTGTGTTATATAAGCTCGTTAGTCCTTAGCCGTTTTTCATGTGGGCATCCTTTCCTGCCTTTGGCTCTTTCTAGCCGGACAGTCGATTCTTCGAGCTGCGACTCTCAACAAGAGAGGGCTTGGGTGCCGGCACACTACTTGTCTGACTGCAGGTAGAACTTGAATATAACTCAAGGCGGCAAGTCCCCGGGCCGACTGATCGAACCAGGTGCCGGACGAGAAAACAAATGTAGTAACATAATCATAGGCATGATACTCATCATACATAGATAAAAGAGGGTAGTCCCCGAGTGCTCCTCGGGGGGCCCGTTGTCTCGTACTTAATACAAAAGGTAGCGTGGTACATACTGCATTTTAACTGTAAAATCTTCGGAGGAGATTGGCGTTCCATGGTCGTTCCGACTCCTTGCCGGAATCATCTCTCTTGCGTGCCTTTGGCTTCTGCGCGTTGATCAGGTAGTAGGAGTCGTTGCCTAATGCCTTGCTGATGATGAAGGGGCCTTCCCAAGGGGCCGAGAGCTTGTGCTAGCCAGTTGTTCGCTGGATCAGCTGAAGCACAAGATCACCTTCTTGGAAGGATCTTGGCTTGACCTTCCGGCTGTGGTAACGGCGTAAACCCTGCTGGTAGATGGCGGATCGGCTGAGGGCTAACAGCCGGCCTTCTTCCAACAGGTCGACGCCGTCTTCTCGTGCTTCCTTGGCCTCCGCCTCCATGTACATGGTGACCCGAGGTGAGCCGAACTCAATGTCAGTTGGGATGATAGCCTCGGCACCATATACAAGGAAGAAAGGGGTGAAGCGGTTGACTTGTTCGGGGTAGTGCGCAAACTCCAGAGGACAGCCGGCAGCTCGTCGAGCCAACAGCCGACCGAACGCTCCAGTGGCACGACCAATCGGGGCTTGATGCCGCAGAGGCTGAGGCCGTTTGCTCGCTTGACTTGGCCGTTTGACTGCGGGTGGGAAATGGACGCTAAGTCCATTCGGATGCCCTGTGTTGCGCAGAAACGTGCCAGTGCTCCTTTGGCAAAATTCGTGCCACTGTCGGTGATGATGCTGTGTGGTACACCATACCGGGTTGTAATATCTGCGATGAATGTTACGGCAGTCGGCCCATTCAGTTTCTTGATCGGCTTCGCTTCAATCCACTAGGTAAATTTGTCCACGGCGACGAGGAGATGTGTCATGCCGCCACGCACCGTCTTGAATGGGCCCACCGTGTCCAGTCCCCAGACGGCAAAAGGCCAGGTGAGGGGGATGGTCTTGAGTGCAGAAGCCGGCAGGTGTTGCTTGGAGCTGAAGACTTGGCACCCTTTGGAGTGTTTGACTAACTCCTTGGCTTCATCCAAAGCAGTCGGCCAGAAGAATCCATGGCGGAAAGCTTTGGCGATGAGTGATCTTGAGGCCGCGTGGTGGCCGCATTCTCCTTGGTGGATGTCCTTGAGGATTGCTATGCCCTTCTCTGGCTCGACGCAGCGCTGGAAGACTCCAGTGACGTTGCGCCTAACGAGCTCTCGGTTCATTATTGTGTATGCTCCGGCTCGGCGTTGGACTTGTCTTGCCGAGATCTCGTCAGTCGGCAGCTCTCTGTTTACCAGGAAGTTGAGGATGGGCTGGGCCCATGATGGAGCTGTGACTTATTCTATTGCCAATACGGCTACCGCGACCAGGGCGGGTGGGCTGGGTGGTGAAGCATTGGAGTCGGCCACCGCCTGTTGTATCGATGCAGTCCCCGGGCTGACTGCCGTAGTCCCCGGGCCGGGTTCTGAAGTCACCGGGCCGGGTGCGACTGTGGCAGTCCCCGAGCTGCCTGTCGAAGTCCCCGAACCGCCTGCTTGGTTCCCCAAGTCGGATTCGACTGCATCGGGGTCAGGCGGTACGAAGATGGAATCAGATTCTGGAGATGGCTTGACCGACGGCTTGAGGAGGCATTGGAGAGAGACGCCGGCTGGTATAGCTTGTCGGGTGGAGCCTATTCGTGCCAAGGCATCTGCTTGCTCGTTGTCGGCCCGTGGCACGTGGAGGAACTCGCATCCTTCAAAATATCCACTGATTTGATGAACGAGGAACCGGTAGCTCACCATGTTTGCGTCCTTGGCGTCCCAGTCGCCAGATGATTGCTGGACAACCAAATCCGAGTCACCATAGCACAGGATCCGGCGGATGCCGAGTTCTTTGGCTAGCCGGAGCCCGTGTATGAGCGCCTCGTACTCGACTACATTGTTGCAGGCGGCAAAATGAATTTGCAATGTGTATCTGAGCTTGTCGCCCTTGGGAGAGATGAGGACGATGCCGGCTCCCAAGCCAGTGTGCATCTGGGATCCATCGAAGTGCATCCGCCAATCAGTGGAGTCGGGGGCTTGTGGAAGGTACTGGGTCTCGGCCCAGTCGACAAGGAAGTCCGCCAATGCCTGGGACTTGATGGCGGTGTGAGGCTGGTAGAAGATTGTGTAAGGAGCCAGCGCAATGGCCCATTTTGCCACCCGGCTGGATGCATCCCGACTGCCTATGATCTCGTGGCGGGCGGTACATCTGACCGTGATGGGGTGCTCTTGAAAGTAGGGCTTGAGCTTCTTGGCGTGAAGTACACACCATAGCACATCTTACGGTAGTGCGGGTAGTTACTGCCGAGGTGGATGATGCCGGCTCAAATAATACACCGCCTCTGGACTAGCCGAGCTCGGCCTTTTTCTCGGGCGCTGAACCACGATAACGGTCTTGACCACCCGGCTAGTGGCGGCAATGTAAAGGAGCATGGGCTCTTTCTCAGTCGGTGCCGCCAAGACAGGCGGCGTGGCCAGCATCTTCTTTAGCTCGTGGAAAGCTTGTCTGCTTGGTCGCTCCACTCGAATTGAGTGGAGTTCTTCATGAGTCGGTAGAGGGGGAGAGCTTTCTCTCCTAGCCGGCTGATGAAGCGGTTCAGGGAGGCCAGGCATCCGGTAAACTTCTGGACGTCTCATAGCTTGGTAGGAATCTCCATTCTCTCTATGGCTTTGATCTTCACTGGGTTGCATTCGATGCCGCATTCGGAGACCAGGAAGCCTAGAAGCTGGCTGGCTGGTACTCCGAACACACACTTCTCGGGGTTGAGCTTGATCTGAAACCGGCGCAAGTTTTCAAATGTCTCTCTGAGGTCTTCTAGAAGGTGCCGCGCTTCTCCGTCTTCACCACAATATCGTCTACATAGACGTGGGAATTTCTGCCGAGCTGCATGAGGAGGCATTTCTGCATGCAACGCTGAAAAGTGGCACCGGCATTTCTCAAGCCGAATGTCATAGTCGCAGCGTAAAGCTACGAATGGTGTGATGAAGGCGGTCTTCAGGCGGTCAGCCAGATCAAACTTTATCTGGTGGTAGCCTGAGTAAGCATCCAAGAAGCTCAACAGCTCGCATTCGGCTGTGGAGTCTATCACTTGATCGATTCGAGGTAAGGCAAATGGATCTTTGGGGCATACTTTGTTGAGGCTGGTGTAATCTATACACATGCGCCACTTGTTATTCTTCTTCAACACAAGGACCGGGTTGGCAAGCCACTCTGGAAAGAACACCTCCATAATGAAGCCAGCTGCCAGAAGCCGGGCTATCTCTTCTCCTACAATCCTTCTCTTTTCCTTCGACAGTCGGCGGAGGGGCTGCTTGACTGGTTTTGCATCTGCTCGGACGTGTAACTTGTGCTCGGCAAAATCCTTCAGAACACCCGGTATGTCCTTGGGGGACCATGCGAATATGTCCCGATTCTCACGGAGGAAATCGACGAGCTCGCCTTCCTATTTGCCGTCCAGGTTCGCTCCAAGGACGGCAAACCTCTCCGGGTTCTCCGGGTCCAGAGGTATCTTCTTTGTTTCTTTGGCCAGCTGGAAAGAACCTTGAGCATCTTATTCCTTGGGGTTAGGGGACAGGGCCGGCTGCTTGCCGGCCATGGCAACGACTCGATCCAACATCTTTTTCTCTTCGGCGATCACGAGGGACTCGGCCAGCCGGCTGCTAGCTGCCGCACACTCAGAGGATTTATCGTAGTCTCCGGCTATGGTGATGATGCCCTTGGAACTCGGTATCTTCATCTTGAGGTAGGCGTAGTGGGATACAACCATGAACTTGGCCAGAGCAGGTCGGCCAAGCAACGCGTGGTAAGGGCTCTCCAGATCCACTACTTCAAACCATACCGCTTCTCGGTGGAAATGATCCTTGTCCCCAAAGAGAACATCTATCTTGATCTTGCCGATTGGTGAGCAGGACAGGCCTGGTACGATGCCATGGACCACAGTCCGACTAGGCATTAGTCGCTTGCCTTGATGTTCAACTTCTCCATGGTGTCACGGTACAGTATGTTGATGCTGCTCCCGCCATCTATCAGCACGCGGGAGAAACGTGCAGCTCGCCTTTCTGTCGCGAGGGTGGCGTCCAAAACCAATTCAAAAGAGTCGGGAGACGGCATCACCTCTGGGTGATCGGCCCGGCTCCAGCTGATAGGCTTCTCCGACTAGTGCATGAACTCAGGGTTGTTGGAGGCGACCGCGTTGACTTCTTGGTGCTGTAGGCGCCGGCTGCGCCTGTCTTTGGTCTGGCTTGTAAAGACGATGTAGGCGGCATGCTCGTCGGGGAACTCTTCTTGAACAGCCCCGACTGCTGGTCGAGCGGCCGGCTGCTGAGGGGCCGGTGGCGGCTGGCCAACAAGACGAGGCGGCACCAGCCCTTCGCCTTTGGAGATTCATGTGAGCCAATGGCATTTCCGAGTCGTGTGGTTGGACGGCTTCGCGCCGCTGTGGAACTTGCAGGGGCATCAAGGGTTTGCTCGTAAGAGAAAGCCGGCTACCAAGCTGGCCTGCCGCCCTTCTTCTTCTTGGGCGCGGGCCGCCCTTCCGGTTGTTCGTCTTCGACTGTGGCCACTTGCCGACTGGTGGAAGGTGGCATAGGGGCCTTGCGCTTGTTGTCGTTCTGGTACAGGCGTCGGTTGGAGTCTCCAGCCGGCGTCTTGGAAGTCGGAGTGAGCACCTTCCCGGAGGCATCTACTCGAAGCTTGGTCTTCATTGAAGAGTCGGCTATGGCATACTTGTCTGCTATGATCAGCAGCTCGTCGAGGGTAGTCGGCTCGTCGTAGAGGAGTCAGTGCTTGAGGAGGGTGCCTTCTCGCTTGAACCTCGTGCACCCTTTCGCAGGAGTTGCAGAGCTCGGCCGAACGTGTGAGGTAGTCGCGAGTTGATTCATTGGGCCCTTGAACACACAAGGAGAGCCGTCGGGGCTTGGGAGCCCGTTTGTAGGTGCTGGTGAAGTTGCGGATGAAGGCTTCTGTGAAGTCTAGCCAGCAGTTGACGCTGTAAGGCTTGAGGCTGTTGAGCCAGGTGTGCGCTGTGCCTTGGAGCATGAGGGGGACGTATTTCACGGCAACACGCCTGTTGCCGTTCGCTATGCGAACTGCGGTGGAGTAATCGATCAACCAATCTTCCGGCTTCACGGAGCCGTTGTACTTGGGCGTGTCTCTTGGGAGTGAGAACCCTTTGGGGAAGGGCTCGTCGTGGATGCGGGGGCCAAAGCAAGGCGGGTCGACATCGTCTTCTTCTTCTAGCGCCAGAGATCGCGCTAGGCGGTCGATCCGATGGCGGGCGTCATTCTCGCCGACTCCTTCGCGGTGGCCTAGTCGGCTGCTGAGAGTCGGATGCGTGACAGGCGGCGGGGTGGGATATCTCTCCCCATGAGGCGGAGGAGGAGGTGGGTTGCCTCGTCTTTCCACAGCTCGAGGGCGGCCTTCTGCATCGCGCTCGATGGAGATTCGAGTCCAACTGCGGCTAGCAGCTGGCTCCTTTTCTTGCCTCGCGCGGGTGCCGCCCGCAGTCGGCGTCCGTGACATCGCACCGTGCTCTCGTCATGGGGGAGGACTTCCAGCGCGGGCGTTGGCTTCATGCTGCTCTGCGGCCGCGTCGATCAACTGCTGGATGCGTCTGGTCATGTAGGGGAGCTCGTCGGCCCCCAGTCCATTCAGCTCGTCCACGGCCGACTGGGCGGCGTAGGTTCTCGAGGGGCGTGGCATAGACTGGGAGGCCTGCTCCCAGCATGTTGGCGATGGCCGCGCCGTGCTTCTTGATGATGCCGGCTCAGCTCGGCCCGTCAGGGGGCGGCATGCCTCCAGCGTCTGTCGTCGGCGTCGGCCGGGATGGGGGCGGACAAGTCATGCAGCGCCACTTGCAGGGCGTCGTGGGCATTCTCGCCAGAGGCGACGCCGTGGCTGATGAATAGTACCTCGGTGATGGTGCTGTCGCCGCTGTCGGCTCGAGGAAGAGGGTCGTCGAAGATCACTACGTTGGTGGGGAAAGCGTCAAGCGATGCCGTGTCGGAGTCGACAAGCATCGGGTCGGTGGAGCAAACTGACTCCAAATCCGCAGCAGGCTCACTGGAGTCGTGGAGTTGGTCGAGGAGGCTAACGAGGCAGCTCTCGGGGCAGCCTATGCCCACGTCGGACGCGGGCTCGTCGGAGACGCGGGCTTTGCCAAGAAGATTGGCGAGGCAGCTCGCCGCCAAAGCGTCGCCGACGCTTGCGATCTTGCCGGCAAGCGCCATCAGCGTGCCGGCTGGCTACGCTTCATTGGGAAGGAAAAGGGTTCCCGTCCAGAGCAGGTCTCCGGACGACGATGCACCTGGCCCCATGGTGGGCGCCAAATGTCGGGTGGTAGGTGCGACATATGCCAACGGGTGGCTTATCATTGTGGGAGCCAGTAAGACATCGCTGGTGCCTGGAAACAGGATGAGGCGAAGACATGCACGCCGGCAGATCTTACCCAGGTTCGGGGCTCTCCGTGGAGATAACACCCCTAGTCCTGCTCTGCGGGGTCTCCGCATGATCACTAGATCAACAATTGGCTACAAGAGGCTCCTTGAGCTGTTCGGCGAGAGGAAAAAGAAGGGCAAGGCTAGCTCTCTTCTCCCCTCAATGTAGTGTCTAAAACTCTAAGAGATCAACCCTTTGCATGGGTGCCCTGGGGGGTTTATAAAGGCCTACCCCCAGGGGTACAATGGTAATCCGGCTGGGCATGGGCCCTAGCTGTCAGTGTCTATGTTCGCCGGCTTCTCCGCCGGCCGCTGGGTCCGCCGGCTGCCGGTTACTGTTGCCTCACTCTTGATGACGAGGGCTTTGTCGAGGTAAGCATGGCTACAGTGCCGCCGCCTGGCGGGCTCTCACTGTAGCCTTACCTCATCTTGTCTCCTTAATGGCGCATGTTCTTCGAGGGGGAACAAGCCGGCTGTTGGGAGCCGGCCATATCCCAGGCCAACTGGGGGAGGCCTGGCTGCCTTCTGGTGTCTCTCTAACAGAAGGGGCCCTTGAGTGGGCCGTCTGGACAACTTTATCGTGGGTGACATCATGGTCAACATGGCATAAAGGTTGCCACGGACGGGTGATGGCTGCCCCGTAGGGTGCACTGTGGCCATGCGTGCTCCGGGATTCGGGGGTGGCAGGCTTCACTGTAGCCACACCCCGTCTCATCGCCGTTATGTGGGTGCAGAGTTTGAGGGTACGATCTCGGCCGCCTGCCGGGGGCCGGCTTCTTGGAGTCGGTCTTCTCATGGCTGGCTTCTTGGAGTCGGCCACCCTGTGGCTTTCTTTATGAGAGTTTAGGGCCGGGCCGCCTCCCGGTAGTCGGCCTATGAGACAACCGGCCAGGGGTAGGCGGCCCTATGCCTAGGGTGCTTGAAGGCTCGATCGGCCTGTCATTTTTTGAAGAGCTAGGGGGAGCCGGCTAGGCTACCCGTCGTCATTTACTCCGACACTACAGCATGAGGGTTCCTCCAGCAAGCCGTCGCCACTGGTACCATCTGGCCTGGTCCTCGACGATGCTCTGTCCAGCTAGGCTACATGGCCGGCAGGTAGGGGCAAATCTCCCTGGCTGCTCCTCCCTCTGGTGCCACCCCTCATTCTCATGGTCTCCAGCAGCTTCTCCACTGTGGTTCGTCCAACGCACTACTCCGGCAGGCGCTGCACAACTACGCCTGATGCCACACTGCGGCAGAAGGCACCTTATTCCCCCTTCCCACCTCTCAGGTCGTGGCCTTGAGGTATTGTTGAAGGATGAGCTCATCCAACAAGGTGACGATCTCCTCTGATTTTTTGCCAAATTTTCATTCTGATCCACTATACGATGAATTGCTATGAGCTGCATCTGCTGCTGCTATATGATGCATTGCTATGAGCTGCTCCTGCTACTGCTCTATGATGAATTGCTATGAGATGCTGCTGCTATATGATGAACTAGCAGTGTGTCCCGCACATTTGCGCGTCTAGATTTCTTATATAACTTTATAGTTAAGTATAGTTTATAATGTAATGTATTTTTCTAAATGCATAATAGACAATAATGTTTTGAAAAATAAGAATATTGTACTTTAACACTTGCAATCTTTAGTATGCACTTGTTGACCATTAGTTTTAGTGGGGACTTATTAGTTAAAATAATATTTGATTGTATGAAACTATTGTTCATGATAATGGAATTATACTATTCAAATAAATGTTTTGTATATATGAGAGAAGTCAAAGTTTCATTGCACGATTAGTAGAGAGACATCTATTTACGATCCCAGGGCCCCAGTTTTATGTGACCAATCTAAGAATTTATTATATATGTTGGGAGACAATGTTATATATAGTGTATGTACTCTTGTCAATCTACAATGTGTCGATTAATTATCATTTGGTAATTAATTCCTTCGTTTGTTGACAATCTAATGTAACCAATTGATGCATAGTGACTCAATAATGTTGAACAATTATCTATCTATCATCCATTAAGGTTCCAATACGAAGATGGCAAGAAAAGGCAATGCTATTTATTTATTTTCTTTTGGATTCACATTCAATTTATATATGCTAATAATAATATTACATGTACCAATAATGACAAACTTAGATACTTTGGATGTCACATGGAGTTAGTAAGAATGCCAGTTTCCCCATATCATTTTATTCCTAATTTTGTTCTTATATACTTATTATTATGAACTGGAATATTCATTGACAATTTGTCGGTTGAGTTCATAATAAACCTAAATTGCTAGATTTCCCTTTTTCACGTTTCCAATTTTTTTACATAATAATTTTTTGTAAAGACTTCAGCAGTATGGTTAATATGCATCATAGTAATTAAGATCCACATGATGATATGCATGAACATGATTTTTTTGCCACACCGTCTTGCATGTTCTTGTTTTAGACCCAAAATAACATCTTACTTGTTCCTTCTCTAGTAATCCGCCTGTTATTAGACCACGCCCGTAGTATATCTTGTCGATGATCATTATTCGATGTTGCGAGCTATAGCTTATTTTTACTCATCATTGTGATGTTGCTAGCTATAACTCAATTTACATTCTCAACAGTTCTAATATAAAGCTAATAACAATATGTTGACATATTTTGTGCCAATTTAATTTGTGGAGAATCATTGAAAGAATAATCCTTAGGGTGGAAATCAAAAACTTTTGTGGTATTAAAAGTTATCAAATGTCTAGAATCACTATCATGTGTCACCTTGCTAAATAAATAAATATTTTTTTCCTAAAACTATATTTTGTTTCCCATGTTAGAGAACCGGGTTGATCCCGGTAAAAAAACACCCAAATAGATGGCTTGCTAAAATACTTTTTGATGGATGCCTTGCTAAATTATTGTTTTTTGCACGCTTGCTAGATTAATTTGAACATACATAAGAAAGGTAACTAATTGGCTCAGTGTAGTTATTAAGCATACTAGCTATTAACATGATCCTCATGTCATCCCTTGTTTTTTAGAGAATCCCTTGTGTTTGTTGTGACACGTTCCATGCAAATAGAACTTGTTTATGTTCTTCTGGACGTTTTGCATGCAAACACGGATGCTTAACATGACCCACTCGCTCCGTTCCTTTAAGAAAGGACCCTAATAATGTAGACATATGCCAATTAAAAAAAGCGTACGTTTGTTAAAAAATTACGCATATGCACCTCTTTATTTTGCTGCCTCGTTGAACTATTCTTTGTTTTTTTCTAAATTCGACTCTTCCTTGTTTTGTTTCCGCTGAATTGGGCCCTTCCTTAATTGTCTTATGTTTTGGCAATACCAATGTAAGTCTATGTCAGATGGTTTTGGCCGGACATTTTTTCTATAGAAAGGTTCATATGAGTTGGATCAAATTATATCATACATAACACTTTTTTCGTCTTTTAGTTAAAACTCGGCTGGTATAACCTATATGGTACATAATACCATTTTTTAATTAATTATTCTCAGCAGGTACAATCAAAATCGATGGAAAATATATTTTTTAGATTATGTGAACAAATGTGGTGGCTTCTTATTCCATTGTTATAATTATACAGTACTGGATTATTTTTCTTGTTATGCCAGACCAAGTTAAAACTATACTTGAGTTTCAAAAAAGTTAAAACTATAATTACCTATAAAATTATGAAGTTATTGTATAATCAGATTATAAGTTTGATCTAGAAATAATCTCACAAATCAGACCCAGCTTTTATCCCATTTGGACTTGTTATGGCAGACCAAGTTTTTCTTCTTCTTTTGAGTTGGATCAGGGACAAAGTTAGATGCGTTTACATGTGATATGCCTTTGTGTGTCCTGAAGAATAAACTTCATATACAGAAGGTAGACTATAAGCATGTTTGTTCGTGTCCAATGATAAACCTTTGTACTTATATGTGAAAGATTTTGTACATAACTATTTTTTAACACGTATATAACTATATTAGACTTTAGATCTCAACCATTGTAATCTGGACCAACTGATCTTTGTCCCTACAAAAAAAACTGATCTTTGCCCCACTAATTCTGATATGTATACGTACAAATCTATTTTCTGATCTGAGTAGACAAAGGTTTCTTTTATAGAGCTGGGTATTTAAAGTTATTTATCCCAACGTGAAGCCCTAAAAAGGAAGCAAGAGTCCGACTTTTCTTTCTCGTTCTACCATGTTTCGGGAGCCGTGCCCAGCCCAAATAATTGGATATTTGTTTTATAAGGCTGTGTTAGATAGGAACCCATCTATCTCCGCATGGTCTTTTCCTTTTGAATGGATTCTTAGTGTTCGGATTAGTTCTCTTTTTTTATTTCTATTGCGTGGGTGGGTTTCTTCTCCGAATAAAAATATGCGTGGGTTTTCATTGTGCTTTCCATCAGGATATTACACATTGGTTTGTGATTGGATCAGACGTGTTTCTTTTTTTTTCTTGCAACTTAGACGTGTCGGATGGTTCAAATTGCACCAAATATTGTTGTACGTAATCTTTTACATGGTTTAATCTCAACCACTATAATCTAAATCAATGGACATAATATTTTTAACATATGTGGATGAACGTGGAAGCTCGTTTGACTTCTGTTTTATGTATATAATAGATAGATAATAGATAGATTGCTATGAGCTGCTGCTGCTATATGATGAATTGCTATGAGCTGCTGCTGCTATATGATGAGTTGCTATAAGCTGCTCCTGCTGCTGCTGTATGATGAATTGCTATGAGCTGCTCCTGCTGATGCTATATGATGAATTGCTATGAGCTGCTCCTGCTGCTGCTATATGATGAATTGCTATGAGCTGCTCCTGCTGCTGCTATATGATGAATTGCTATGAGCTGCTGCTGGTATATGATGAATTGCACACTGCTGCTGCTGCTGCTGTATGATGAGTTGCTATGAGCTGTTGCTGCTATATGATGCTTTCAGGTGGTGCTGCTATATGATAATAACCAGCCACTTGGACCATCGAATTTCAATAAATAATTGTTCTTCATTTAAATGTGGGTCATGCGTTTTTCGTTTAAATTAGGCAATGGGATCTCTATGGAAAACATTGACCAAAGTAGATTGTGCCAAGTAGATGGCATCTTTGTATTTGCATTTTGAGCAAATAGTGATGGTCTGTTTTCCTATCATATTAATTACTGCACTGGGTTCAATTTGTGATGTTTGCAAGTCAAATTAATTTTCATATGGGCAGCAAAATGAAAAAAAATATAATGCAATCTAGAATTTTCACTTATCATACCAAAGATAAGCTGAAAACGCAATGAAAAGAACTGGTTGGCTTATTACATGGAGCTTATATTCACAGGTGCTTATTTTCTTAGGATAACTCGTAATAACTGTCCCTAAGAAACTCGGCCAATAGAACTGACATACAAATAACATGTCACGATGATTGCAATGGAGGAGTGACGTACCATTGCACACTGTATAGGCTCATCGCTGGCTCTCCTCTTTTTTGCGATGTTCCATGAAATTGCCACATACATCTTGTACTTTTTCATTGTGTAACCCAATCTACAAGTTGGCACGGCTAATTTCAGACATCTCTACATGATAAGACATTGCATATCCTTGCGCATATTTAAACCACCAATTAATGATTGTGTGCATAGCATAAACTAGCCATGACTCTGTGTGCTGGACTAGCAGGCACTCTAAGGGAGCCTAATGTAGTGTACTGGAATTCCTACATGCCACCTATGATTTTGTGTAATGTACTGCCTCTGTTCCTAAATATATGTCTATGTAGAGATTCCAGTATGGACCACATACAGATTATATAGATGCATTTTCGAGTGTAGATTCACTCATTTTGCTCCGTATGTAGCCTATTGTAACATCCCAAATTTTCAATTTGGAATGTTATACATAGAGCATCATTGCATATCATATTTTTTTTCTTTGCATTTTTGCTCGATCCTAGAAATTCTACACAACTCAAGGACCCACGGAGAGAGTTGGGGATTTTCGTTTCATATTTGAGTTTTCTCAAATTTTGAAAATAGGATCAATTGATTTTAATTATTTTATCTTCAATTATTTCTATTACAAAAATATGAGAGAGGGAATAAAATGACTTTCCCAAAATAAAGAAATAATGAATATTTAATAATAAAATCAAATAAGATTTTATTTTGGAGTTTTTGCCTTTTATTTGAATTTAGGAAAAATGCTGCGTTTTCAAAATTGCATTTAGGCTCCAAATAAATTTTCATTAAATCTGGCTTGGTTTTAGAAGCCGGGGAAAATTTATTTCGGGATTTTTGGAGTCCGTTTAGTACATCTTTTGATTTTTTTTCTGCGCGTAATTATTTAAAAACAAACGCGCCACCGACCTAACCGGGCCGTGTCCGTCCGGGACTCTGGCCCGGCAGGCTTTATAAGCCGGGGCAGCCCACCCGGGGCAAACCCTAGCCCGAGCCGCGCCGCCCGGCCCGCCGCCGCCTCGCGCCCCATGCCGCCACGGACCCGCCGCCCGATCCATTGGACCCCGCCGTCGACCACGGACCCCGCGCCGCCGCCCGCCCGGACTCGCGGACTCCGCCCGCCGCCGACGAGGTTCGCCGCCGCCTCGATCCGCGTGCCGCCTGTTTATCTTAAAAACCGGACGGTTTTTATTTCGGTTTTTTTAGTTTCGTTTTTTTAGTTTCGGTTCTTTTTCGGTTTAGGTTAAATAGCGAACGTTCGTTCGTTCGTTTTTAACGAACGCGTTCGTCAGATTAGTTTAGTTAACGAACGGTCCGTTCGTTAACCCGTTCTTCGTTTTTCTTTTTCTCGGATGTAATCCGCGATTTTTCTGATCGCGATTCGAGATCCGATTTTCGTTTTAGTATAACTTTTCGCTCGTTTATCAGAATCAGGCGATTCAAGCGCCTAGAGTTTCGTCTCGAAACCCTCTTCCTGAATAATCTACTTAAACAAGTTTTTGCTTCTGTAAAATTTGACCTAGATCCAGATTAGTAAAACGAAGTTGTTTTCTTCCGCCGTTTGACTTTCGTTGCTTCGTTTGATTTGATTCTTTTTGCAAACCGGAGTTCTTAAGTTGAACTATCTGGTTAGATCTATTTGAGTTTTACCTGTGCATTAGATGAGTATTTATTGTATGCGTGTTTGTTTGTCTGCGATAGATTACCCGGAGTGCGCCGCTTGTTACTTCGAGTCTCTAGGTTTCGTGGATCATCAGCAAGGCAAGTAACACTTTGTTCATACCTTTTCTCATACCCAGTTTCTATGCATTAGATCTATTCCTCAAACACTTGCATGATTAGGATATAATTAAAGTGTGGGTTATGGGAAGTAGATGAGGTAGTACCTATTACATGTTTTATTACTAAACCATTGGGAGTTACTTCTACGTTTGCTTATTATGCCATGCTATGCTAGTAGACGTGGATTGGGTGAGTGTATCCATGACAGATGTGAGATTGTTATTTAATGGTTTATTTAAGGTGGCAACTTAAACACACATCTGGGTGGATTGAGGCACCTGGTTTCTATCAGGACATGCCTGTATTTCTTCGGACCGCCACCCAGGCCCAAAGGGATCATGAGATTATTCAAACTAGAAACTTCCGTGTGCAGCCACAAGCCATTATGGGCTCTGGCATAGTTGAGTAAGTTGTGCGAACTCTTACGGGTAGGCTAGCAGATGTAGGGGATGTAGGTTGGTACGGTCTACCCACATGTAACGTGCTAGCGAATCTGAAAGACTATGTCTAGGTCATCCGACTCTCAAACACCATGTAGTGCGAGAAACAAAACGGAGGCGATCGAGTCTTGTGGGGAAAAGTGCTAAACATCTGCAGAGTGTATAAACTAATCATGGTTAGCCGTGTCCCGGTTATGGACAATCTTGAGTATCTAGTACCTGGATATCATGTGAATCTCATCATGTTACTTCTAATTAATATTGTTGGGTTTGTTAATGAGTATTTTTAATTGGGATTGAGAATGATGTCAACCATTCTCAATGTTTCACAACCACCATGATAGTTAAATAAATTTATTCCTTTGCAGTAGGAAAAAATTGGCTTTATGCAAAAACTGTAACCATAGAGCTTTCCACCAGCCATATATGCATGTAGTATAGGCTATTCATTCCATTATTCTCTATGTGTTACATTGCCAGCATATTCCATGTGCTGACCCGTTTTCGGGCTGCAACGTTTCATGTTGCAAACTTTTCAGACGACGAGTAAGGTGCATAGGTCGTGGTTCTATACTCAGTCATGCCGTTGGAGTTGATGGACTCGCTTATTCTTCCAAACCTTCCGCTGTTATCGTATTAGATGGCCTTAAGCCATATTTATTTTATTAAGTTCTCTCTTGAGACATTCGATTGTAATAAGTGTGTGATTGCTACCGTTATAAATCCTTGAGTCTTGTGTGGTGTCAGATATCGATCCAGGATGACATCGAGCACAGAGGTCGATGGTTGAGGTCTGGTCGCTACAAAGAGAGCACATCTTGTTGTGAGGACACGACCATTAAGCTAAAGCCCTAGATCACTACTCTCTCTTCTCATTTCTAACTCCTCATCTTTTCTACTCTTTTAGGATGACGAAAGCGAGGATCAAGTTCACCCAGCCGGATGAAGATACACCCTTTGGACGGCACCTGAAGGAAGTCACTAAGTACCTTAACATTGGATTACCAAGCTTCACCGGGACCTACAATTCCACTTTACCCGAAGAAGAGCGCTGGAAGATTCAAGCTCAAGTTCCCGGAAGGACATTTGCGCCAATCACGGAGCCCATAGAGAGTGTTTTCAATGCACCAACCTCGAGTCAGGAAAGAGCATGGCAGCTCACATAACCATGGGACGCATTGGAGAAGTTTATAAAGAAGACCTCAAGGATACTATCTACCAGATTTGCGGACGCCGAGATGAACAATGGGAAATAGTTGGCACTAAGAAGGATAGATCCATTTCAGCTTTCATCTAGGAGTTAAACCAGCACATTCGACGCCAGGAGAACCAGATGTGTGCAGGCATGATAGAATTGAAGACAGCAAAAGCCAAGATTATCAAATTAGAAGGAGAACTGAAGGCCACTCGCAAGGACTACATGGAGGAGATTGTAGCTCTAGTGGGACAAAACGGCGATCTTAAGGAGAAGATTGAAGAACTCATGGGAAATTCGGCACCGGAGGAGAAGATGAAGATAGCACCTGTCGAGAACTACATCATCATCGACAACACCGATTCCGATCCTAGTGATGATGATTACGAAGATGAAGTCGAGCAGATATCATGGAGTCTTCATCGGAGCAGTTTTTCTAGTTGACCACCATAACGAGTAGATTACCCCATGTTATATTAGTTTTAGTTTCAGCACTTTGTAATGTTAGATAGACCATTGTATGCCCTTGTTTGAATTGATTGGAGTGATATTGTGTGATTTGTCTCATGTGCATATGGGTAGTGTTTCTCTCTAGACCTCATTCTATTCTAAATTCTCGTCTTTTCTTAAGACCCTCAGATGCCTCCGAGACGCGACCCCGGATTTGTTTTCCCGCCAGAGATCACTCAGTTGATTCAGCAGCAGAATGCCTTGATTCAAACATTGTTACAGAACCAAGGCAACAACAACAACAACAACCAACCGCCACCACCACCTGTTGACCATCTGACCCGTTTCTTAAGGCTGAATCCGCCGGTGTTTTCCAGTAGCACCGAGCCGATTGTTGCAGATGATTGGCTCCGTAAGATAGGGAGGGAGTTGACCACTTCAGGATGTACAGATGGAGAAAGGGTGAAGTTTGCCGCACATCAGCTTGAAGGACCCGCAACAGCATGGTGGGAGAATTTCTGACCACTTACCTCAGAGACACCTGTCACATGGGATCGGGCCACAAGCTTTCCGTCGCCCATGTTTCGCAGGAGCTATGGCCATGAAGAAGCGTGAGTTTCGCAACTTACGCCAAGGAGGACAGACAGTTGGCCAAGATGTAGATGATTTGATAAGCTAGCACGTTATGCCCCAGATGACGTTGCTACGAATGCAGCTAAGCAGGGGAAGTTTCTAGAAGGACTGAATGATGAGTTGAGCATGCAGTTGATGGTAGCCACCTTCAATAACTACCAGGAGTTAGTAGATCATGTTGTCATGATAGAAGGGAAGCAGCAGCAGATTGAAAATCGCAAGAGGAAGTATGGACAGGGGAAGAATAACTCTGGAGCTCAGCAGAAACTTTGCTTTACCCCGAAGCCAGGAGGACAATTTCAGCATACCCATGGAGGAGGTTCGCACAACCATAATGGCACCAAGAATGGGAACGGGAATGGAGGAAGCAATGGACAGAACCGCACCAACCCGTCAACACCATCCAAGGTAGACCTGAGCCATATCACCTGTTTTAAGTGCCGCAAGACTGGGCATTATGCAAACGAGTGTCCAGAAGGCCAGAATGGAAATGGCAATGGAAGCTCAGGAAAGAAGCTGAATCCTTTCAACAAAGGACAAGTGAACCACGTCACAGTGGAGGAGGTTGAAGCTCAGCCAGATGCAGTAATAGGTAAGTTTCTGGTTAAGTCATTTACTGCAGTTGTTCTTTTTGATACTGGTGCATCACATTCATACATATCAAGGGGATTTGTGGATAAGTATAACCTACCAACCCAAGCCCTTAGGTCACCCACGCTAGTAACCTAACCCGGAGCAGAATACATGGCTAGTATATGGTGTGATCGACTGCCATTAAGGATTGGACACTATGTTTTCCCTTGGACCTAATAGTTCTGGAATCCCAAGGATTGGATGTGATATTAGGCATGGATTGGTTATCAAGTATGGAGGGAACATAGATTGCGCCAAAGAAGTCAATTTTGCTTACCACCCCAGAAAGAAGGAGAATCAAGTATGTAGCACGGCATGAGCCGAGGAGAGCACATGTAAATTCCTTATCGGGAGTTGTGCAGGAGGAAGTACCAGTGGTAAGGATTTCCCGGACGTGTTTCCGGAAGAGTTGCCAGGCATGCCACCGGATAGAGACATTGAGTTTCTGATTGAACTACTGCTAGACACTGGGTCGATATCTAAGAGACCGTATAGGATGCCAGCCCAAGATTTGGAGGAAATTAAGAAGCAGATTAAGGAGTTACTGGATAAAGGTTTTATTCGCCCAAGTTCTTCGCCTTGGGGATCACCAGTACTTCTAGTGGAGAAGAAGGATGGATCATTAAGAATGGTTGTTGATTATCGAGGATTGAATGAAGTGACCATTAAGAACAAATACCCGTTGCCGATGATCAATGACTTGTTTGACCAGTTGCAAGGAGCTAAGGTGTTTTCAAAGATCGATTCTGATCGTGGTACCATCGCTTGAAGATTCGAGAGCAGGATATACCTAAGACGGCTTTTACCACTGTGCACGGGCTGTATGAGTACATCGTTATGTCATTTGGTCCGACTAACGCCCCGCCTATTTTATGAACATGATGAACAAAGTGTTTATGGAGTTTTGGATAAGTTCGTCGTGGTGTTCATTGATGATATTTTGGTTTACTCGAAGAATGAAGAGGAACATAAGGAGCATTTACGTTTGGTACTCGAGAAGCTCGAGAGAACACCGGTTATATGCCAAGTTCAACAAGTGTGAGTTTCGGTTGAAGGAAGTTGGATTTCTTGGACATGTTATATCCGGAGAAGGTATAGCAGTAGACCCCACTAAAGTTGTCACCATAACAAACTGGGAAGCGCCAACAACAGTTGGAGAGATCCGGAGTTTCCTTGGACTAGCAGGATACTACCGGAGATTCATTGAGAATTTCTCAAGGATTGCGAAGCCCATGACAGAATTATTAAAGAAGGATACCAAGTTCATTTGGACTGAGGAGTGTGAAGATAGTTTCCAAGAGCTGAAGAAACGTTTGGTTACCTCACCAGTGTTAATTCTGCCAGACGACTCAAGGATTATGAGGTGTATTGCACGCTTCACGCCGAGGACTTGGAGCAATGCTTATGCAGGGGAGGGAGAGTTGTTTCGTATGCTTCTCGAAAGCTTAAGCCTCATGAGCTAAATTATGCTACGCATGATTTGGAGTTAGCAGCCGTAGTGCATGCGTTGAAGACATGGAGACATTTCCTCATTGGAAATCATTGTGAGGTGTATACAGATCACAAGAGTTTGAAGTACATCTTCACGCAGAAGGAGCTAAATCTCAGGTAGAGGAGATGGTTGGAGCTCATCAAAGATTATGATATGAGATTACATTACCACCCCGGAAAGGCTAACGTTGTAGCAGACGCGTTGAGATGTAAGATTCATGTCAATACATTAAGGACGGGAGGAATACCAAAGGAGTTAGCCGAGGATCTTCGAGAGCTATGTTTGGAAATAGTTCCGAGAGGCTATGTAGCAGCATTGGAGATTCAGTCAACTTTGATGGACAAGATCAGGGAAGCTCAGAAGACTGACAAAGAGATTTCCTCTATAAAAGAGAAATGAGCGAAGGAAAAGCAAAGGGATTTCGTGAGGATGAGCATGATACCCTATGGTTTGAGGACCGTGTTTATGTGCCCAATGACTCGGAGATCAGGAAGTTGATTCTACAAGAGGCACATGATTCACCATATTCGATTCACCCAGGAAATACCAAGATGTATTTGGATTTGAAGAATACTTTCTGGTGGACCGGAATGAAGAAGGATATTGCGGAGTACGTAGCAGTTTGTGATGTATGTCAGAAGGTGAAGGCAGAACATCAGAAGCCAGCAGGATTGTTACAACCATTGCCTATCCCCAAATGGAAGTGGGATAAACTAGGTATGGATTTCATCACGGGATTGCCCAGGACTCGTTCAGGCTATGACTCGATTTGGGTTATAGTCGATCATTTGACGAAGGTAGCTCATTTCATTCCAGTAAAGACTACCTACAGCAGTGCCAAATTGGCCAAGATATACATGACCAGGATTGTATGCTTGCATGGAGTTCCGAGGAGTATCGTATCAGATAGAGGAACCCAATTCACCTCAAAGTTCTGAAAGCAGTTGCACGAAACTTTGGGAACCAGGCTGAGTTTAGCATGCCTTTCCATCCCCAGACAG
Source organism: Aegilops bicornis (assembly GCA_021605145.1). Taxonomy (NCBI): domain Eukaryota; kingdom Viridiplantae; phylum Streptophyta; class Magnoliopsida; order Poales; family Poaceae; genus Aegilops; species Aegilops bicornis. The sequence continues at coordinate 637,358,590 of CM038675.1, forward strand.
ATGGACAAACCGAGAGGGTCAACCAGATTTTGGAGGATATGCTTAGAGCTTGTGCTTTGGATTATGGATCAAGTTGGGATGACAATTTGCCGTATGCGGAGTTTTCATATAACAACAGTTACCAAACCAGTCTGAAGATGGCCCCTTTCGAAGCCTTGTACGGAAGGAGGTGCAGGACCCCGTTGTTGTGGGATGAAGTTGGAGACCGCCAGTTGCTTGGACCGGATTTGATTAAGGAGTCCTAATGCGAAGTAAAGTTGATTCGCGATAGGCTAGAGGTAGCCCGGTCAAGACAGTAAAATTTATGCGGATTCAAAACGCAAGGAGATGAATACAAAGTCGAGATGAGTTTATCTTCGAGTATCGCTGCTTCGAGGAGTTAAGCGTTTTGGAGTTAAGGGAAAGTTAGCACCTCGATTTGTAGGACCTTATCGTGTTTTGGAACGTATGGGAGAAGTTGCGTACAAGTTGGAATTACCCGAAGGATTGCCAGGAGTCCATGATGTGTTTCATGTTTCATAGTTGAAGAAGTGTCACGCAGAGATGGCTGATATACCACTGAGAGATACCGTGCCACTGGAAGCGATTCAGTTGAATGATGATTTGACCTACAAGGAGAAACCAGTTAAGATTCTGGAGTATGCCAGCAGAGTAACCCGCAGCAAGGTTATTAAGTTTTGCAAAGTTCAGTGGAGCCACCACACAGAGGATGAAGCCACCTGGGAGCGAGAGGAAGATTTGCTTAAGGACCACCCTCACATATTTTCTAGCCAACCCGAATCTCGAGGGCGAGATTCATCTGAAGGGGGTAGGTTTGTAACATCCCAAAATTTCAATTTGGAATGTTATACATAGAGCATCACTACATATCATATTTTTTTTCTTTCCATTTTTGCTCGATCCTAGAAATTCTACACAACTCAAGGACCCACGGAGAGAGTTGGGGATTTTCGTTATTTTCATATTTGAGTTTTCTCAAATTTTGAAAATAGGATCATTTGATTTTAATTATTTTATCTTCAATTATTTCTATTACAAAAATATGAGAGAGGGAATAAAATGACTTTCCCAAAATAAAGAAATAATGAAGATTTAATAATAAAATCAAATAAGATTTTATTTTGGAGTTTTCGCCTTTTTATTTGAATTTAGGAAAATGCGAGTTTATCAAAATTGCATTTAGGCCCCATATAAATTTTCATTAAATACTGCTTGATTTTTGAAGCGGGGTAATTTTTTTTCGGGATTTTTTGAGTCCTTTTAGTACTTCTTTTGATTTTTTTCAGACGTAATTATTTTAAAAAACGCTACCATCGACCTAACCGGGCCGTGGTCCGTCTCGGGACTCGCCCCAAGAAGTTTTATAAGCCGGGCAGCCCACCCGGGCAAACCCTAGCCTCGAGCCGCCGCCACGCCGCCGGACCCCGCAGCCCGATCCGCCGGACCCCGCCGCCGCCGAAGAGGTTCGTCGCCGCCTCGATCCGCGTGCCACCGGTTTATCTTAAAAACCGGACGGTTTTTATTTCGGTTTTTTTTAGTTTCGTTTTTTTAGTTTCGGTTTTTTTGTCGGTTTAGTTTAAATAGCTTAACGCTCGCTCGCTCGTTTCGCTTTTAACGAACGCGTTCGTCAGATTAGTTTAGTTAACGAACGTCCGTTCGTTAACCCGTTCATCGTTTTTCTTTTTCTCGGATTTAATCGCGATTTTTCTGATCACGATTCCAGATCCGATTTTCGTTTTAGTATAACTTTTCGCTCGTTTATCGAAATCAGGTGATTCAAGCGCCTAGAGTTTCTTCTCGAAACCCTCTTCCCGAATAATCTACTTAAAAAAGTTTTTGCTTCTGTAAAATTTGACCTAGATCTAGATTAGTAAAACGAAGCTATTTTCTTCCGCCGTTTGACTTTCGTTGCTTCGTTTGATTTGATTCTTTTTGCAAACCGGAGTTCTTAAGTTGAACTATCTGGTTAGATCTATTTGAGTTTTACCTGTGCATTAGATGAGTATTTATTGTATGTGTTTTTGTTTGTCTGCGATAGATTACCCGGAGTGCGTCGCTTGTTACTTCGAGTCTCTAGGTTTCGCGGATCATCAGCAAGGCAAGTAACACTTTGATCATACCTTTTCTCATACCCAGTTTTTATGCATTAGATCTATTCCTCAAACACTTGCATGATTAGGATCTAATTAAAGTGTGGGTTATGGGAAGTAGATGAGGTAGTACCTATTACCTGTTTTATTACTAAACCCTTGGGAGTTACTTCTACGTTTGCTTATTATGCCATGCTATGCTAGTAGACGTGGATTGGGTGAGTGTGTCCATGACAGATGTGAGATTGTTATTTAATGGTTTATTTAAGGTGGCAATTTAAACACACATCTGGGTGGATTGAGGCACCTGGTTTCTATCAGGACTTGCCTGTATTTCTTGGACCGCCACCCAGTGCCCAAAGGGATCATGAGATTATTCAAACTAGAAACTTCCGTGCAGCCACAAGCCATTATGGGCTCTGGCATAGTTGATTAAGTTGTGCGAACTCTTACGGGTAGGCTAGGAGATGTAGGGGATGTAGGTTGGTACGGTCTACCCACATGTAAGGTGCTAGCGCTTCTGAAAGACTATGTCTCGGTCATCCGTCTCTCAAACACCATGTAGTGCGAGAAACCAAACGGAGGCGATCGAGTCTTGTGGGGAAAAGTGCGCAAACCTCTGCAGAGTGTATAAACTAATCATGGATGACGTGTCCCGGTTATGGACAATTTTGAGTATCTAGTACCGGATATCATGTGAATCTCATCATGTTACTTCTAATTAATATTGTTGGGTTTGTTAATGAGTAATTTTAATTGGGATTGAGAATGTCATCAACCATTCTCAATGTTTCACAACCACCATGATAGTTAAATAAATTTATTCCTTTGCAGAGGGAAAAAATTGGCTTTATGCAAAACTGTAACCATAGAGCTTTCACCAGCCATATATGCATGTAGTATAGGCTATTCATTCCATTATTCTCTATGTGTTACATTGCCAGCATATTCCATGTGCTGACCCGTTTTCGGGCTGCAACGTTTCATGTTGCAGACTTTTCAGACGACGAGTAAGGTGCATAGGTCGTGGTTCTATACTCAGTGATGCCGTTGGAGTTGATGGACTCGCTTATTCTTCCAAGCCTTCCGCTGTTATCGTATTAGATGGCCTTAAGCCATATTTATTTTATTAAGTTCTCTCTTGAGACATTCGATTGTAATAAGTGTGTGATTGCTACTCTGTTATAAATCCTTGAGTAATCGTGTGTGGTGTCGACATTCTTGATCCAGGATGACAACGAGCACGTAGATCGGTGGTTGAGGTCTGGTCGCTACACCTATAGTGGAATCTCTAGAAAGACTTATATTTAGGAACGAAGGTACGAGGTAGTATCATGTATGACATCTACATATCTAATTTAGCAGCTAGTAGTAGAAATCATTGTCTGCACAAAGGGATTATCGGGTCGAAAATCCTAGCAAAGCACGTCAAGGCAGTACGTAACAATACAAGAGAGAGAGAGACACGCTTACAAGATCATAGCAATGCCTCGGTCCAGGATCTTGGTTGGCCAAGCTGTTAGATCCAGAAGAAACATCGTCCTTGTAGTTTTTGCCAGCTGCATAACAGGTAACAGCGACCTGTTAGTATATTTGAAGTACATCTGGCAGGTGATGATGGACGGGTTTAAAGGTGGCAAGTACCTAGGCCGTGGCGGGTGCTTGGCATCTTGCTAGACAATGGGAATCAGGTTAGAAAAGTCAAGGGTGATGACGTTGTGCTGGCTGTCGGGGTCCGGTAAGGAGATCTAGAACCGTCGAGTAGGGTGTTTGTGGAGCGGCTCCGGTGGGGTTGACTACGGTGTGGGTGAAGCGGATCTGTGGCCGTGGACGAGGGCGTAGGTGAAGCTGCTCCGGTGGTTGGGTTAAGGATGGTGTCGACAATGCGGATCTGCGGCCGTGGACGGGGCATCAGAAGATGCTCCGATAGGTTGGATGAGGGTGCGAGGAAGCGGATCTGAGGCCATGGACTTGTGAGTTGGCAAAGCGGCCCCGGTAGGGTTGAAAATGGTATAGGCGAAGCTACTCTGGTGGGGTTGACGATGTTGTCGGCGAAGCGGCTGCGGTACGGTTGAGGAAGGTGTCGGCGAAGAGGATCGAAGGCCGTCGGCGAAGCGTCGGTGGGCGGCTCGGGGGTGTAGAAGCGTCTCCGGTGGGGAGAATCTGAATGAGCCGCTGCAGAATCTTGGCTATGGTTGACGAGTACGGCGAAAGCAGATCCGGCGCCGTAGACAAGGCCGGAACTGAATGGGCTGCGGTACATTGGTGGATGAGCAGTCTACTTGTTTCTAGGGGAGGTGGGAGGGGTAGATGCGGCCGCAGAAGCAGATCCGGCAAGGTGGACGCCGCTGGCAGAATGGGCTCTAGTACGCCGGTGGATGAGCAGTCTAGGGTTTCGAGAGGGGAGGGGAGAAAGGCTGATGAAGTACGGACGGCATGATGTGAGATGCTCTGGTGCTGTGGAGTTAGTCGTTTTTGCGGGAGGGGAGAGGAAATGGGGGTGCCGTGTAGTGGGGGGAACTGGAAGTTACCAAAGCACCCCGACCTATTATGTAGATGAAGGCGGCATTGTAACTGTTGGTCTCCGTGCACCAAGGACAAAAGGGGAATTTCGCATGCTAAAGACTAAGGTGGCGGAAATTTTAGAAGGAGGCGGGAGATTTTGCCACCCGTGGGATCGTCCGTATCCAGTTTTAACTAATTTTGGACCGTGCTAGCGGAAAGGTCATGCGAGACTGTGTACATAGGGGCACGCGTCAGCAGTTAATAACTGGCGTGTCCACCCCAGAAAAAAAGAACTCGGGATGATGCGCCGATAACTTGGACGTTGACACGGGCGTGGCCAATCGTACGGGTGTAGTGGCGCGTTCACAAAAAAGGGATCAAACGCTCAGCCTATGTATTTCTCATGTAAATAGATAATTTAGTGCAATTGGTTATTTACTTTAAACATAATGCATTGACGTGTTAGTGTAGAGGCGCACAAAAAGAAATGGATATTGTAGTCCGCTACTTAAAAGTGTTACCTCATATGATTATATAGCCTCCATTTCATAAATTGCGTACCCGTTGAATTCATATATGAATATTACATATATTACTTCATAATAGAACCTTAAATCATCCAAGACTAATGATTTTGAGTGCAAGAGTAACAATGGTGCATGTACATGATAGCTACATTGGTTGTTTGAAGAAACATCACTGTAACTTTGGCATGCACAACTGAAAAGGTTTATTTAAATAGAAAAAATGTGATATGTGAGTGTCCAATCTTTTAGCGTCCACGAAGTAGATATTGATTTATGTTCAAGCGATGCACGTCCACGATCACTAGATAGTGATACGTGAATGAATTGTGCAATCTCTCTCACACGCATACATATCTCATTTCCCTGTGGTCATCGGAATCACACACGTGCACTTCGTGTATTTCTCTCCCTCTGTCAAGGTTAGAATTCGTCTTTCTACCCCGTCCTACGTCTCTCACATAGAAACACACACGCTCTCGCCGTCGAACACGCCCACCCCTTTAATTCCGCCCACCCACAGCCACTAATGTCTCAAAGTATAATAATGTCTCTCACACATATGCCTAAGGTTAACTCGAGTTCAGGAACCATATGAATACATACAATGGGATTCCAACAAAGCACCTTTTGTTTTGAGATTTCGCTCTCGCTCTCCCTCTCTCTCTCTCCCACACATTGTTTCTCGCTTCATTTTTTCCGGCACTTGCATGCACACAATTTTGTTTATCTTCGTGATGCTTTAAGTATGCCTCGCACAAATGCTATCTACCTATCCCTTAATATAGCTAGATATGTGTCACACGAACTCCTTCTCCCTACTAGCAAGATGCCCATGCATTGCACCGAACATCAAGATGCATTTCTATGAGTAGTTTATCTTGTGGGAGAAAAGGATGAACGAGGGAATGCCTTATTTGCAAATGCGAAGAGGGGTGTGGGTATCTTTTTGCAAAATTGCCACAGTTTTTTTCCAATCCGTCGGGTATAAATCGGATGGCCTATATTGCAGGATGGCAGGAACATCATCATCACCGACTCTGTTTTTTAATAAGAGTAGGGATATGTAAGTGTCACTGCCCCCCGCCCCCCCCCCCGACACACACACACACCCACACAACCACACACACACACACTTCCCAACACCGAAGGAGTAGGGTGACACCTCGATCTTGATACTAATCTATCGACTAGCTTCTCTCTCAAACACACACACACGCACACACACTACCCGACACCGAAGGAGTAGGGCGGCACCTCGATCTTGATAGTAATCTATCTACTCCTCTTTGAAACACAGACACACATACACACACGCGCTAGTTGTGCCTCTGTGCCTACCGCGCACACTCTCGATACGTCTTTCTCTCCCTCCACCTCCCCCCCCCCCCACCCCAACAATGACAGCAGAAGGGAAACTCAATCTGATCGTAATCTGTCAATTGGTTTCTCTCACGAACATTGTGTCTCCGTGCCTCGCTCAGTAGCCCCCTCGATATGTAGACTTCTCGTGCACGCACAACTGTAGTGACGATGACGCTGAACCCAGTGTGCCTCATTTTTACTGGCCTCGTGTGATAGTTTTCACCCTATTTTATGTTAATTAACAAGGCAACCTTTTCTTTGTTACGACTAGTGAATCCGAAATCATTCAGGGCAGACATAAAATATATCACTTCAACCCAATTATTGTAGTAACTATTTTAAAAGAAACTAGCTAGATGCCCGTGCGTTGCACGGAATATCAAGATGCATTTGTATGAGTAGTTTATCTTGTGAGAGAAAAGGATGAATGAGGGAAGGCCGTATTTGCGAACGTGGAGAGGGGTGTGGGTATATTTTTGCGAAATTGCCATAGTTTTCTTCCTAACCGTTAGATATAAATCTGACGGCCTATATTGTAGGATGGCACGCACACCATCATCACCAACTCTTTTTTCTACTCCCTCCATTCATAAATATTTGTCTTTTTAGAGATTTCAACAAGTGGCTACATATGGAGCAAAATGAGTGAATCTACACTCTAAAATATGTCTACATACACATCTGAATGTGGTAGTCCATTTGAAATCTGAAAAAGACAAATATTTAGGAACAGATGGAGTATAAGAGTAGACATGGAGATATATCAGCAGCATGGTATACAACAAAAATGTGCTGGACTGGTTAGCGCCGGATGCTCGCAATGCGATGACATGAGTTTGAATTCTGTCTTTAACTTTAGATTTTTATATTATACATTACTTATTTAATATATACTGCTTTCACCATCAGATCGACAAAGGAACCCATGAGTACTTAGAATACAAGATTAAGGATGGACTTGTTTCTTTTTTAACTTTCTCGCATTTAAGTCAGAGCCAATTTCGCAAGTCACGTGTACACCGTACATGCAATTAACTTTTATAGAGGGACAATCATACACTAATTAACTCAAATGGATTGGATGTCACTCTATTATTTCCAAAGATAAGAGCATCTCCAACAAGAGCCGCAAATTTCCTCCCGCTTCCTTCATGGAGGACAACATCAAACGCCAGCCGCATACATTTTCACAACTCTAACCAACCAGATGAAATTCGTGCAAACACGGACTGATTTCATATAAGCATGAAGGATTTCGTATAAAAAAGCCGGATCTTCACATAAACATGATGGATTTCATTACATTTACATGAACTAAGCGGTGCCAATCCGGCTATCTTGGTATAATTAATACTCACTCCGTCCCGAAATACTTGTCCTAGAAATGGATGTATCTAGACTTATTTTAGTTATAGATACATACAATTTATCCATTCTTAGAAAAAAATTCCCGCCAGCTGGAGAGGGAGTACATAATCTAAATGGCCGCCCGCGGATCCCTTTGTCTTCCTCATGTCCGGCAGACACTTTGCGGGGTCGACGAAGGTCCTCGGAAGAGACGAAGAAGCAAAGAAACCACCTGAATGCGCAGTCGTCGCCTCGGTGGTGGCCTTCATGGGACCCAAGTGGCGGCGGCCTCCCGTGTTCTACTTCTCCTCGATGATGGCGGCGGACACGGAGAAGCTGGCCACCGACTCGTCGCTGTCCATGCACCCGATTGCCTCTCGCCGCATGGCGCCGCCAGCAGTATGGGAGGCGCCCACAGACATGGGAGGCGCTGCACGACGCGGGCAGCAACGACGCCTGCATTTCAAGGTGTGCTCGCCGCCGTGCGGCATGGAGCAACTCGCCACTCCTCATCGAAGCTAAACCGAGCGGCGAAGTTGCTTTGAACCACGCTTTGCTTGGGACGGCAACTGGCTCCCTCGGGCCAAACGAGGTTTGTGAAGCACCGAGCGGCCTCGCCCGTATCCGGAGGGCTCGGCGGGCCACCCAGCCGGGTAATATGCCATAGAACGGCTCCTCAGAAGCCATCGGAAGAGTGGAGAAAATGGTGAAGGAGGAGATGGGGGAGCGGCGGAGGGGTGCGATTCTTGCCCGCTGTCTGTCTGGCCTCATGTAAATATAGGCTAGACGGTAGGAGCTTAGCCGGCGTCTGGCCTCGTTTAAACTGAGGGCAGACGGGAGGAGCTCGGCCGGTGTTGCGTTTAATTAATTCTGGCCCGCTCATGAACAGATGTGTGGCCGGAGTAGGTTTCTCGGTTTGCATGTGGGTTTAACGGAGGGGTTTGATGGAGGCGAGGAGGCGTGTTCAGCTGGGTGTGCAGCGGGCGGCGCAGTACTATTTGATTTGACTGCGGGTGGTGCAGTTCCTGATACGGCTTTAATGCAAATGAGCAAGGGAGTAGCGGTTCCTGAAATGTTGAACGGCCAATGCGTCCTCCTTCAATTAATGCATGAGGGAAGTAATGGGAGAAGGACCGGGAAAAGAGGCTGCACGATGTGAATGCAACGCAGTTTGCCATCATATAAAGGCGCCCCTCCATTCCAATGCATCTCCACATCGTACGCACCTAAGCATTTGCCTAAGCAACTATGCTAAGCGCAAAAGAGCTCACTCTAGACCCATGGCGGCGATGAGCGCAAGCGGCCAGCGGTTGTGCCAGATGGTCCACGACATCGGCCTGCGGCATGGCGCCGAGGATCGTCTCCAGACGGTGTTGGAGATCGGCTGGTGGATGGCCGCCGTCGACGCCAACTACGACTCTCAGTTGGACCAGATGATCGTTACTACCACCAACAAGTTCACCGTCCTCAAGAAGCTCGCGGACGACATCGCCATACTCCTCCAGCCCGACCCGGCTCCTCATTGCTCGCCACCCTAATCGGCCTCCATGGTCGGAACCTCTTTCAAGCTAATCGGTGGCCTCGCGATCGCCTGTCGACGCCACGAAGAATGTCCACCTGGATGTCACGCTCGCCGCGAGGCGCCTCGCCCTGCAAGAATTCGTCGACCTACACATCCACGTGTACGAGCAAATCGTGTACATAGGTATCTACAAGGCCAGTGAGGATGCTACGATGTTGGCCTTCCTCAACCGGCTGGAAGCCTTGGATGCCTTTGCTGAGAAGCACCTCGACCTCGCCACAAAAGCCGACGATCCTTAGCCGCCGGTCGGTGGCCCAGCGCACTAACTTGAGGAGGAGGAGGTCGTACGTTGATGGATGCATCTTTCTTCTTGCCTTCTCAGAACCACCATCGCGATTGCATCATCATCGTGGGCCTTAATTCTTATTGTGGTGTTGCATTCGCTCCAAATAATACCGACATGTGCGATCCCTTTGCTTAATTATATGCATCACTGTAACTAGTACTCCATTCGTCAATTTATAAGTTGTGCTTACCTTTTCCATCAACTTCGTACAACGCACGGGCATCTTGCTAGAAACACTAGAACATGTCGGACCACGTGTGACCAAACCAACGATGCGCCAACCTAGCTACTATGTACCCTACTTATCTAGCGGAAATAGCCCCACCCTAGCGTTTCCAATCATTATTTCTATCTATCAGTCGTGCCAAGGAGCAGAACCAAAATGTTACAATTTATACATGTTTCTCTACTCCTACTCCTATAAAAGACTTCGATTGGTGATGGTGGTTTGTCCGCCATCCGTCAAGCTTCTGACCATTAGATCTGCATCTAACTGGCCGTGTAAGTTGTGGCATTTTTGCAACAATATCCCACTTCTCTGCTCCAATTTGCAGAAAACCCCTTATTATCTTGAAAGCAACCACATCCCTCCTCACCTCATCAAAACAGCGTGAGAAATATATACTCCTATAAAAGACTCGGTTGGTGATGGTGGTGTGTCTGCCATCCGTCAAGCTTCGACCATTAGATCTGCATCTAACGGCTGTGAGGTAAGTTGTGGCATTTTTTCAACAATAGCCCACTTCTCTGCTCCAATTTGCAGAGAACCCCTTATTATCTTGAAAGCAACCACATCCCTCCCTCACATCATCAAAACAGCCTGAGAAATATAAATACTCCTATAAAAGACTCAGTTGGTGATGGTGGTGTGTCTGCCATCCATCGTTTCTGACCATTAGATCTGCATCTAACGGCTATGAGGTAAGTTGTGGCATTTTTGCAACAATAGCCCACTTCTCTGCTCCAATTTATAGAAAACCCCTTATTATCTTGAAAGCAACCACATCCCTCCCTCACCTCATCAAAAGAGCCTGGGAAATCTATACTCCTATAAAAGACTCAGTTGGTGATGGTGGTGTGTCTACCATCCGTCGTTTCTGACCATTAGATCTGCATCTAACGGTTGTGAGGTAAGTTGTGGCATTTTTGCAACAATAGCCCACTTCTCTGCTCCAATTTGCAGAAAACCCCTTATTAACTTGAAAGCAACCACATCCCTCCCTCACCTCATCAAAACATCCTGATAAATATATTTTGAGTGAAAAGTACTCCCTCCATTGCTAAATATTTGTCTTTCTAGAGATTTCAATAAGTGACTACATACAGAGCAAAATGAGTGAATCTACACTTCAAAATATGTCTTTATAATCCGTATGTGATAGTCCATTTGAAATATCTAAAAAGTCAAATATTTAGGAATGGAGGGAGTAATATATTAGGAGTATATCAAAACAAGAGTGATTTCTTTCAAGTTTGTGAACAAGTACTACTATTCTACTACTTTGGATCCGTTGCAACGCACGGGCACATTGCTAGTAAAAGGAAAAGGCCTGCCACGTTCGCGTCATACTCCCCCCACACATGCCCGGGAATCGGAAGTACTCCACGGCCCGTCCGGCACGACACATAGCTTAGGGAAGGCATGTTGCCTAGCATTTTCACTTTCATGTGGGACCGCCGTTGAGCAAACCGACTATTATAAACCGCACTCGCCTACCGGGTTGGAAAATGTAAACGAGGGAAGATCTAGTCAGAGTACGGAAGCCAAGAAATTTGGTGTCAGATGGGGCTCGTTGATAGAGTAGGAGCATTCCGTACTACCCTGCTCCTACTAGTACCAAGTTTGTACTATACAACTAGTACTACCACTATACAACTAGTAGGTACGTGCACGGCACAACATCATTGGAACAAAAAATGGGAAGATCTTGTTTTGGGTGATTTATCTTTTTTCTGTCAACTTAGTATGAATAATATGATGCGGGGGGCACCCATGAAGCTTATGTGGCTTGGTTGCATGGCTACGAAAGGTTAGAGAAAAATAAATAGATAATGTGTTTAGAGTGCACTCCACTAAACAGATATACTTTGGATCCATTGCAATGGGCTGGCACTTCTATATCTATACCCCCTATATAGTGTGTGAATAACTTTGAAAGTTGGTCGTTGGATGAAGCCAATCCGACGGTACAAAGATGGCAAATCCAAGCACTACTGGCCGTTGGATATCATCTACATTCCACCAGATTCTGCCACATGTAGAATCTAGAAGACTCCATGGTTGAACTTCATTCATGACTAACTTTGCCACAACTAAGCTTAGGCAAAGTGTGTCTGAAACAAAAAATGTGGCTAACAAAATGGCCACCACAATTGTGGAAAGATTTGGCAAGAAGTTGAGTCTATGACATGTGGACCATGTAGCTAGAAAAGTGTGGCAGGCCACAAGTATAGCAATGAACCGAACACATGCCTGGTGTGTTTGGTAGGGTGTATGAAGGGTGCATGATCCCAAGAGTTCCCTTCTCGACCCATTTTTGGGTGTTTGGTAGAGTGTATGGAGGGTGCACGAGTCCACACTAGATTAGCACAAATACACTAGAAGCATGCATGAAGACAACATACATGAAGAGGGGTGTTGAGTTGAGCATGCATGAAGAGGGAACAACTATGCTGAGACGAGAACGCAACCAAACACACTTGTGGCACGCCTAAGCTTAGGCGTGGCAACCTTAGGCTGCAAACCAAACCATAACTTTGGAAGTTGGTCGTTGGATGAAGCCAATCCGACGGTACAAAGATGGCAAATCCGAGCACTACTAGCCGTTGGATATCATCTACATTCCACCAGATTCTGCCACATGTAGAATCTAGAAGACTCCATGGTTGAACTTCATTCATGACTAACTTTGCCACAACTAAGCTTAGGCAAAGTGTGTCTGCCAAAAAAATGTGGCTAACAAAATGGCCACCGCAAGTGTGGCAACATTTGGCAGGAAGTTGAGTCTATGACATGTGGACCATGTAGCTAGAAAAGTGTGGCAAGCCACAAGTGTAGCAATGAACCAAACACATGCCGGCATGCCTAAGCTTAGGCGTGGCAACCTTAGGCTGCAAACCAAACCATAACTTTGAAAGTTGGTCGTTGGATGAAGCCAATCCGACGGTACAATGATGGCAAATCCGAGCACTACTGGCCGTTGGATATCATCTACATTCCACTAGATTTTGCCACATGTATAATCTAGAAGACTCCACATGTAGAAGCATAATGCACAAACCACCAGAATCTCATGTGTGCAATGCACGTGTATCTTACTAGTAGTTGGTAGTAGTAAGAAACAAATTTCGGGTTTGGCACGAGCTCAGATCAAGGGAGCACCACAAGGCCTGCCGCAGGAGTTACATTTCCGTCTCGGGGCCCACGGGACCAGACTTCAGTGGCTTAGTGCCCGACCTATGAGTCAATGACATGCTGTACCTTAAATGCGACTGGACCACATGTCATTCTCATGGTGGTGGTGTGGATCGTGACTCACTCGTTCGAGATGAACCGGCCGGTGGTGGCGTGGCCGTGGGAGGGTGACACAGCTGGGCGTCGGGGCGTTACGAGGCGTAGATGGCCACACCGGCGGGTAATACCTGCAGTACAGAAGTACTCCAGCTGAGGATTGATGCCCGGGACGAAATGTGTCACAGCCGCGGGATGAAAATTTGATGGTGCGGGACGTGTGGTGTCATGGGTTCATGCGGCGTCGTGGGAATCGCGTGTGACTGTGGTAGAAACTTGATGCTCACCGCATTTAAGGTGGCCCACATGTCATGCACACAAAGGCAGAGGGGCGGTGCGGCCGGGAGGGTGAGGCGCACGTCGGGGGACGTGGTGCCGTGGGTTGGAGCGGCGTCGTGGAAATCGCGAGCGGCAGTGGATGAAACGTGATGGTCGCCGTAGTTGAACTTCCATGGACAAGCTATCATGTCTACGGACACATGCATTGCATACCCATCACTAGAAGGAGTAGTAGAGAAAGGTAGGCGGATAAATAGTTCCTTATAGTCAAGCGGACCCACGCTACTACTTGTTCCAAAGACATGCACACCATCGAAATAGTCCATCTATATCAATATATATAGAGAGGGAATATATTTTTTTACAAGAGAGGAAATAGTTCATCCATCCATAATGCCCTGCTGCTGATGCAACATCTTCTTCTTCTTCTTCTTCTTCTTCTTCTTCTTCTTCTTCTTCTTCTTCTTCTTCTTCTTCTTCTTCTTCTTCTTCTTCTTCTTCTTCTTGTTGTTGTTCTCATTTTCTGTGGGAGACGGCTTCGCAACAAGCTCTCTGGACCTTGCAGCTATCTCGAAAGTCACACAGGCATCGAGGGCAGCATATTTTATCCGCTCGTACGTCAAGGGATAATTCTCCCATCCAGACGACCTTAATGCCAGCGTCTCGTCACCCTTCTAAAGATTTGTTCCTAGCACAAAATTTGCTACGTCGAATAGGGATGGTGTCGGTTTATCACAATCTTCTACAGGATTTTTTATTCTGGTTTTTAGGTCAGTGATGCTTTTCGAATCAAGGTTGTATGGCTCCAACTTCTGTTTGTCCCCTGCGATGGCTGCCCCACAGAAGTATATGTCCTCCCGAGACAAGAAATTGTGAAGCTCGCCTGGTATGGAGGGCGCGTGTATGATGTGGTACACCAAAACATCATCTTCGAGGCACAGCTGAAGGATAGCGGCGCGTTGGATCTTCCCAGTGGCACGCTCTGTGTACTCTGCGTCGAGACCGATGACATTCATCTCCACCTTTTGGAGGGAGTTGGATACATTGTTGATCCACTTCCGAGAAACCCTTGGGTGGTTGGTGACTGTGGCAACTATGCTCAATGAGCCTTCGACGAGGACATGTTGGACGCTAAAAACCTGCATCTTGATCTCTTTCGCCATTTGGAACCGCTGGACTGGAGGGCTATGGTTTGGAGAATTAGGATTAGATGGCTAATCTAACTAAAGAAGATGATTATTTATAGGGGCTTCGGAATTACTCCAGGAGGATGTGAAGAGGTTAAAACAATGTGAATGCAGTGTGGTTTGGATGCAAATGAAGATCAAGGAGTAGTGAAAAAGCCGAGGAAAATCGGTTCCCGATGGAGAAGTAAATGGGAGAAGTTTTATGATGCATGAGGAGAGGTGCGGTGGTTTGACTGCTGCATGCAATGGATTGGACGGGCTCTTCGGTTGCCTTTTCTCTCTCCCACGCGCACAGAGTGGCCCACTTGCATGCTGCAGTTTATTGGCTAGAGTCGGGCTGCAGCTGCTCATGCGTACTCTAATTAATGCTGTGAATGCGGGGCATGGAGGGAAATGGGCGCATGCAAAAGGGTATATACGCAGACTAATTAGAGAAATACTGAAAAAAGTTATGCACGGACAAAAGAGGATCGGAGGGAGTACTACTCATGTTCCTACTATGGTTAAGGAATATGCGGTTATCCTCAAAAAAGAGAAGTCCTTCTTCGCGCTTCCGCATGCACGAGAATTTGGTTCTGCTCGAAATATGGATGATAGCTGGAGGATGAAGTGAGCCCAGAGGCATGCTAGCACGGGAGTCTACTCATGTTCCTACTACTCCTACTACTAGTAGTAGTACAACTGTGGTACACTTGATGGTCAAAATACCATTATTCATCCGGTCCTCACAGTGAAGTGACAAGACCCTGCACCCGAGGTGACACCAGTCCAGGCGGCGTGTCCGGGTTACCAAAGTCAGCCTCACCTTGTTCACTGTGCATTTTGTCACCGCCGCTGTATAGCATGCCTCGCCTCGTCTCCCTCTCCCCTAGAACCACTCCATCTCCATCTCTGTCTCGCCGGAGATCCTGAAGTCACTCTTCATTATCTCATTGTGCCCCCGCATACCCTCGCCTCGCTCGCCTCCCCCAATACCACTATTCCCTCGCTAGCCGCTCCAGCACCGACAGCCTTCTCCCCCGTAAATCAAGCCCCTCAAAACCCCACCTTCCAAACTCCACCATGGCCGAACGCGAACCGCACAGGATCCATATGAGCCGCGATTGGAGCAATCTCCCCAGTGACGTCCTCGACCTCTGTTGTTCGTGTATGGATATGTTGAGCGCCCAGCGGCTGGCTGCATGCTCGAGGGGCATGCACACGGCCATCATCGAATCGAGGCCAAAGCTTTTCAAGACACCCTCCTTGCTGCTATCTGGTCTTGCGAGATTGGCTCACCATGATACGGAGGCGTACATGATGCCCCTCGACTTCAATTCGATCTCCATTAGCCGAAACTTCTTTGCAAGTATGTAGTGGGTCGCCGTACATCATTTCCCTCGACTTCGATCCGATCACCATCGACCGAAACTTCTTGGCAGGTATGTACTGGGTCGGCATGAACTCCCACTGGATGGCTGCCTTCAGAGAAGATGGTAAAAAGTTGGTTCTCGTGAACTTCCAGACCTCCCATGAGATTATCCTTCCTCCGTTGGATTATATAGAGTTTTGCCATCGTGGTCCTAGTCATCTAGATTACCACATCAGTTGGACGGACCTTGTTTTGCATAAGATTGTAATCTGCCAAGTGCCCACATGACATGCGAATTATGCAGACTTCAAGCTAATTGCCTTGTTTGACCGCGGACTCGCCTATCTTTATGCCGGTGCCTTCTTTAGCTGGAGACAACTCAGCTCGCAGTGGATCATCGTCAAAGTTGATACACACTTCTGTGATGCTATTGAACACAATGGCATCATCTACGCGGTCGACAAAGCAGATGGCACCACGTATTGCTGGGATGGCGCGTGTAAGTTGTTTCCTTCTCATGTTAATGATGGCGCCATGACAATGTTTGAACTTTTTGTGATGATTGGCATATCCCTGTTTGAGCAAAATGTGAGTAGAACTATGGCAATGTATTAGAGACGCCGTAAATCAGCTATATTTGGAATGAGTTAATTCATGCGATTGTGATCATGTCATTACAGCCAATTTGTGCCCCTAAATAATCAAATGGTTAGGAATATATGGATATTCTCCTTATTTTACAGTAATCTATATACTACTACTAAATATGTGTGTGTATCAATGTCCATGTTAGTTTCCTCATTTTCATGATGTAGAAACATGCACCACACTGTTGGTTGCATCTAACCATACATTAGGGAAATAAATGTGCATATGGAGAACTCTATATTTGGAAGTAGTGAAATCCTGTAATGCTTACCATGTGTACATACCTATATTCGCCTTCTTCAAAGAATCAATGGCTAGAATAATATCCTCACGAAAAATTTGCCCACGTAACACGAGTATATAACAATGCATGGTCTATTAGTTACCTTGAAGAATTTGTTTGTGAGGATGTAACATGATTCCATAACATGCATGACATGGTAGTTTCGTGTGAAGAATCGATTGCGAGATAACATGAGTATAACCATGCATGGCACTTCAATATTTTCGACCCCAGTATACATTTCCCTATATTTTCCTCCCAGTTCCAACAGGGACATATCAATGCTGATCTTACATTAACAATGTTGTTTCTTGCATTATCCTACTCATACTCTGAACAATGTTGATCTTACATTAACAATGTCTGTCCTTTTTTATATGATATAGTGTCCCTACAGTTACTGCCCTTTGTAATCACATCACCTTTGCCAAAAACAGGGAAGCACAACTGGTTCCTCGCTCGATCAGACGACGGCAAAAGATCGATGATCATTCGGACACATGAGCCGAAAAGTTATATTGCAAAAACCCCATCGTATACAAGCACCGTGAAATATGTGAGTATCCGCATATGGCTGTTACGTCCTATGAGCAGGATACCAAATTGTTGGGGCCTTCAGGATTTTTTAGTTGGAGGCGGGTAAACAGCCTTGGTTCACACTCTCTGTTTCTCGGACTCAATTATCCGATTAACCAGGAGATCACCGTTGGCAAGGACCTTGATAGCAGAGAGGCTCTGTTTGCTATGGAAAAATGTGTCTACACTGTGATCCCTGGGAGTTCGGGAGCAAACTCCCCTGATTGTCAACAATACAGCATGCAGCTAAAAGAAGGTGAGAATGACAAAGGCATCCGGATTAACTTTGATCCTTGGATGTCTCAATTACGACAGGTAGTGATGTTGTTCAAGCCTTTAGGTTGATAGGTAATTGGGCTGTTGCGTCGAAAGGGTGGAGTACTGGTGTCTCCGGATCATTGGTCGTCAAGCGGGCTGCAAATTATGATGGTGTTGGATCATCTCTTAGAATGACTTTGTTGTCTTTGCAGCTTGTTCTGGATGGGTAGTTCTTTCTTTTGTTATGCATATTCCTTGTCATTTGGTCATCCTCGTCTATGTCACTCTTGCTATGTAATAGTTGACTTTGTTTAGAATGTCATTCTCGTCTGAATCACGAGAGTCTGAGCGCTGCAGATGGGTGCATTTTGGTGGTGTAACAAGACTTCTTATGAACTATCATGTCTTGTTGTTTATGTTAGTAGTAGTCACTAGTCAGTGTTTGAATGTTGTATATATCGTTGTTTTGAACTATTTATTGTCTCGAACTACTGGTGGGCTAAATGAGGGCATCACCATTCTCCAGTGTTCAGAGTGTATCTCCTTTCTTCAAGTTATATAATTTGAGCTCAGTGTCTTTTTGATGATGTACACTTGTTTGGGCCAGTGAGGTGTCGTTGAATATGGGCCGAGTAGTAACACAATGCCAAACAGGTCAATTATGACTCTCACGCCGGGCTCTCAAAAGATCCTCAAAAAAGGCCGGGCTCTCCAAAAAAGAAAGAATAAGGACTCTTAGGCCGACATGTGGGCACCACCGGTGTTTCCGCGCTTATGCCGAGAGCATATTACGCGTGTTCAAATTCAAGCTACCTTTTCATTCCCAATCTCCGCCCTCCCCACCTCCGGAATCTCGATTCCTACTCCAGTTCCCCAAATCCCTCCTCAGATTCTCCCTATACTCAAGCTCACTATCATGTCGCTGGTCAATGCGGATCTCCGAGCCGGAGATCCCGAGGTCCGCCCCGCTTCGGTCGCTATGCGTCGTCATCAACAAAGTGGCATGGCGCCGCTGACGACCAGTTTGTTTAAGAAAGTGCTGATGGTAACCATCAACGGCGACCGGCCTCCCGTCTCACCGGACAACCTTGTCAAAGCTGGCATTGCGCACGGCATCCAAATAAGTGACTCGCTCGTTGCCGGTGTACAAAAAGAGGGGTGTGTTTTTGTACCCCTATACCTGTGCACGGGCAGTCGGAGCCGCGCCTACGGTCACGCCAAGCAGAACAGGGGAGGTGAGCCAAGGTAAGACCAAATCCCAAGATAATAATAGCAACACCAAGGCCAAGACAACAAAGAGCAGAGGGACGAAGCAGGTTCCCCCGGCAAGACCCTTGCCGGGGCAGCCTCAGCAGCACCGACAAGATCCTTGCCGGGACAGCTCGCCTCGCACCAACGGAGCGGGCCACCCTTGAGCCCACGGTCTCCAACATCACGTTGGGCAAGGGCTCAGGAGGCACCTCTGTGGTGGCATGCAGATCTTTGTGAAGACATATTCAAGATCAGATGAGGATTAGAAGACGACGATCCTCGGCAAGACCCTTGCCGAGGAAGGCCACCAAGACCCCCGGCAAGGCCCTTGCCGGGACGACATACACACGGCAAGAAGACCCTTGCCGGGCCACCCGCAAGGCCCTCACCAAGGATGCCAGCGGGGCCACCGCCAGCCCACGCCAACCAAGCTTCCACCGCTGTTCACATGCAAATGCCACCCCAACCAGTGGCGGGCACCTGCGTGGCAACATGCAGCTCCCAGGCCAACTCATCGAGCGCTTGCGTGGCGGCATGCAGATCTTTGTGAAGGCTCCGCCACTGCGCCACCTCAGCTGCATGCCTGTCAACATGGCACCATGCGCCTCACTGGCCAGGGCGCGTGTCAAAGTGAGGAAGAGCGGTGACGGATGGGACGGGCCTCGCCCCCATCCCCAATAAAGCAAGGGGACACCTAAGCTACGCATTAAATGCGTCTTGTCCTGTAATACGAGCTATAAGCTCAGGGCACTATACGCCTTTCCACCTCCTGTGTGCCACTGTGGCAGCCCCTTCCGACTATAAAAGGAGGCCCATGGCATACTGAAGAAGGATTCGGCTATTTCAACCACGACCGACCATTAGCCTAGTTCGAGAGCTCAAGAACTCTCTGAAATACACCCACCAAAGCAGGATTAGGGTTTTACGCATCCTCGCGGCCCGAACCTGGGTAAACGATCTTTGTGCTGTCTACTAGCCCTGCTCTTCTTGCAACCCTGCGCCCTGGCAACCGTAGTAGGGATTCTTGTGATCCCATTGGTGTCGTTCCACACCGACATCTTTGGCGCGCCAGGTAGGGGGCGCAATTGTGAGAATCTGGTCTAGTAGTTAGCCTAGCAGTTCTTCATCGCCATGGCTCCTAAGAAGAAGACGGCCACGGCGGTCGGCTCGTTGGGAGCCGAACGGCCCGTGCCGGTGTGGGCGGGCAGTGGACCTGTCGCAGACAGGACCCGGGCCGCGGTCCGCTAGCACCAGCGTCACCCTGGTAGTCAGAGCCTGACGAGCGGCGTCGTTCGCGCACCAGACGACCGGCTACACGTCACCGGATCCAAAGACGGACTTGGGCCCCCCGCAGGCGGCTCGGGCCCCCCCAGGGGTGTCATTGTGCCATCTCCGGGTGGCGCAGCGACCTCCAGGACGCCCACACTGGGGATCAATGCGCGCTCTTCCCATGGTGTGCGCGTCGAACAGCGTCATCGCGTTGGTGACCCTGGGCACCACCGTGGGAAGAGCCCCGTGCGTCGTCCGCAGGATGAAAGGGTTCAGCACGTCCGCCGAAGCGTTGGCGAAAATGGCACGCAACCACTAGGTCGTAACGGAGCTCCTTCTAACGTAGTTAGAAGTCGAAGCGCCCCACGATCCATGCAGCTGTCGCCGCCGCCCACGCCGGCAGAAGCTTTGGCGCGCGCGCAGCTGCTCCTCGACTTCCCTCCTGCTGCGTAGAAGCTTGACGAGTGGAGGGCCACCGTCTGGAGCCTCGTCGTTGTCACCAATAAAGAAGATCCGCAACCGGTGGGACCCTCGGGTCAGCCCTCCACCGAGCCACCGCATGCTGGCGCTGGGAGGACCAGGGGAGTTGCAGCCACAATGCACTCTCCTCCTCCTCGCCAGCCGCCGCGGGCGTCGGCCCGTCATGACGACGCTTGTGATAACATCTCCATAGCATCGTCCGACCTGCGGACCCTCCGCGACCAGCGCCAGGTCATTCGGGAACGAGCTCACGAAGACGCTCGAACCACCGTCGAGCGCCGGCGTGAAACGCGCCGCCAGTCGGACAAGCGGGCAGGACCCGCTATGGACCACCCGGCACCGGGGGGCTCCGGCGGCCTACCTAACGAGGTGGGCTGCCCGGCCATTACCCGTGAGTTGCGGCAGTTCCAATGGCCGTCCCACCGCACGTTCAAGCCCGGCGTCAGCGAGAAGTACACTGGCAAGACCCATCCGTCCGAGTTCATCGGCATCTACACCATCGCGATGCAGGCTGCTGGGGCTCGCGACGACAAGGTGCTTGCCAACTATTTCCTGCTAGAACTTAAGCCCAATGTGATGTCTTGGTTGATGCACTTGCCGGTGGATTCCATTTCTTCTTGGTCGGATCTGTGCCATGAGTTCGTTGGCGCCTTTACAGGAGGCCACCAAGCTCATGGCCAGGCTAGTGATCTCGCATATCATTCCCGTAAGGAAGGGAGACCTGCGCAAGTACATCCAGATATTCAGCCAGTGCGATACAACATCCCCGACGCTCGTCACCGCCATCGTGATTAGCGTTCTCCACCGTAACAAGCGCAATCGTAGGATGCACGAGGAGCTGGCGATGACCAAGGTTAAGGATGTGGCCAAGCTCTACGTTCTGGTCGATAGATGCGCCCGGGCTGAAGAGGGAAGGAAGTACCCCGGCGAAGACGCCGGCATGGAAACCGACTCTACAGATGAGGACGCCGCTACCCCGATTAAGAACGGCCGGCATCACAACAGGAAACGCAAGGGCAAGGCCGTGCTTGCCGTTGAGGGATCTGACGACACCGATGCCGGCAAGAAGGTCAAGGCAAGCGCTCCCGACAAGGAGATTGCCGGGTGCACCGCCTGCCGGGCCTTGGCGGCTACCGACACGCCAGGGAGCTCCGGCAAGCAATACTGCAAGATCCACCGCACCAAGGGCCACGACCTCCAGAACTACCGACAAGTCGAGCTGCTTGCTGAGAAGCAAAAGGCTGAGTACGAGAGGCGGGACAAGGAGAAGGACCAGGACGGTGCTGAGGGATCCGGCAAGAAGCGTGGTGGCCAAGGAGGCTGCCCCAGCGAGGACAACCAGCAAGAGAGGCCCGACTGGGGCCGTGACAAGAAACAAGAAGACGATGATCACGACGAGGACGACGAGTCTGGTGAGCAAGGGTTCCGTATACTCTGAAGGCCATAAAGGCCGATGGCGGTGCCTCGTCACGATACCTCTCAATCGACACGCCTCCAACGTATCTATAATTTTTGATTGCTCCATGCTACTTTATCTACTGTTTTGGACTATATTGGGCTTTATTTTCCACTTTTATATTATTTTTGGGACTAACCTATTAACCGGAGGCCCAGCCCAGAATTGCTGTTTTTTGCCTATTTCAGTGTTTCGAAGAAATGGAATATCAAACGGAATCCAAACGGAATGAAACCTTCGGGAACGTGATTTTCTCACTGAACGTGATCCAGGAGACTTGGACCCTACTCAGAGAAGTAACAGAGGCGGTCATGAGGGTGGGGGGCGCCCCCCCCCCCTAGGGCGCGCCCCCCTGCCTCATGGGCCCCCTGTTGCTCCATCGACGCATTCTTCCTCCTATATATACCCCACGCACTTCAAACGATCAGAACAGGAGCCAAAAACCTAATTCCACCGCCGCAACATCCTGTATCCACGAGATCCCTTCTTGGGCCTGTTCTGGAGCTCCGCCAGAGGGGGCATCCACCACGGAGGGCTTCTACATCATCACCATAGCCCCTCTGATGAAGTGTGAGTAGTTTACTTCAGACCTTCGGGTACATAGCTAGTAGCTAGATGGCTTCTTCTCTCTTTTTGGATCTAAATACAATGTTCTCCCCCTCTCTCATGGAGATCTATTCGATGTAATCTTATTTTTGAGGTGTGTTTGTTCAGACCGATGAATTGTGGGTTTATGATCAAGATTATATATGAACAATATTTGAATCTTCTCTGAATTCTTTTATGTATGATTGGTTATCTTTGCAAGTCTCTTCGAATTATCCGTTTGGTTTGGCCAACTAGATTGGTAGTTCTTGCAATGGGAGAAGTGCTTAGCTTTGGGTTCAATCTTGCGGTGTCCTTTCCCAAAGGATGTAAGGGGCAGCAAGGCACGTAATGTATTGTTGCCATCGAGGATAACAAGATGGGGTTTTTATCATATTGCATGAATTTATCCTCTACATCATGTCATCTTGCTTAAGGCATTACTCTGTTTTTAACTTAATACTCTAGATGCATGCTTTGGATAGCGGTCGATGAGTGGAGTAATAGTAGTAGATGCAGCAGAGTCGGTCTACTTGTCTCGGACGTGATGCCTATATACATGATCATACCTAGATATCCTCATAACTATGCTCAATTTTGTCAATTGCTCAACGGTAATTTGTTCACCCACCGTAGAATACTTATGCTCTTGAGAGAAGCCACTAGTGAAACCTATGGCCCCCGGGTCTATACTCATCATATCAATCTCCATCACTTTAATACTTGCTTTATTTTTACTTTGCCTTTTACTTTTCACTTTGCATGTCTATATCAAAAATACCAAAAATATTATTTATAATCTCTATGAGATCTCACTCTCGTAAGTGACCGTGAAGGGATTGACAACCCCTAATCGCGTTGGTTGAGAGGAGCTATTGTTTTGTGCAGGTACGAGGGACTTGCGCGTAGCTTCCTACTGGATTGATACCGTGGTTCTTAAAAACTGAGGGAAATACTTATGCTACTTTGCTGCATCATCCTCTCCTCTTTGGGGAAAACCAACGCAAGCTCAAGACGTAGCAAGAAGGATTTCTGGCACCGTTGCCGGGGAGGCTTACGCAAGAGCACCGTTAAAATCTACATACCAAGTACCCATCACAATCCCTATCTCCCGCATTACATTATTTGCCATTTGCCTCTCGTTTTCCTCTCCCCCACTTTGTCGTTTTATTCGCCCTTTCTTCGCCTTCTTCCCGTATGTATTTTTGTTTGTGTTTCCATGTGCCTTCTATTTGCTTGCATCTTTGCTTGCTAAAAATCTATTGATATGGATCCACTTAAAGTGTTCTACTTGGATCATCTTGATCCTTATGCGCTCGTCTTTGAAACCCCAACTAGCCTAGTTGATGGAAATCTTTAGATGAGCATGCTCATTGTAAAAGGCCACCGTTTGTCTGAAAAGGAAGACTCTTATGGAGTCAAATAAACAGATTTCTGTGTTATGCTTGGAATCTTTGTGAAATTTATGATTTTACTTGTTGCTCTAAGAACCCTAAAAACACCTTCCTTACCTATGTGAGTTTAATGAAAATGAAATCTTATCTTCTTATGCAAATGGTGTTTATAATTACTATGATATCGAACAAATTGAAGAATTTGTTGCTTTTAAGTGTGCTTATGAAGTTGCTTCATTGATTGAAAAGTATGATATTACTCTCTACGAATCTGAAAATTTTGACATACTTTAATATTGCTATGAAAACTATGCTCATAATGTCTATGTCCAAGAATTTATTGAAAGAATGACCGTTGCTTTGGAAGAAAATAATGATATGCATGAATATATAGATAATGATGATTCCAATGATTTGGTTGAAATATCCCTTGATGAACATGATGCTTGCTATTCTTGTGGCCATGATGTTAATATTTATGAAGACGAATTTGCTATAGTTCCTTATGTTAAAAATGAGATTGTTGCTATTGCACCCGTGCTTGATAGTTCCCTCGATCAAAATCATGATTTCAATGATTTTACTATAAATTCTCTTGATGTCAATTGTGCTAATAATAAGCAAAACCCTAACCTTGGGGATGCTAGTTTTGCTATGTCTACTACTTGTTGCAATGACCATGATTGGGGTGATTCTTCTTATGACCTTGAAAATTTATTTGATCCCATGATGAATATGAGATTGATAATAGTGTTTGCAATAATATTGAAAGTGGGTTTGGAAGAGTGTCAACTTTAGGTCCCACATATTTGGAGAATATTCAATCTTATGAAATTTTTGATAAAAGTGGGTTTGGAGAGGTCATGACTTTAGTTAATGTTAATCCCACTATTTCGGAAGAGTGTCAACTTTGCATGCATGTGGATCGGGTTGAAAATATTTTATGTGATAGCTATTTTTTTTGAATTTTCTTATGATCCCACATGTAATTATTATGAGAGAGGAAAATATGGTCATAGAAATTTTCATGATAATAAATTACCTCTAGTTATGTTGAGATTCCTATTGTTTCTTCCCGCTTCCTTGCATATGCTAGTTTTTGCTTGCTATGATAATTTGTTTGCCTATAAGATGCCTATGCATAGGAAGTATGTTAGACTTATATGTGTTTGTTGTGTGTTTTATGATGCTCTCTTTGCGCTTCAATTCTTGTCTTTGATGTAAGCATCGTTAAAATTATCAATGCCTAGCTAGGGGCGTTAAACGATAGCGCTTGTTGGGAGGCAACCCAATTTTATTTTAGTTTTTTGTATTTTCTTCTGTTTAGGAATAAATAATCCATCTAGCCTCTGTTTATATGTGGTTTTATGTTTTAATTAGTGTTTGTGCCAAGTTAGACCTATAGGATCTTCTTGGATGATAGTTATTTGATCTTGCTGTAATTTCCAGAATCTTTCTGTTCACGAAAACAATTGTTAAAAGTCACCAGAACGTGATAAAATACTGATTCCAATTTCTTATGATCATTAAACAAATTTTCTAGGCCGTCCTATTTTGGTAGAATTTTTGGAGTTCCATAAGTTTGCGTTAGTTACAGATTACTACAGACTGTTCTGTTTTTGACAGATTCTGTTTTTCGTGTGTTGTTTGCTTATTTTGATGAATCTATGGCTAGTAAAATAGTTTATAATCCATAGAGAAGTTGGAATACAGTATGTTTAACACCAATATAAATAAAGAATGAGTTCATTACAGTACCTTAAAGTAGTCTTTTGTTTTCTTTCTCTAGCGGAGCTCACGAGATTTCTACTGAGTTTTGTGTTGTGAAGTTTTCAAGTTTTGGGTAAATTCTTTTGATGGATTATGGAACAAGGATTGGCAAGAGCCTAAGCTTGGGGATGCCCATGGCACCCCCAAGATAATCCAAGGACACCAAAAAGTCAAAGCTTCGGGATGCCCCGAAAGGCATCCCTTCTTTCGTCTACTTCCATCGGTAATTTACTTGGAGCTATATTTTTATTCACCACATGATATGTGTTTTACTTGGAGCGTCTTGTATTATTTGCGTCTTTGCTTGTTAGTTTACCACAATCATCCTTGTTGTACACACCTTTTTAGAGAGCCATACATAAATTGTAATTTGATAGAATACTCTATGTGCTTCACTTATATCTTTTGAGCTTGATAGTTTTGCTCATAGTGCTTCACTTATATCTTTTGAGCGTGATATTTTTTGCTCTAGTGCTTCACTTAGATCTTTTAGAGCACGATGGTGGATTTGTTTTAAAGAAATTATTGATCTCTCATGCTTCACTTAGATTATTTTGAGAGCCGTTAATAGCATGGTAATTTGCTTAATATTAATATACTTGGTATTCAAGATATGTGGAACTTTCTTTTGAGTGCGTTGAATACTAAGAAAAGTTTGATGCTTGATAATTGTTTTGAGATATGAAGATGGTGATATTAGAGTCATGCTAGTTGAGTAGTTGTGAATTTAAAGAATACTTGTGTTGAAGTTTTTGATTCCCGTAGCATGCACGTATGGTGAACCGTTATGTGATGAACTCGGAGCATGATTTATTTATTTATTGTCTTCCTTATGAGTGGCGGTTGGGGACGAGCGATGGTCTTTTCCTACCAATCTATACCCCTAGGAGAATGCGCGTAATACTTTTCTTTGATAACTTCTAGATTTTTGCAATAAGTATATGAGTTCTTTATGACTAATGTTGAGTCCATGGATTATACGCACTTTTTTCCCATCCTTCCACCATTGCTAGCCTCTCTAATACCGCACACTTTTCGCCGGTATCATACACCCACCATATATTTTCCTCAAAGCAGCCACCATATCTACCTATCATGGTATTTCCATAGCCATTCCGAGATATATTGCCATGCAACTTTCCACCATTCCGTTTATTATGACACGCCCCATCATTGTCATATTGCTAGCATGATCATGTAGTTGACATCGTATTTGTGGCAAAGCCACCGTTCATAATTCTTTCATACATGTCACTCGTGTTTCATTGCATATCCTGGTACACCACCGGAGGCATTCATATAGAGTCATATTTTGTTCTAAGTATCGAGTTGTAATTGTTGAGTTGTAAGAAAATAAAAGTGTGATGATCATCTTTATTAGAGCATTGTCCCAAGTGAGGAAAGGATGATGGAGACCATGATTCCCCCGCAAGTCGGGATGAGACTCCGGACGAAAAAAAAAGAGGCCATAAAAAAGGGAAACGGCCCAAATAAAAAATAAAAAAAGAGAGAAAAAGAGAGAAGGGACAATGCTACTATCCTTTTACCACACTTGTGCTTCAAAGTAGCACCAAGATCTTCATGATAGAGAGTCTCTCATTTTGTCACTTTCATATACTAGTGGGAAATTTTCATTATAGAACTTGGCTTGTCTATTCCAATGATGGGCTTCCTCAAATGCCCTAGGTCTTCGTGAGCAAGCGAGTTGGATGCACACCCACTTAGTTTCTTTTGTTGAGCTTTCATATACTTATAGCTCTAGTGCATCCGTTGCATGGCAATCCCTACTCACTCACATTGATATCTATTGATGGGCATCTCCATAGCCCGTTAATACGCCTAGTTGATGTGAGACTATCTTCTCCCTTTTTGTCTTCTCCACAACCACCATTCTATTCCACATATAGTGTTATATACATGGCTCACGCTCATGTATTGCGTGAAGATTGAAAAAGTTTTGAAAATGTTAAAGTATGAAACAATTGCTTGGCTTGTCATCGGGGTTGTGCATGATTTAAATATTTTGTGTGGGGAAGATGGAGCGTAGCCAGACTATATGATTTTGTAGGGATAACTTTCTTTGGCCATGTTATTTTGAGAAGACATAATTGCTTAGTTAGTATGCTTGAAGTACTATTATTTTTTATGTCAATATGAACTTTTGTCTTGAATCTTTCGGATCTGAATATTCATACCACAATTAAGAAGATTTACATTGAAATTATGCCAAAGTATCACTCCGCTTGAAGTACTATTATTTTTTATGTCAATATGAACTTTTGTCTTGAATCTTTCGGATCTGAATATTCATACCACAATTAAGAAGATTTACATTGAAATTATGCCAACGTATCACTCCGCATCAAAAATTCTTTTTTTTATCATTTACCAACTCGAGGACGAGCAGGAAATAAGCTTGGGGATGCCTGATACGTCTCCAACGTATCTATAATTTTTGATTGCTCCATGCTACTTTATCTACTGTTTTGGACTATATTGGCCTTTATTTTCCACTTCTATATTGTTTTTGGGACTAACCTATTAACCGGAGGCCCAGCTCAGAATTGCTGTTTTTTGCCTATTTCAGTGTTTCGAAGAAATGGAATTTCAAACGGTGTCCAAACGGAATGAAACCTTTGGGAACGTGATTTTCTCACCGAACGTTGTCCAGGAGACTTGGACCCTACTCCAAGAAGTAACAGAGGCGGTCACGAGGGTGGGGGCGCCCCCCTAGGGCGCGTCCCCTGCCTCGTGGGCCCCCTGTTGCTCCACCGACGTACTCCTTCCTCCTATATATACCTCACGCACTTCAAACGATCGTAACAGGAGCCAAAAACCTAATTCCACCGCCGCAACTTCCTGTATCCACGAGATCCCATCTTGGGGCCTGTTAGGAGCTCACGGAGGGGGCATCCACCACGGAGGGCTTCTACATCATCACCATAGCCCCTCCGATGAAGTGTGAGTAGTTTACTTCAGACCTTCAGGTCCATAGCTAGGAGGTAGATGGCTTCTTCTCTCTTTTCGGATCTCAATACAATGTTCTCCCCCTCTCTCGTGGAGATCAATTCGATGTAATCTTCTTTTTGCGGTGTGTTTGTTGAGACCGATGAATTGTGGGTTTATGATCAAGATTATCTATGAACAATATTTGAATCTTCTCTGAATTCTTTTACGTATGATTGGTTATCTTTGCAAGTCTCTTCAAATTATCCGTTTGGTTTGGCCAACTAGATTGGTAGTTCTTGCAATGGGAGAAGTGCTTAGCTTTGGGTTCAATCTTGCGGTGTCCTTTCCCAAAGGATGTAAGGGCAGCAAGGCACATATTGTATTGTTGCCATCGAGGATAACAAGATGGGTTTTTTTATCATATTGCATGAATTTATCCCTCTACATCATGTCATCTTGCTTAAGGCATTACTCTTTTTTTAACTTAATACTCTAGATGCATGCTGGATAGCGGTCGATGAGTGGAGTAATAGTAGTAGATGCAAGTGTGAGTCGGTCTACTTGTCTCGGACATGATGCCTATGTACATGATCATACCTAGATATGCTCATAACTATGCTCAATTCTGTCAATTGCTCAACAATAATTTGTTCACCCGCCGTAGAATACTTATGCTCTTGAGAGAAGCCACTAGTGAAACCTATGGCCCCCGGGTCTATTCTCATCATATCAATCTCCATCACTTTAATACTTGCTTTATTTTTACTTTTCCTTTTACTTTTCACTTTGCATCTCTATATCAAAAATACCAAAAATATTATTTATCATCTCTATCAGATCTCACTCTCGTAAGTGAACGTGAAGGGATTGACAACCCCTAATCACGTTGGTTGCGAGGAGCTATTGTTTTGTGCAGGTACGAGGGACTTGCGCGTAGCCTCCTACTGGATTGATACCTTGGTTCTCAAAAACTGAGGGAAATACTTACGCTACTTTGCTGCATCATCCTCTCCTCTTCGCGGAAAACCAACGCAAGCTCAAGACGTAGCACTCACCGCCAGCTCAAGCAGTGGGCGCGTGAGATTACAGTAGTAGAGCCGCTGCTCGACGCCGGAAGCCATCAAGTGGTCCAAAGACGCCTCATCTTTGACACCGAGGACCACCCTGACCGCACTACCGTGGTCGGGTGTTTGCCATTGATGGTCTCACCAACAATACGCAACCTCAGGGTGAACAAGATGTTGGTTGACGGCGGGGCCGGCCTGAACCTGATCTCACCTGTCGTGATCAAAAGGTTGCAAATCCCTGATGGAGACCTTGAGGAAACGGGCACGTTTCAAGGGGTCAATCCGTGGAGGAGCCAGCCGAAGGGAAAGGTCACACTGCCCGTGATATTTGGAGGAGAGTTGAACTACAGGATGGAGAGGATCGTCTTCGACGTGGCCGAGATCCCCTTGCCCTACAACGGGATCCTCGGCTGCCCGGCACTAGCCAAGTTCATGGCGGCGTCACACTATGCCTACAACATGCTAAAGATGCCCGGGCCGTTGACCATCATCTCCGTCCCCTCCGACAAGAAGGACGCCCTGATTTGTGCCGACCAACTCTACCAGGAGGCAGTTGCAGCAGCTGCCACCGAGGCACCTGCTCGTGCCGCTGAAGCCCCGGGAGGGGGGAAGAAGCCCGGCAAGACCTCTCGCACCCACTCCGGCAAGCGCACCTCTTTGGAGTGTTGTGCTGCCGTCGAGGACGTGCCAGAGAGCTCTACCGACAAGAGCAAGAGATCCAGAGCCGAGCCGCCGCAAACCAAGAAGGTGTCCGCCAGGGAGGATGGCACAGGAGGGGCCTTCACCATAGGCTCCACCCTCGGCAGCAAATAGAAAGGCGCGCTCGTCACCTTCTTACAGGTGAATGTCAACGTGTTTGCATGGCAAGCATCCGACATCCCCGGTGTTCCCAGGGAGGTGATTGAGCACCACCTAGCTGTCTGCCCCCATGCGCGGCCCGTCTAGCAGAAGGTCAGAAAGCAGGCTCTGGAGAGGCAGGAGTTCATTACGGAGGAGATCAGGAAGTTGGAAGTGGCAGGTTTGGTGAGGGGAGTGCTCCACCCGACGTGTGAGGGAGTCCTGGATTAGGGGGTATCCGGACAACCGGACTGTACAACGTCTGGACTATTGAAGCGTGAAGATACAAAACTCAAGACTTCGGCCCATGTCCGGATGGGACTTTCCTTGGCGTGGAAGGCAAGCTTGGCGATCCGGATATTATATTTCCTTCCTTGTAACCGACTCCATGTAAACCCTAGCCCTCTCCGGTGTCTACATAAACCGGAGAGGTTGGTCCTTAGAAGGCCGATCACAATTACAATCATACCATCATAGGCTAGCTCTTAGGGTTTAGCCTCTACGATCTCGTGGTAGTTCTACTCTTGTACTACCCATATCATCAATATTAATCAAGCAGGAAGTAGGGTTTTACCTCCATCGAGAGGGCCCGGTCGGGTAAACATCTGTGTCCCTTGCTTCCTGTTACCATCAGCCTTGACGCACAGATCGGGACCCCTACCCGAAATCTGCCGGTTTTGACACCGACATTGGTGCTTTCATTGAGACTTCCTCTGTGCCATCGCTGTCAGGCTCGATGGCTCCTTCAATCATCATCAACGACGCTGTCCAGGGCGAGACTTTCCTCCCAGGAGCACCGGACAGTCATGACGAGCACGGCTTAGGCCTGCTGTGGGACAAAGCTCGTGGTATCACCCCCGCAGTAGCCTCGGATCTAAATCCGAAGCAGGCCGCATTGCCTGGGGACGGAGGGCTGGACCCTGCCCCGCAGGCCGCACACTTATCGGCGGTGGAGCCGAACACGGGCCTTACCTTTGCGGTAGCCTATGACTCCGGACCCCCGGATTCGTATCCGGATGTTGAGTCCGGTCCGCGCACTCCCGAGCCGGTAGAGCCAGGTTGGGCTCCGGTAATGGAGTTCACCGCCGCGGACATCTTTCAGCACTCGCCCTTTCGCGACATGCTGAACTCGTTGAAAACTCTCTCTTTGACAGAAATTTCTGGGCCAAACTATGTCCGATTCGAGTGGGAAGCAGGCGACGAAGAAATCCGATGCCCACCCACCACCCACTTCATAGTCACGGTCGACGATTTAACCGACATGCCTGACTTCGACTCCTAAGACATCGACGGTATGGACGACGATGCCGGAGAAGATTCAGAATCTATGGGGCGCCGGACTTCCCCCTCGTCACACGACATATACATGGTGGATACGCCCAAAGAGGACAAAGGCGACAATCCGGACGATAAAACCCCCGGACAAAAGCGAAAGTGATGGTGCAGACGCCATTCTAAGTCCAGCAATAGTAAAAAAAAGTGGCAGGAGCACTAGAGGGATCGACACTACAATCAACTCCGAAGGCAACAACGACCATACGGACCCAGCGATGGAGCAGGACGAACCAGGTCACCCTGAACACAGTTCGGAGCAGACGCCCGAGGACAATGATCCCGACGGACGAGGTCATCAAAACGAACCAGCACAGGAAAACAGTCTGGATAACGATGAAAGCCTGGAAAAACACGTGGAACAAGATAACCTCCACAGAAAGCTTATGGCCACCGCAAGAAGTCTAAAGAAGCAGAAGCAACGGCTCAAAGCCGCGCAGGAAACGCTCAACCGTAGATGGAATAAAGTGCTAGACACTGAAGAAATATACGGCGATGATCGCCACACAAAGAGCTATCCAAAACGCAAGCTACTGCAAGAATTCGAGGACAAAGCTGCACCACTTCATAACCGCAACAAAGCGGCTACCGACGCCGCGCACGATCCACGTGAACACCTGAATAAGAAAGCCGGCGCGGCCAGGTCCATTTATGGATCCAGAGGACACACCCCGGCGAGGGACTATGGTCACCAAAATGATTACGCCAATTGAACACCAGTCCGGAGTAAACACCGGACACAACAACAGCCGACGGCATGCCACAACACGTCCAGATACAGAGGGGCTGCTCACCCCCCGTGCTTTACCGATGAAGTATCGGACCATGAATTTCCATGTGGCTTTAAACCTCGTGGAACATAGAGGCATACGACGGAACGATGCACCTGTGGGTCCGGATCGAGTACTTTATCCTGCACATACATATGGCTCATGGGGATGACCTTCACGCCATCAAATACCTCCCCCTCAAACTAAAGGGACCAGCTCAGCACTGGTTGAAAAGTCTCCCCGAAAATACAATTGGGAGCTGGGAGGAACTTGAGGACGCTTTCATGGCCAATTTTCAAGGGACATATGTCCGGCCTCCAGATGTTGATGACTTAAGCCACATAGTCCAACAGCGCGGAGAATCCGCCCGTAAGCTTTGGAACAGATTTCTCACTAAGAAGAATCAAATTGTTGACTGTCCGGATGCCGAAGCCTTAGCGGCATTCAAACACAAAGATCCGTGGATTTAGTGGCTTGCCAGACACCTCGGCCAAGAAAAGCCAAGGACAATGGCAGCCCTAACAAGCCTTATGACCTACTTTTGCGCGGGAGAAGATAGCTGGCTAGCCCGTAAAGGCACCAGAGACCCCAGCACATCCAAAATAAGGGATGGCAACGGGAAGCCACGGCGTCATAAAAACAAACGCCAAAACAAGGAAGAGAGCCCGGATAACACGATGGTTAATGCCGGATTCAGGGGCTCTCGACCTAATCAGCAAAATAAGCCATCTAAAGGCAGCAAAGAGGGACCGTCCGGTCTGAATAGAGTCCTAGATAGACTATGCCAAATTCATGGCACCCCTGTCAAACCTGCAAACCACACGCACAGAGAGTGCTGGGTCTTCAAGCAGGCCGGCAAGTTAAATGCTGAACACAAGGGGAGGGAAACACCAAGTGAAGACGAGGATGAACCTCGTCAGCCGAACACCGGCGACGTAAAAATTTCCGCCAGAGGTTAAAACAAAGGAACATGATCCACGCGGCTCACACATCCAGGAGGAGGCACGAACGCGCGCATAGAGACGCGCTCGATATAGAGCCCATCGTACTCACACCTAACCACTGGATGCCCTATCCGATCACCTTCGATCACTTGGACGACCTAACTAGTATTCGGTGCAGAGGATCAGAGGCCTTGGTGCTTGACCCAATAATCGTCGGATACCATCTCACCCACGTCCTCATGGACGGCGGCAGTAGTCTCAATTTAATATATGAGGACACTATCCGCAGGATGGGGATAGACCCATCCAGAATTAACCAAAGCGACACCACCTTTGAAGGGGTGATACCAGGCACTGAAGCCCACAAATAGGGCTCCGCCGCATCGAGGTAACATTCGGCACTCCAGGCAACTCCAGAAGCGAAGAGGTACTCTTCATCATCGCACCCTTCAAAAGCAACTATCATGCATTGCTTGGAAGAACGGCCTTCGCCCGTTTCAACGCATTGCCGCACTATGGCTACCTTACTCTCAAGATGCCCGGTCCACGTGGAGTCATCACCGTTAGCGGAATAACAGAGCGCCACACGCAGCAGAGGAACACGCGACGGCCCTCGCGGCCGGACTATAAGCGACCTCCAAAAATATGACCGGTCGTTAAGACCAGGGACACGGTTAGACGAGTCCGGTGGCCCAGATCGAACCAGGGCACCATATATGTAATCCTATAGTGGATACCAGGGGCTATAATTACCTAATAAAGCCCCACACTTGGCTCAACCTTATTGGCAGGCCAATGGCTTACGCTTTTATCCATTGCATACTTACGTTGTACTCCCCTGCGAGTTTTCCTTTTTCCACAGACAACGTTCGCACGATACCCTTCCAGGATACGACACAATGGAGACAAAGGCGTAGACGTGCAACAGGGCCCCGTTCAACATGTTTCTTTTTAGATTAAGCCCCTGTGTAAACCTTTTCTATTGCCTCTTGTTGTTTAACCATCCCATGGGTTCCATACCCACAGAGGATACTGCCGTTTTCGGCATCTCGCCAGATGTATTAACGACGCACGGAAACACAGGGTTTATAATGAATGGGCATTCTTGAGCCCATCGACTATTATAAAGTCCGAATACCTTCTGGAGTGTTCAAGGCCACGAAGTTTGGCCTTATATGAACCAGCTCGAATCATGTCTTTGGTCAAATGTTGGGTTTGCCCGCTCTGGGTTTGCCGCCTTTACGTTCCTTATTATCGGCTAAGGTGGCCAAAGGAGAACTATCTGCGATTGTGCCCGGTTATTCCGGACGAGCACCTCGGTAGAGAAAGCCGAAAACTGACTGTCATGATACAGCGAGAGACTGTTCAACCACTAGAAGACTTATCGGAATCTTTAGGATCCCTCCGCATTAACGAAGGACCGTTTCCCGGTCATGTACACACGTGCCCGTATTGGGATGCATGCAAATGTACCAGGGGCTACATAGTAGCCCCAACATTAGATTCCCATGGCTAAGCGAAAGTGTTACAGCTATATAGTCCGGTTGCCTAGTTCGACGTGTGATCACCTCCTTCATGGACCAAGACGTTGGATCAAGTGTGATTAAGCATATTTTTGTGAACACCCCGCATTGTTTATGCGTGGGGCTGAAGCCGATTTAACGCCATCTTTCAGATTACACATTCATATATATATATATATACATATATATATATATATATATACATACATATATATATATATATATATATGTGTAAACGGCCGCACAGGGGACACAACAATACTTTCGGGCAAAAAGTACAAATATAGCCTTATAACCAAAATAACATTGTTCTTACAATAATTTGATTCATCAATCGAATAAGACATTCGTCAAGCACTGCGCCTCTATTAGGCGGGCACCTTCTGTGACCTGCGCCAAGTAGTTCTCGGCCGGATATTGGCCCCCCGCCGGATCTTGGGTCGCTATAATGGTGGCCTCCATATCCGTCCAATAGGCTTTAATGCGGGCAAGAGCCATCCGTGCACCCTCTGTGCACGCCGACCTCCTCATGGCGTCGATCCGAGGCACGGCCCCAAGGAATTGCTGCACCAAGCCAAAGTAACTGTCCGGCTTAGGCCCTTTCGGCCAAAGATGGTCTATCACAGACCGCATTGCAAGACCGGACAGCCTGTGAAGCTCCGCTACAGCAGCCATCTTGTCACTGGCAGCGGGAAAGTGGGAGCATTGAATTGCGACCAGAAAAACTTCTCCACTTCCTTATCACCCTGATCCTTGAAGAACTTGGCAGCATCAGCCGTACTCTTCGCCAAATCCGCATACGCGTCTGCAGGACTCCAGCGCCCATCCAGGGGAGCATACTTCGGATCGAAAAACTTTGTCCCTAGCAAGTAGGAGCCTCCAATCGCGATTTTACCGGCCTGTTGAAGTTCCTCCCGCGCACCTCTGAGCGCGGTACGTATTTCCTTGGTGGCATTACGCGCCTTGTCCAGCTCGGCCAAACTATCCTTATGCTCCTTTTTAAGGAGCTCATACCGGTCAGCGGCATTTTTCAACTCCACAGCCATTTCGGCTACCTTTTCCTCGCTCCGGCGATGAGCAGCCTGTTCGGCTCTCAATTCTTCGGCCGCCTTTAGGGCAGCCGCATTGCTAACCCGAGCTTGTTCCTTGGCTTGAGCAAGCTCGGCCCTCAGGGCCTCCACGGCAGCAGCACCATCTGCAGTCTGAACATATTACATTAATACCATGCCGCCTCCGTATTTTCCTATACAAAGGAAGGCAGAGCACATACCTTGTGATTTGTCCAGTCGCTCATTCACCAGCGTGATATCGGCATCAATCGATCGAATCTGCCTGGTCAGTTCGGAAACTTCAACGGACTGGTTGGCGGCCGGACCCGCAGGTACCTGCACATATTTACAGTGCAATCGTTAATTTATGATCCCCCGTTTGCCGCCTAGGGCGGGCAACCAGAGTCTCGGGCAAGGTAGTCAGAATCCCGACTCAACTCCTAGAATCCTACGACTTCACGACCCTACGGAAGCATTTCGATCCAAGTCCCACTATGAATCCAGATCTAGTAGAATCCATGTTGAGTCATGATCCAAATCATAGAATCCTATACAAAACTGTAGAATCCGGACTATGCAATGGACTATGTACGATTCTACTAATTTATCTAAGCCATTTGTTTAGTTGTAGCAGAATAGTATGCCATCATCCAAACCACTTTCCACATGCGCTACGGCATTCGTTCCCCTCCCAAGCCCAAATGCATAGTCGTCAACACCTTTGGTCTAGCTCTTAGAAACCCTAGATAAAAATTGAGGATCAGTCTTGTTAATGAATGGAATTGGTGGGAGAAGGAGGATGCTTCAAGACTGATCGAAGAAGGTGAGCATGACCCTTCAAGGTTCAGCACTGCAGGTCAGCTACACAAGTGATATGCTGTTAACATACTCTAAAAAAACCTACTAAGTAAATTTTGTGTGTTGAAGATTTAAATGTTCTATATATTTCCATCTCATATATGTTCCATACATGCAAGCTAGATAGTAGGTTAGTCATGAAAAGATGTGAAATATAACTAGTAGATACAACATATCTTATTTGAGTAAATCTAGTAGAATCCTCGATTCCACGACTCGATACTACGACTCGATTCTGCATAAGGAAAATCGATCCGACTCTGAATCCTGACTCTGACTACCTTGGTCTCAGGGGCTACTATCTATATGGAGCACACCTAACGCGTGCCTCACAGCCAAAACTAGTGTATTCTTCACTACATACCTCAAAGCCTCTGAGCAGACTTGTAAATGCTTCATTCAAACCGCTTGTAGCGGATGAAATCTTCTCGAGCACCGCGCTCATTAATGAGTGGTGCTCCTCCGAGAGCGCAGCTCGCTCCAATAGGCCCGTCAGTACGTCCGGCCGGACATCGAACTGTTTCGCACCCTCCCCATCGCCCCTTGTGGTAGCCAAACGCTCCGGGCTCAGGGGGGCTGACACATAGGCTTCCGTCTTCGGCAGATCCGGACTCCTCCGTGACGACACCTCAGTGTCGCCCGCTTCATGAGCCGGAGAGGTAGGTGGGGTCTCGCTCTCCATCATCTCCGGAGGAAGATCCCCCGAAGACGAACTCTGTCGAGAAGGGCTGCTAGCCGGACTGCGAAAGATGAATCCTGGTTATTGATCTAGGAGGAACGCAGTACCTTCGAATTAAAAATTAACTTACAGCTCGGTGGAGGGCTGGCCCGTTGGAGGGCATGGTGCGGTGAGGGTGCCCGTCAGGGCAAGGCCCCCAGTGGATGTATTTTTCCCTAATTTGGGCATCTGCGCCTCCAAATCTTCGGAGGCGGCCCTCTTCTTCCCGCGCGGGGAGGAGGCTTTAGCCTCCCCTTCCCGACTATCCTCCTTGGGGGAGGTAACAATTCCCCCAGTTCGAATGCGTAGCATATGGGGTTCGGTTTCTTCATTCCTCCCCTTGTCTTTCCCCAAGGGCATTCTGATGAGTACCCGGTCGAGCATCTTGGCCATGGTGGGGGCAGACGAGCCTTCAGGAAGTGGCGCCGAACACCTGATTCTCTCCGCCTTGCTGAGCCATTCCTGGACATGGATGATTTTCAGAATAAACAACCATGACAAATACAAACGGGGTGTCCGGTATCAAGGCTACTTACTTGAGTATCTAGGCGATTGTAGCTTAGGCCCGCATCATCTGTGGTATCCGGACACACTACATTCCGTCCGAAGAATAATTTGCACATCTCTTCAAGCTTCAAGCCGAAGAAGTTCTTGACATTCAAGACCTCGGCAACAAGGTCTGTTTTGCTTCTGTGGCACACCCACGGAGCAACGGCCAAGCGGAGAGGGCGAATGCTGAAGTGTTGCGAGGCCTAAAGATAAAGACTTTTGACAAGATGCACAAGAACGGAAGGCGCTGGATTGATGAATTGCCGGCGGTTCTTTGGTCGATCAGGACGACGCCAAATCGAGCCACCAGCCAGACACCTTTTGCCCTGGTCTACGGGGCAGAAGCAGCTCTCCCCACGGAACTCATATACGGGTCACCTCGAGTGCTCGCTTATGATGAGCTTGAGCAAGAGCAGTTGCGCCAAGATGACGCGATGCTCCTTGAGGAAGATCATCTTCGGGCGGCTGTGAGAGCAGCACGCTACCAGCAAGCCTTGCGCCGCTACCATAGCCGCAAGGTTCATGCCCGAAGCTTTGAGGAAGGCGACCTTGTTCTTGGCGCTGCTCACCGGCCAAGAATGCCAACAAGTTGACGCCAAGTGGGAAGGCCCTTGTCGGGTAATACGAGTCACTGTGCTGGCGCGATCCGCTGGAGACCAAGATGCCGCCCAAAGGAGCAACTCACGGAACATCGAGCATCTTTGCAAGTTTTACCCATAAGGCGACTTGCCGGGCCTCTCGGCAAGCCACCTTTTGTACAAGCTTTGCGGCAAGGCATGTAACCCTTCAGACAAAGCCAAAGCGCAGACCCTGAGCATAAATAAATGAAGCGCTGGCGCCCTAAGTCATATCATGCATGCTAGGTCGAGTCTCTTCCTTGGTTAGGGTTGATAGTGCTCAACAGCGACTAACCCCTAGCTTAGAGGTCGAGTGTGCGTCTATCTGTTTCTCTTCTGTCCTCTTTTGGTTCGCAGGGCATATGAGCACTTCTGCCGAGCTACTTGGAAGAAAGAAAACGAACCGGCGTCCCGACCCCGGCAAACCAGATTTGCCGGGGGCTGCAAGCACAAGGATCCAACCGCGGCAAGATAAGATTGCCAGGGACTGCAGATCCAGATAAGTCTTTTATCCTTTGTCATGCATTTCGGAACAGGACTGGGCCATGTGAAACCTCGTTTTTATCTCTAGGCTGTCGTGCTCCCCTTTTTCCTATACCTAAGGATTATTTCCTGGGTCTGGATTTGGTTGTAGCCGCGGCGGCAAGGAGGTAGAATGAGGAGCCTAAAGCCCACTTCATCCCTGCCTCCGCCAAGAGCGCGAGGATGGTCGAGTGGAGTGGGGGGACGACAAGGCCTGTTGCTGGGCGAAAAACGTTTATCTTAAACAATAGCAAGGATTCGCTCCTTGTCGTGGGGTTTACCCACGAACGAAAAACCCGTCAAGCATCCCTTTTTCATTAAAAAC
Source organism: Aegilops bicornis (assembly GCA_021605145.1). Lineage (NCBI taxonomy): Eukaryota > Viridiplantae > Streptophyta > Magnoliopsida > Poales > Poaceae > Aegilops > Aegilops bicornis. The sequence continues at coordinate 637,398,647 of CM038675.1, forward strand.
ATCCCATACAGGTACAGTTCGTAAGAAATGAAAAACATGAGCAAGGGGATTACAAGTTCTAAATTTAACAAAGGCCCGCGGGCTTACAAACTAAAGAAGAAGGATAAGATACATGTAATCCCTTTCTTGTCCCTCTCCTCAGGAGGCAGGTCAAGGAGGTGAAAGGGCAAAAGGAGCGCCTAGGCGAGCTACGAGCGGCAGAAAGCACCAAGAGAACACCTCGGTTACCGCCCAGGGGCGGGCCGGTGATGACGGTGCCGGGAAAGGAGCTGGAAGACGAGGCGGCAGGACCGGCAGTATGCGACGAAGGCGTCGGTGCCCACGTACTCCGAGTTTACGGCCCTGCCGCCCGCCCTCTTCCTCTTCCGCAGCATCCCGATGCCAGCCGCCCAAGGAGACGAACCCGAGAAGTTCAAGGATCTGGACCCACCCCCGGCAAAACTCTGCCGGAGGAGCGGCCAGGTGCAGATGTTGCTGCTGTTGCACCCGCCCAGGCGCGGGGCGTCCGACGCCTAGTCGTACTCGTCCCTGCCGTCTGCCCCGCTGTCCTCCTCATCACTTTCGCTCGAGGTAGAGCTTCCATCTTCAGAATCTCCATCGGAGGAGCTCTCCACGCAGCACCTCAGACGAGTCCCGAAGTAGCCGAAGACCTTGACGGAGAGCAGGTTGTCCTCCATTAATTTGAAGTAGAGGACGAGCCCCGCCGTCAGGCTATGGATGCGAGCGAACGTCTTCCACCCACGACGGAGGTACATGACCCGCGGAGCCGGGAAGTCGACGTCGACCCGCGTGCCCCCATTCCCACAACCCCTCATGTGCAATCTGAGGGACTGGGGCGGGTCACGCTCCATCTCCCGAGCGAACGGGACGGGAAGACAAAGACAGCGACACGGAGGCCGGTGCAGCCTGATGAAAAACTCATGGGGCTGGTTTCCAACATGGCCTTCCATTGGAAAATGCATCATTGGCGGGGGCGAAGCCGGCGCGCGGCCCCGTCCTCCTCTTCCCCGAGCACTACGACCTCTGCCCCGGCCTCGCCGACGATTTTCGCCCCTCCCCTTCCTTGGCCGGGTTCCACCACCGCGGGCTCAGGAGGAGGAGGGACGCGCTGTCGGGCGGTGACCCTCGCCGCCACCGTCGAGGGACCATGATTCCCTTTCTGCATGGCGAGTGAAAGGAAGAAGCAGAAGCGAGAGGAGGTAGATGACGGAAGAGTGCAGAACGCCACCCCCCTACCCCCTCTTTATAAGGAGGCAGGACGGGCTCGCCGCCTGGCCGCCAATCCAGCCACCAAAGGCACGGGGAATCAGGACCGACCCGCTGCCCCAATCAGCGACGGCCCGGTTTCCCGCCTCCACTGCTTGCCACCCCAGGTGCATGGAGGGTGCGTGGCAGACGTGCAGAACCGAGGGGACGTGCGAAGCGACCTCTCCCCACTCCGAGATCATGGGGAGTGGATGCCTTGAAGACCGCGCCCCGGCCTCGTTCAGTAAATGAGACGCGCCTCCACGCCTCCCTCTTTTTACGGGGAAGGCGCGAGCCAACTCTTTACTGCGATGTGATGCATGCGTGTGGAAACCGTCCCACGCATGTCGCCCACGTCACGCACACCCCTCCACGCCGCGCCGCGCACGTGGGTCGTGGGAAGCGCAACACGCGAAAAGTTTTACCGCGGTAAAAACCGCCCCGCCTGCCCGCGCATCATTTTGGGCCTGGGCCAACAATGTATCGTGCTTATGTATGGCCCAGGCCCGGGGGCTCCTGTCGGTGTACAAAAAGAAGGGTGCGTTTTTGTACCCCTATACCTGTGCATGGGCAGTCGGAGCCGCGCCTACGGTCACGCCAAGCAGAATAGGGGAGGTGAGCCAAGGTAAGACCAAAGCCGAAGATAATAATAGCAACGCCAAGGCCAAGACCAAGAAGAGCAGAGGGAAGAAGCAGGTTCCCCCGACAAGACCCTTGCGGGGGCAGCCTCAGCAGCCCCGGCAAGATCCTTGCCGGGACAGCTCACCCTGCACCAACGGAGCGGGCCACCCTTGAGCCCACGGTCTCCAACATCACGTTGGGCTAGGGCTCGGTAGGCACCTCCGTGGTGGCATGCAGATCTTTGTGAAGACATATTCAAGATCAGATGAGTATTAGAAGACGACGATCCTCGGCAAGACCCTTGCTGAGGAAGGCCACCAAGACCTGCCGGGGACGACAACGCGCCACGGCAAGACCCTTGCCGGGCCACCCGGCAAGGCCCTCACCAAGGACGCCAGCAGGGCCACCGCTAGGGCCACGCCAACCAAGCTTCCACCACCGTTCACATGCAGCTGCCAGCCCAGCCAGCTGGGAGGGCACCTGCGTGGCAACATGCAGCTCCCAGGCCAAATCATCGAGCACCTGCGTGGTGGCATGCAGATCTTCGTTAAGGCTCCGCCACTAAGCCACCTCAGCTGCCTACCTGCCTACATGGCACCACGCGCCTCACTGGCCAGGGCGCGTGTCAAAGCGAGGAGGAGCGGCGACGGACGGGACGGGCCTCGCCCCCGTCCCCAATAAAGCAAGGGGACACCTAAGCTACGCATTAAATGCGTCTTGTCCTGTAATATGAGCGATAAGCTCAGGGGCACTGTATGCCTTTCCACCTCTCGTGTGCCACTGTGGCAGCCTCTTCCGACTATAAAAGGAGGCCCATGGCATACTGGAGAATGATTTTGTCGGTGTTCTGGGAACGGGGGTCCCCAGACTTGCCTGCCTGCGGCCTGCGGCATGGCTCAAGTGGTGGCCCAGTACGGCCCATCTTCATCAGCGCAAGACTCAAGACCCTCGCGAGGGGCCAAGCCTCGCGGGGCGGACGACACACGACTCCCTCAGGAACGGCCTCGCCAGGCAGGCTCGCGAGGAGGCGGAGAGATCAAGGCGGGGTACCTCGCGAGGTGCTCGTGACACAAGCCATGACGATCGAGACCAGGTGGGCGCCAGGCGGGCGCCGGCCTGTGCAGTGTCCTTGTTTCCTCTTTGGTACAAAGGGGGCAAGCGCAGGCGTGGAGTACCGAGGCATCAGGAAAATGTTGCCATTTCAGTGCAACGAGACCCAGACCAGCAGAGCAGCAGGACGGAGGTCACCATGGAGCCCAAGACGGCGTCATCGCCAGCACCTTTGGCAGCCGAAGACCAACTTTAGTCAGGATAACGTGTACTAGATGTTCCCCTTGAAAATGGCCGTTTTTGGCGCCCTTCCCGCTCAATATTTGGGAAGAGGCCCAGGGCCTCCATAAATAGGACTAGCCACCATAGTAGAGCAAAAAAAGGCCCGGTCGAGAGCTCATTAGATAGAGAGGCGATCGAACTCACCCAAGCAGTTCATCGCATCAGCTCAAGAACACCTCTCGCGAGGCTGTTCATCCCTTGTACTGTTCTTCATCAGCCCCTGAGGCAATCCACCACACTACACCTTTGGAGTAGGGTATTACACCACAACGTGGCCTGAACCAAGATAAATCTTGTGTCCCTCGTGTTGTTCATCGTTTAGCTAGATTCTCATGACGATCGGACGTAGATCGGTAGGGGAGAGATCTTCGTGCGCACCCCAGAGTTCGAACCTTAAGGGTCTGCCGGAACCCAACATCCAACATTTGGCGCGCCAGGTAGGGGTGCGCCGGGGCTCTCCCTTCTGTCTACCCGTTCTCCATCAGCGTCGTGCTCCGCCCTCATGGCGAGCAACGCACCGCCTGCTCCGGCTGTCGATGCCGGCGCGGGAACCAGGGGGCTCCGAGCCCTGGCCCCCGCCTTGCGACAGGTGCGGTGGCCGAACAAGTTCAAGCCGGACATGCCGCCGTGCTACGGCGGCGCGGCCGATCAGCTGGCCTTCCTGCTTGCGTATGAAGAAGCCGTCCTCAAGGCCAGAGGCGACGACAAGGTCATGGCGAACTGGCTGCCCATGGCCCTCACCGGCGTCCCGCGCATGTGGCTGCTCCACCTGCCAGCGGCTTCTGTGGCCTCCTGGGGGAGCTGCGCAACCTCTTCCTCGCCCATCATGCTGCGCCGGCACTCCCAGTCGTCGCAGCCCTCCTGGGTGGATCGCAGGCACCACCTTTGAGCCACCACGTCAAGCCGTTCGTCCACCAGATCGGCGCCGCCCTCAAGCGCCGAGAAGCCCCCCCGGGTTGGGTGGCGCCCGAGGCTAATTTGACCTTTAACTCAGACGATCACCCTCCAACACCGCCTGTTCGGGCGCACTCCCGATGCTATGCACCCCCACCATCTGCCAGGTGGCCGTCACCAGGACCCTCATCGATGGTGGCGCCGGCCTCAACGTGCTCTCGGTGGAGGCCTTCAGCCTCCTCCATGTACCGCTGGAGCGGCTCCAGCCCAGCAGGCCCTTCTCGGGCGTTGGAGGCAGTTCCACCGGCTCCCTGGGGCAGATCCGCCTCCCGGTGAACTTTGGCACCCGCGATAACTTCCGCACGGAGCTGGTCGACTTCGACATCGCCCCCATCAGCCTCCCGTACAACGCCATCCTCGCCTACCCAGCCTTGGCCCAATTCATGGCAACGACTCACCCGGCTTACAACCTCATGAAGATGCCAGGGAGCAGCGGCGTCCTTACTGTGTCCGGAGACACAAGGGATGCGCTGCAGGTGCTCGAACTCGCTTTCAAGGCGGCCGCGGTGGCGCAGCCCGCCAGTGCAGATGCCCTCGAGCCCAAGGGGGCTGCGTCGGCCAAGAAGAAGCAGTTATTCACCCAAGACAAGGCGGAGACCAAGCAAGTATCGGTCGACGAATATGGGTCCTCTAGCGCCACCTTCACCATAGGTGCCAACCTCGATCCTGAGCAGGAGGAGGCCTTGGTGAAATTCCTGTGCGCAAACAAGGAAGTGTTTGCGTGGGAACCTGATCAGCTGGCTGGGGTCCCAAGGGATGTGATTGAACACCATCTCAACGTGTGCCCCAACGTGCGCCCCGTGAAGCAGAAGGCAAGGTGACAGTCCACAGAGAAGCAGGCCTTCATCGTCCAAGAAACCCGCAAGCTAGAGGCAGCAGGCGTCATTCACGAAGTTCGCTATCCTGAATGGCTAGCCAACCCTATTGTTGTGCCAAAAAAGGGGGGAAAGGAACGCATGTGCGTCGACTTCACCAACCTCAACAAGGCCTGCCCACAGGATCCGTTCCCACTCCCTCGCATCGACCAGATCGTCGATTCTACCACCGAGTGTGACCTGTTGTGCTTCCTGGATGCCTTCTCGGGCTATCACTAGATCAAGATGGCGGTAGAAGACGTGGATAAAACGGCCTTCCTGACCCCGTGTAGAGTATACTACTATACCTGCATGCCGTTCGGGTTGCGCAACGCAGGCGCGACCTTTCAGCGACTGATGCACATCGCCTTGGGCCGGCAGCTCGGGAGAAACGCCGAGGCCTACGTCGATGACATTGTGGTGAAGTCTCGGGAGGCGAAAACCCTGATACAGGACCTGGAAGAAACCTTCGCGAGCCTCCGTGAAGTGGATCTACGGCTCAACCCAGAGAAGTGCGTATTCGGAGTCCCCTCGGGCAAGCTCTTGGGCTTCCTCGTATCCCACAGGGGCATCGAGGCTAACCCAGAGAAGGTCAAGGCAGTCGAAGACATGAGTCCGCCGAAGACCCTCAGGGAAATGCAGAAGCTCACCGGGCGAGTAACCGCGTTGGGACGTTTCATCTCCAAGCTGGGGGAGCAAGCACTGCCCTTCTTCAAGCTGATGAAGAAGAAGGGCCCTTTCGAATGGACTGAAGAGGCCGACAGGGCATTCCATGGTCTCAAGAAGTACCTTACCAGCCCTCCGGTGATGGTAGCTCCGCACCCCCGGGAACCCTTGGTGCTCTACCTTTCAGCCACACCCTACTCCTCCAGCGCAGCCCTGGTGGCGGTTAGGGAGGAGCGCCGGGCCAAGGCCGCGCCGGCCGCGGCGCCGGCCGAAGTGGATCAAGGCCAAGAAAGCCTCGCGAAAACCACGACTGCAGTAGATGGGGATCAGCCTCAGCAGGGGGACGCACCCAGAGCGGAGGAGGCCCCGCCAGGCGACCAAGCGCTAGGGGCTCCATCGACTCAGGAGGCGCCTCAACCTCCAGAAGACTCAAGCCACGCCAGCACCTGAAGGAAATATGCCTTACAGGCAATAATAAAGTTATTATTTATTTCCTTATATCATGATAAATGTTTATTATTCATGCTAGAATTGTATTAACCGGAAACATAATACTTATGTGAATACATAGACAAACAGAGTGTCACTAGTATGCCTCTACTTGACTAGCTCATTGATCAAAGATGGTTATGTTTCCTAACCATTGACATGAGTTGTCATTTGATTAATGGGATCACATCATTAGGAGAATGATGTGATTGACTTGACCCATTCCGTTAACTTAGCACTCGATCGTTTAGTATGTTGTTATTGCTTTCTTCATGACTTATACATGTTCCTATGACTATGAGATTATGCAGCTCCCGTTTACCGGAGGAACACTTTGTGTGCTGCCAAACGTCACAACGTAACTAGGTGATTATAAAGGTGCTCTACAAGTGTCTCCGAAGGTACTTGTTGGGTTGGCGTATTTTGAGATTAGGATTTTTCACTCCGATTGTCGGAGAGGTATCTCTGGGCCCACTCGGTAATGCACATCACTTAAGCCTTGCAAGCATTGCAACTAATGAGTTAGTTATGGATGATGTATTACAGAATCAGTAAAGAGACTTGCCAGTAACGAGATTGAACTAGGTATTGAGATACTGACAATCGAATCTCGGGCAAGTAACATACCGATAACAAAGGGAACAACGTATGTTGTTATGCGGTCTGACCGATAAAGATCTTCGTAGAATATGTGGGAGCAAATATGAGCATCCAGGTTCCTCTATTGGTTATTGACCGGAGACGTGTCTCGGTCATGTCTACATAGTTCTCGAACCCGTAGGGTCCACACGCAACGTTACTGCATTTACGGTTATATTATGAGTTTATATGTTTTGATGTACCGAAGGTTGTTCGGAGTCCCTGATGTGATCACGGACATGATGAGGAGTCTCAAAATGGTTGAGACATGAAGATTGATATATTGGAAGCCTATGTTTGGATATCGGAAGTGTTCCGGGTGAAATCGGGATTTTACCGGAGTACCGGGAGGTTACCGGAACCCCCCGGGAGGTAAATGGGCCTTAGTGGGCCTTTATGGAGAAGAGGAGAGGCGGCCAGGGCTGGGCCACGCGCCCCTCCCCCCTAGTCCGAATAGGACAAGGAGAGGGGGGCGGGCCCCACCGTCCTTCTCTCTCTCCTCTTTCCCCCTCCCTAATCATATTCCAACTAGTAATGGGGGGATTCCTACTCCCGGCGGGAGTAGGACTCCTCCTGGCGCGCCCTCCCCTTGGCCGGCTGCACCCCCCCCCCCCTTGATCCTTTATATACGGGGTAGGGGGGCACCTCTAGAAACACAAGTTGATCAGTTGATCTCTCCCAACTGTGTGCGGTGCCCCCCTCCACCATAGCCCACCTCGATATCAGAAGCGGTGCTTAGGCGAAGCCTGCGTCGGTAGAACATCAACATCGTCACCACGCCGTCGTGCTGACGGAACTCTCCCTCAACACTCGGCTGGATCGGAGTTCGAGGGACGTCATCGGGCTGAATGTGTGCTGAACTCGGAGGTGCCGTACGTTCGGTACTTGATTGGTCGGATCGTGAAGCCGTACGACTACATCAACCGCGTTGTGCTAACGCTTCCTCTTTCGGTCTATGAGGGTACGTGGACAACACTCTCCCCTCTCGTTGCTATGCATCACCAAGATCTTGCGTGTGCGTAGGAATGTTTTTGAAATTACTATCTTCCCCAACAGTGGCATCCGAGCCTGGTTTTATGCGTAGATGTCATATGCACGAGTAGAACACAAGTGAATTGTGGGCGATATAAGTCATATTGCTTACCAGCATGTCATACTTTGGTTCGGGCGGTATTGTGAGATGAAGCGGCTCGACCGACATTACGCGTGACGCGAGACTGGTTTCACCGCTATGCAGCACTCGTTGCTTAAAGGTGACCCGGGTGTCTGTCTCTCTCACTTTAGTTGAACCGAGTGTGGCTACGCCCGGTCCTTGCGAAGGTTAAAACAACACCAACTTGACAAACTATCGTTGTGGTTTTGATGCGTAGGTAAGAACGGTTCTTGCTAAGCCCGTAGCAGCCATGTAAAACTTGCAACAACAAAGTAGAGGACGTCTAACTTGTTTTTGCATGGCATGTTGTGATGTGATATGGTCAAGATGTGATGAGATATAAGTTGTTGTATAAGATGATCATGTTTTGTTTAAGTTATCGGCAACTGGCAAAAGCCTTATGGTTGTCTCTTTATTGCATAAGATGCAAGCGCCAAATAATTGCTTTACTTTATCGCTATGGGATAGCAATAGTTGCAAGAGCAATAGTTGGCGAGACGACCATGTGACGACATATTGATATAGATCAAGATGACGGAGATCATAGTGTCATGCCGATGACGATGGAAATCATGACGATGCTTTGGAGATGGAGATCAAAGGCACAAGATGATGATGGCCATATCATGTCACATATTTTGATTGCATGTGATGTTTATCTTTTATACATCTTATGTTGCTTAGTTTGACGGTAGCTTTATAAGATGATCCCTCACTAAATTATCAAAGTATAAGTGTTCTCCCTGAGTATGCACCATTGCGAAAGTTCTTCGTGCAGAGACACCACGTGATGGTCGGGTGTGATAGGCTCTACGTTCAAATACAACGGGTGCAAAATAGTTGCACATGTGGAATACTCAGGTTAAACTTGACGAGCCTAGCATATAACAGATATGGCCTCGGAACATTGAGACCGAAAGGTCGAGCGCGAATCATATAGTATATATGATCAACATAGTGATGTTCACCATTGAAACTACTCCATCTCACGTGATGATGGGACATGGTTTAGTTGATATGGATCACGTGATCACTTAGAGGATTAGAGGGATGTCTATCTAAGTGGTAGTTCTTAAGTAATATGATTAATTGAACTTTAATTTATCATGAACTTAGTCCTGGTAGTATTAGCATATCTATGTTGTAGATCAATAGCTCGCGTTGTTGCTTCCCTATGTTTTTATATGTGTTCCTAGAGAAAACTAAGTTGAAATATGATAGTACTAATGATGCGGACTGGGTCCGTGATCTGAGGTTTATCCTCATTGCTGCACAGAAGAATTATGTCCTTGATGCACCGCTAGGTGACAGACCTATTGTAGGAGCGTATGCGCACGTTATGAACGTTTGGCTAGCTCAATATGATGACTACTTGATAGTTTAGTGCGCCGTGCTTAACGGCTTAGAATCGGGACTTCAAAGATGTTTTGAACGTCAAGGACCATATGAGATGTTCCAGGAGTTGAAGTTAATATTTCAAGCAAATACCCGAGTTGAGAGATATGAAGTCTCCAGCAAGTTCTATAGCTGAAAAGATGGAGGAGAATAGCTCAAGCGGTGAGCATGTGCTCAGATTATGCAGGTACTACAATCGCTTGAATCAAGTGGGAGTTAATCTTCCAGATAAGATAGTGATTGACGGAATTCTCTAGTCACCATCACCAAGTTAGTAGAACTTCGTGATGAACTATAATATGCAAGGGATAATGGAAACGATTCCCAAGCTCTTCGTGATGCTGAAATCAACAAAGGTAGAAATCAAGAAAAACATCAAGTGTTGATGATTGACTAGACCACTAGTTTAAATAAAAAGGGCAAAGGGAAGAAGGGGAACTTCAATAAGAATGGCAAGCAAGTAGCTACTCAAGTGAAGAAGCCCAAGTCCGGACCTAAGCCTGAAACTAAGTGCTTCTACTGCAAAGGGACTGGTCACTGGAAGCGGAACTACCCCAAGTATTTGGCGGATAAGAAGGATGGCAAAGTGAACAAAGGTATATTTGATATACATGTTATTAATGTGTACCTTACTAGTGTTTATAGCAACCCCTCAATATTTGATATTAGTTCAGTTGCTAAGAGTGGTAACTCCAAACGGGAGTTGCAGAATGAACAGAGACTAGTTAAGGGTGAAGTGACGATGTGTATTGGAAGTGGTTCCAAGGTTGATATGATCATCATCGCACACTCCCTATACTTTCGGGATTAGTGTTGAACCTAAATAAGTGTTATTTGGTGTTTGCGTTAAGCATAAATATGATTTGATCATGTTTATTGCAATACGGTTATTCATTTAAGTTAGAGAATAATTGTTGTTCTGTTTACATGAATAAAACCTTCTATGGTCATACACCCAATGAAAATGGTTTGTTGGATCTCGATCATAGTAATACACATATTCATAATATTGAAGCCAAAAGATGCAAAGTTAATAATGATAGTGCAACTTATTTGTGGTAATCGCCGTTTAGGTCATATTGATGTAAAGCGCATGAAGAAACTCCATGCCGATGGTCTTTTGGAATCACTTGATTATGAATCACTTGATACTTGCGAACCATGCCTCATGGGCAAGATGACTAAGACTCCGTTCTCCGGAACAATGGAGCGAGCAACTAAATTGTTGGAAATAATACATACTGATGTATGCGGTCCGATGAGTGTCAAGGCTCGCGGCAAGTATCGTTATTTTCTGACCTTCACAGATGATTTGAGCAGATATGAGTATATCTACTTGATAAAACACGAGTCTAAAACATTTAGAAAGTTCAAAGAATTTCAGAGAGAAGTGGAGAATCATCGTAAACAAGAAAATAAAAGTTTCTACGATATGATCGCAGAGGAAAAATATATGAGTTACGAGTTTGGCCTTCAATTAAAAGAATGTGGAATAGTTTCACAAACTCATGCCACCTGGAACACCACAAAGATAATGGTGTGTCCGAACGTCATAATTGTACTTTATTGGATATAGTGCAATCTATGATGTTTCTTACCGATTTACCACTATCATTTTGGGGTTATGCATTAGAGGCAGCTGCATTCACGTTAAAAAGGGCACCATCTAAATCCGTTGAGATGACACCGTATGAACTGTGGTTTAGCAAGAAACCTAAGCTGTCGTTTCTAAAAGTTTGGGGTTGCGATGCTTATGTGAAAAGGTTTCATCCTGATAAGCTCAAACCCAAATCAGAAAAGTGTGTCTTCATAGGATACCCAAAAGTTACTGTTGGGTACACCTTCTATCACAGATCCGAAGGCAAGATATTCATTGCTAAGAATGGATCCTTTCTAGAGAAGGAGTTTCTCTCGAAAGAAGTGAGTGGGAGGAAAGTAGAACTTGATGAGGTAACTATACCTTCTCGCGAATTGGAAAGTAGTTCATCACTGAAATCAGTTCCAGTAATGCTTACACCAATTAGTGAGGAAGTTAATGATGATGATCATGAAGCTTCGGATCAAGTTACTACCGAACCTCGTAGGTCAACCAGAGTGAGATCCGCACTGAGTGGTACGGTAATCCTGTTCTGGAGGTCACGTTACTTGACCATGACGAACCTACGAACTATGAAGAAGCGATGGTGAGCCCAGATTCCGTGAAATGGCTTGAGGCCATGAAATCTGAGATGAGATCCATGTATGAGAACAAACTATGGACTTTGATTGACTTGCCCAATGATCGGCGAGCCATTGAGATTAAATGGATCTTCAAGAGGAAGATGGACGCTGATAGTAGTGTTACTATCTACAAAGCTAGACTTGTCGCAAAAGGTTTTCGACAAGTTCAAGATGTTGACTACAATGAGAGTTTCTCACTCGTATCTATGCTTAAGTCTGTCCGAATCATGTTAGGAATTGCTGCATTTTATGAAATCTGGCAAATGGATAAACAAAACTGCATTCCTTAATGGATTTATTAAAGAAGAGTTGTATATGATGCAACAGAAGGTTTTGTCAACCCTAAAGGTGCTAACAAAATATGCAAGCTCCAACGATCCATCTATGGATTTGGTGCAAGCATCTCAGAGTTGGAATATACGCTTTTGATAAGTTGATCAAAGGATATAGTTTTACATGCACTTGCGATGAAGCCCGTATTTACAAGAAAGTGAGTGGGAGCACTACAACATTTCGATAAGTATATGTGAATGACATATTGTTGATCGGAAAAAATGTAGAATTATTACGCAAAGCATAAAGGAGTGTTTGAAAGGAGTTTTTCAAAGAAAGACCTCGGTGAAGCTGCTTACATATTGAGCATCAAGATCTATAGAGATATATCAAGACGCTTGATAAGTTTTTTCAATGAGTACATACCTTGACAAGATTTTGAAGTAGTTCAAAATGGAACAGTCAAAGAAAGAGTTCTTGCCTATATTACAAGGTGTGAAATTGAGTAAGACTCAAAGCCCGACCACGACAGAAGATAGAAACAGAATGAAAGTCATTCCCTATGCCTTGGCCATAGGTTCTATAAAGTATGCCATGTTGTGTACTAGATCTATTGTATACCCTACACTGATTTTGGCAAGGGAGTACAATAGTGATCTAGGAGTAGATCACTGGACAGCGGTCAAAATTATCCTTAGTGGAATAAGGATATGTTTCTCGATTATGGAGGTGACAAAAGGTTCGTCGTAAAGGGTTACGTCGATGCAAATTTTGACACTGATCCAGATGACTCTAAGTCTCAATCTGGATACATATTGAAAGTGGGAGCAATTATCTAGAGTAGCTCCGTGCAGAGCATTGTTGACATAGAAATTTGCAAAATACATACGGATCTGAATGTGGCAGACCCGTTGACTAAACTTCTCTCACAAGCAAAACATGATCACACCTAAGTACTCTTCGGGTGTTAATCACATAACAATGTGAACTAGATTATTAACTCTAGTAAACCCTTTGGGTCTTGGTCACATGTCGATGTGAACTATGGGTGTTAACCACATAAAGATGTGAACTATTGATGTTAAATCACATGGCGATGTGAACTAGATTATTGACTCTAGTGCAAGTGGGAGACTGAAGGAAATATGCCCTAGAGGCAATAATAAAGTTATTATTTATTTACTTATATCATGATAAATGTTTATTATTCATGCTAGAATTGTATTAACAGGAAACATAATACTTATCTGAATACATAGACAAACAGAGTGTCACTAGTATGCCTCTACTTGACTAGCTCGTTGATCAAAGATGGTTATGTTTCCTAACCATTGACATGAGTTGTCATTTGATTAACGGGATCACATCATTAGGAGAATCATGTGATTGAATTGACCCATTCCGTTAGCTTAGCACTCGATCGTTTAGTATGTTGCTATTGCTTTCTTCATGACTTATACATGTTCCTATGACTATGAGATTATGCAACTCCCGTTTATCGGAGGAACACTTTGTGTGCTACCAAACGTCACAACGTGAATCGGGTGATTATAAAGGTGCTCTACAGGTGTCTCTCGAAGGTACTTGTTGGGTTGGCGATTTCGAGATTAGGATTTGTCATCCGATTATCGAGAGGTATCTCTGGGCCCACTCGGTAATGCACATCACTTAACCCTTGCAAGCATTGCAACTAATGAGTTAGTTATGGATGATGTATTATGAGCGAGTAAAGAGACTTGCCGGTAACGAGATTGAACTAGGTATTGAGATACCGACAATCGAATCTCGGGCAAGTAACATACCGATGACAAAGGGAACAACGTATGTTGTTATGCGGTCTGACCGATAAAGATCTTTGTAGAATATGTGGGAGCAAATATGAGAATCCAGGTTCCGCTATTGGTTATTGACCGGAGACGTGTCTCGGTCATGTCTACATAGTTCTCGAACCCGTAGGGTCCGCACGCTTAACGTTACGATGACAGTTATATTATGAGTTTATATGTTTTGATGTACCGAAGGTTGTTCGGAGTCCCAGATGTGATCACAGAGATGATGAGAAGTCTCGAAATGGTCGAGACATGAAGATTGATATATTGGAAGCCTATGTTTGGATATCGGAAGTGTTCCGGGTGAAATTTTACCGGAGTACCGGGAGGTTACCGGAACCCCCCGGGAGGTAAATGGGCCTTAGTGGGCCTTTACGGAGAAGAGGAGAGGCGGCCAGGGCTGGTCCGCGCGCCCCTCCCCCCTAGTACGAATAGGACAAGGAGAGGGGGCGGTGCCCCCCTTCCTTCTCTCCCTCCTCTTTCCCCCTCCCGAATCCTATTCCAACTAGGAAAGGGGGGAGTCCTACTCCCGGTGGGAGGGAGTAGGACTCTTCCTGGAGCGCCCTCCCCTTGGCCGGCCGTGATGACCCACAAGTATAGGTGATCTATCGTAGTCCTTTCGATAAGTAAGAGTGTCGAACCCAACGAGGAGCAGAAGGAAATGATAAGCGGTCTTCAAAGAAGGTATTCTCTGCAAATCTTGAAATAAGTGGTAACAAATAGTTTTGTGATAAGATAAATTGTAACGAGCAACAAGTAACAAGAGTAAATAAAGTGCAGCAAGGTGGCCTAATCCTTTTTGTAGCAAAGGACAAGCCTGGACAAACTCTTATATAAGGAAAAGCGCTCCCGAGGACACATGGGAATATCGTCAAGCTAGTTTTCATCACGTTCATATGATTCCCGTTCGGTACTTTGATAATTTGATATGTGGGTGGACTGGTGCTTGGGTGCTGTTCTTACTTGAACAAGCATACCACTTATGATTAACCTCTATTGCAAGCATCACAACTACAACAAAAGTATTAAGGTAAACCTAACCATAGCATGAAACATATGGATCCAAATCAGCCCCTTACGAAGCAATGCATAAACTAGGGTTTAAGCTTCTGTCACTCTAGCAACCCATCATCTACTTATTACTTCCCAATGCCTTCCTCTAGGCCCAAATAATGGTGAAGTGTTATGTAGTCGCCGTTCACATAACACCACTAGAGGCTAGACAACATACATCTCATCAAAATATTGAACGAATACCAAATTCACATGACTACTAATAGCAAGACTTCTCCCTTGTCCTCAGGAACAAACGTAACTACTCACAAAGCATATTCATGTTCATAATCAGAGGGGTATTAATATGCATAAAGGATCT
The DNA here is from genome assembly GCA_021605145.1 of Aegilops bicornis. Classification (NCBI taxonomy): domain Eukaryota; kingdom Viridiplantae; phylum Streptophyta; class Magnoliopsida; order Poales; family Poaceae; genus Aegilops; species Aegilops bicornis. The sequence goes on from CM038675.1 coordinate 637,413,692, forward strand.
GAAAATATGATCTTCCACCAAATAAACCAACTAGCATCAACTACAAGGAGTAAACAACACTACTAGCAACCTACTAGCACCAATCCCGGGCTTGGAGACAAGAATTGGATACAAGAGATGAACTAGGGTTTGGAGATGAGATGGTGCTGGTGAAGATGTTGATGGAGATTTCCCTCTTCCGATGAGAGGAGCGTTGGTGATGATGATGACGATGATTTCCTCCCTGAGGGAAGTGTCAGGCATAACAGCTCTGCCGGAGCCCTAGATTGGTTCCACAAGGTTCCGCCTGTGGCGGGCGGAGTCTCGTCCCTAAGGTTGCTTCTTATTTTTTCTTGACAAAAGACTTCATATAGGAGAAGATGGGCGTCGGAGAGCCACCGGGGGCCCACGAGGTAGGGGGCGCCTGGGGGCGCCCCACCCTAGTGAGCAGTGGTGTGGGCCCCGGCCTTCATCTTTGGCTACGATTTTCTTTTATTTATTTTAAGATATTCCGTGGAGTTTCAGGACTTTTGGAGTTCTTGTAGAATAGGTCTCCAATATTTGCTCCTTTTCCAAATTCTGCAATTCCACCGCCGCAAGATTCTCCTCTTCATGTAAACCTTGTAAAATAAAAGAGAATAGCCATAAGTATTGTGACATAACGTGAAATAACAGCCCATAATGCGATAAATATCGATATAAAAGCATGATGCAAAATGGACGATCAACTCCCCAAGCTTAGACCTCGCTTGTGCTCAAGCGAAAAGCCGATAACAATAAATATGTCCTCATGTTTAGAGGTAGAGGTCGATAAAAATAAAATACGGACATGTAGGCATCATGATTGTTCCCATAACAAAGAACACATATAGATTTTGTCATATGATTACTTATGTTCAAGTGATGATCTTTTCACAATGCAAAAGTATGAATCAGAAACCTTATTGAGCACCAACAAACTATAACCTCAGTCATTGAAGCAATTGCAATTTATCATAACATCGGAAAGAGTATGTGTCAGAGCTTAAAAGCAAGTCCACATACTCAACTATCATCTAGTCCTTCATAATTGCTAACACTCACGCAATACTTGTGGTTACGGTGTTTTAATCAGACACAGAGAAAGATAGGGGCTTATAGTTTTGCCCCACAACCTTTTACCTCAAGGGTAATGTCAACAATAATAATTCATGCTCCCCTACATCCAATTAGATATATATATCATGTTCTTTCCAACATGCTGGGCTTGCCAAAGGATGAAATGAAAAAGGAAAGGTGAAGATCACCGTGACTCTTGCATAAGTAGAGGATAATAATAAAAGATAGGCCCTTCGCAGAGGGAAGCAGAGGTTGCCATGCACTTTTATGGTTGGATGCACAAAATCTCAATGCGAAAGAACCGTCACTTTATATTACCCCTTGTGATATGAACCTTTATTATGCAGTCTGTCGCTTTTATTACTTCCACATCACAAGATCGTATAAAGCTTATTTCTCCCACACCAATCAATCATACATGTTTAGAGCAATTTTTATTGCTTTGCACCGATGACAACTTACTTGAAGGATCTTACTCAATCCATAGGTAGATGTGGTAGACTCTCATGGCAAAACTGGTTTAAGGGTTTCTGGAAGCACAAGTAGTATCTCTACTTGGTGCTGAGAATTTGGATAGCATGAGGGGGAAGGCAAGCTCAATATGTTAGTGGATCCATGACAACATACTTTATCTCAGATATAAGAAAACATAACTCATCATGTTGTCTTCCTTGTCCAACATCAACTCTTTAGCATGTTATATTTTAATGAGTGCTCCCAATCATAAAAGATGTCAATGATAATATATCTATATGTGAAACCTCTCTTTCCTTATTACTTCCTATTAATTGCAACGATGACCAAAGCTATGTTTGCCAACTCCCAACAACTTTTAATTGTCATACTCTTTCTATGTGAAGTCATTACTCTCAGTAAGATCAATATGAACTCTTTGTTTCTTTTTATTCTTTTTCTTCTTTCTTTATTTTATTCACCCAAGATCATGGCAAAATAATCAAGCCCTTGACTCAACACTAATCTTTATTTTATATATAGCTCACGGACTCGATTACATAGAGAGATCATAAAGCAAAGCTCAAAACTAGAGCATGCCATGACTTTATTCTACTAAATCAAGATACTACTAAAAGGATCGTACTAAGAAAAACGGTAAAGGTAGGAGTTGTGATTGTGATACGATACCGGGGCACCTCCCCCAAGCTTGGCAGTTGCCAAGGGGAGTGCCCATACCCATGTGATTATGTCTCCTTCTTCGGGGTTGGTGAAATATTCTTGGCGATGATGCCCTTTAGGATACGATTCTCCTCCTCAAGCTTATTGACTTGCTGCTTGAGGTCCATTATTTCCTCATGAAGCTTTCCTCAGAATCGCTAAGGCTCCTTGCACCCAAGGGTGTTGCATAGCTGCGGGAGAAAAAGTGACACTCCTCTTCATATTTTCATAAGAAAGAAATCTAACATTGGAAGGGATAACCGAGTTTGGAATAGCTGAGCTCTGTAGTTCCCCATCACGAACCCAGCTTGAAAGCGAGAAGTGACTTCTTGATCCTCCATGGCATCTACTCTCATCAAGTCAGCCTCCATCTCCTCCTCCGTTGCTGGCCCAAAGGGGTCAGCTTCGCTATTTGCCCTTGGTTCCGGTGCCGGATAGATACCCGGCTCTCCCCGACTGACTCTTGAGAAGACATCTTGCTCTAATCTGCAGCAGCAACAGCTCGAAACAAAAACAGAGGATATTTGTGTGATACGGGAGTCAAAACCTTCGGGAGAATATATAATGAATTTTTACCGACCAAAACACGTATCGTGCAAGAAAACGGAGTCCGGAAGGCACACGAGGTGCCCACGAGGTAGGGGGCGTGCCCAGGGGGGTAGGGCGCGCCCACCACCCTCGTGGGGCCCTCGCGTCCTTCCCGGATTGCTACTTATTTTTCTATTTTTCTAAATATTCTAAAACGGAGAAATATTGCCTTAAAAATTGTTTTGGAGTCGGTTTACTTAACGTACCACATACCTACTCCTTTTCGGAGTCTGAAACGTTCCGAAAAGTGTCCCTTATGTATTACTACGGGATTACGGTTTCAATTAAATTGGTTTCAACATTTATAGGATTTCCGAGATATAGTGTTTGATTCTTTAACCGTTTACCACCTTCGGATTTGTACCTTCGAAGTTGTTGATTTTTATGGCACCGGAACGATAGACCTCCTCGATAACGTAGGGACCTTCCCATTTAGAGAGAAGTTTTCCTGCAAAAAATCTTAAACAGAGTTATATAGCAATACGTAATCACCTACATTAAACTCACGCTTTTGTATCCTTTTGTCATGCCATCTTTTAACTTTTTCTTTAAACAACTTAGCATTTTCATAAGCTTGGGTTCTCCATTCATCAAGTGAGCTAATATCAAATAACCTTTTCTCACCTAAGCAAGTTTGAAAGCATAGTTGAGCTCTTTAATAGCCCAATATGCCTTATGTTCTAGTTCGAGAGGTAAGTGACATGCTTTTCCATAAACCATTTTATACGGAGACATACCCATAGGATTCTTATATGCAGTTCTATATGCCCATAATGCATCATCAAGTTTCTTGGACCAATTCTTTCTTGACCTATTAATGCCTTTTTGCAAAATTAATTTGAGCTCTCTATTGCTCAATTCTACTTGACCACTAGATCATGGGTGATAAGGAGACGCAATTCTATGATTAACGTCATGTTTAGCAAGCATTTTACGAAAAGCACCATGAATAAAGTGTGAACCACCATCAGTCATTAAATATCTAGGGACTCCAAACCTCGGAAAAATAACTTCCTTAAGCATTTTAATAGAAGTGCTATTATCAGCACTACTAGTTGGAATAGCTTCTACCCACTTAGTAACGTAATCAACAACAACCAAAATATGTGTATATCCATTAGAGGCAGGAAAAGGTCCCATATAATCAAAGCCCCAAACATCAAATGGTTCAATAACAAGTGAATAATTCATAGGCATTTCTTGACGTCTACTAATATTACCAATTATTTGACATTCATCACAAGATAAGACAAACTTATGGGAATCCTTGAAGAGAGTAGGCCAATAAAAACCGGATTGCAATACCTTATGTGCAGTTCTACCTCCAGCGTGGTGTCCTCCATAAGCCTCAGAGTGGCACTTGCGTAGGATTTGTTCCTGTTCATGCTCAGGTACACATTGTCTAATAACACCATCTACTCCTTCTTTATAAAGATGTGGGTCATCCCAAAAGTAATGTCGCGAATCATAGAAAAACTTTTTCTTTTGTTGGTATGTGAAGCTAGGTGGTATAAATTTAGCAACAATATAATTAGCATAATCAGCATACCATGGAGTGCTACGAGAAGTGCTTATGACATTTAATTGTTCATCGTGAAAGCTATCATCAATAGTTAGTTGGTCATCAAGAACATTCTCTAAACTAGATAAGTTATCTGCAACGGGTTTCTCAGCTCCTTTTCTATCAACAATATGCAAATCAAATTCTTGCAGCAAGAGAACCCATCTAATAAGTCTAGGTTTTGCATCTTTCTTTTCCATAAGATATTTAATTGCAGCATGATTAGTGTGAATAGTTACTTTAGAATCAACAATATAGGGTCTGAATTTATCACAAGCAAATACAACTGCTAAAAGTTCATTTTCGGTAGTAGCATAATTTTTTTGAGCATTGTCTAGAGTCTTACTAGCATAATGGATAACATTTAATTTCTTATCAACTCTTTACCCTAGAACAGCACCTACAGCATAATCACTAGCATCACACATAATTTCAAAGGGTAAATTCCAATCAGGTGGTCGAACAACAAAAAGAGGCTAATGCTTTCTTAAGTATTTCAAATGCTTCTACACAATCATCATCAAAGACAAATGGTACATCTTTTTGTAATAAATTAGTCAGAGGACGAGAAATTTTTGAGAAGTCCTTAATAAACCTCCTATAAAATCCGGCGTGACCAAGGAAACTTATTATACCTTTGATGTCCTTGGGACATGGCATCTTTTCAATAGCATCAACCTTGGCTTTATCAACTTCAATACCTCTTTCAGAAACTTTGTGCCCCAAGACAAGTGGCACTTTTCCCAATTCAAGACAAGATTAGTTTCTTCACATCTCTGCAAAACTCGATCAAGATTGCTCAAGAAATCATCAAAAGAGGAACCATAGATGGAAAAATCGTCCATGAAAACCTCACAAATTTTTTCACAAAAATCAGAGAATATAGCCATCATGCATATTTGAAAGGTAGTGTGCATTACATAAACCAAAAGGCATACGCCTATAAGCAAAAGTACCAAAAGTGCAAGTAAAAGTAGTCTTTTATTTATCTTTAGCCTACACATGTATTTGAGAGAAACCATAATAAACATCTAGAAAGCAATAATGTGTATGTTTGCATAATCTTTCTAGCATTTGATCAATAAAAGGTAAGGGGTAATGATCTTTCTTAGTAGCTTTATTCAATTTGCGGAAATCAATTACCATCCTATAACCTGTGATAATTCTTTGCAGGATCAATTCATCTTTATCATTAGGGACAATAGTAATACCTCCCTTCTTAGGGACACAATGTAGCGACCCGACCCGAATGGATCAAGTCTCTGTGCTTTCGTGTCATCCCTGGATCGGTATGCTGACACACACATTACTCGAAGGATTTATAACAGAGGTAAATCACATGTACAAAGTAACGTAAATACTATTACCTCAATCCAAATATAGCGGAAGCAACAAGGTTGTGGATTCCCATCAACACCAACGACAAAGTTGAGTATAGGAAATCGTAACCCTAACGTATCACTTACTCGTCGTTCAAAAAGTCCGCAACATGAAAAGTTGCAGCCCGAAAATGGGTCAAAGACATGGAATATGCTGGCAATGTAACACATAGAGAGTAATGAAAGAATAAGCTATACTACATGCATATATGGCTGGTGGAGAGCTCTATGGTTACAGTTTTTGCGAAAAGCTAATTTTTCCCTACTGCAAAGGAATAAATTTATTTAACTATCATGGTGGTTGTTAAACATTGAGAATGGTTGACAGCATCCTCAATCCCAATTAAAAGTACTCATTAAAACCCAACAATATTAATTAGAGTAACATGATGAGATTCACATAATATTCAAGTACTAGATACTCAAGATGTCCATAACCGGGGACACGGCTAATCATGATTAGTTTATACACTCTGCAGAGGTTTGCGCACTTTTCCCCACAAGACTCGATCGCCTCCGCTAGGTATCACGCACTACATGGAGTATGAGAGACGCATGATCGAGACATAGTCTTTCGTGCGTTGCTTGCACCTTACGATGGGTAGACCGTACCACCTACAACCCCTACATCAGCTAGTCTACCACTGTAAGAGTTCACATGACTTAATCAACTATGCCAGAGCCCATAATGGCTTGTGGCTGCACACGGAAGTTACTAGCATGAATAATCTTATGATCCCTTTGAGCCTGGGTGGCGGTCCGAAGAAAAACAAGCAAGTCCTGATAGAAACCAGGTGCCTCAATCCACCCAGATGTGTGTTTAAGTTGCCACCTTAAATAAACCATTAATTTAACAATCTCACATCTGTCATGGATACACTCACCCAATCCACGTCTACTAGCATAGCATGGCAATTAAGCAAACGTAGAGGTAACTCCCAAGGTTTCATAAGTAAAACAGGTACTAGGTACTACCTCAATCTACTTCCCATCCCACAATTTAATTAGATCCTATTCATGCAAGAGTTTGGGGATAGATATAATGCATAAAAACTGGGTATGAGAAAAGTATGATCAAAGTGTTACTTGCCTTGCTGATGATCCATGAAACCTAGAGATTCAAATAACAAGCGGCGACTCCGGTGATCTATCGCAGACAAACAACAAGCATACAATAAGTACTCATCTAATGCACGGTAAATCTCGAATAAAAGATCTAACCAGATTGTTCAACTTAAGAACTCCGGTTTGCAAAAAGAATCGAATCAAATAAAGCAACGAAAGTCAAACGACGAAAGAAAACAACTCGGTTCTAGCAAGTTGAAACTAAGTCAAATTTTACAGTAGCAAAACTTTGTTTAAGTTGATTAATCGGAACGGCGGTTTCATGATGAAACTCCAGGCGTTTGAATCACCTGATTCCGATAAACGAGCGAGAAGATAAACTAGAACGAAGATCGGATCTGAAATCGCTATCAGAAAAATAGCGGAATAAATCCAACGAGAAAGAAAACGCATTTAACGGTTGAACGAACGGACGCTCATTAACCGGGCAAACGGTGATCTCGCTCGTTAGGGACGAACGGTCCGTGAACGCCATAAACAAAACCGGAAAGTAAAACCGGCGAAAAAAACCGATCTAGGGTTTCGGAAAGAAAACCAAACGAAAAACCGATCTAGAAAACTGAACGGAAACCGAACGATTTACTTAAAACCGAACCGAGGAAAAGAAAAGGTGACGCGGCTGGGCTAATACCTCGAAGAAGCGAGGGCTCCGTGGCGGCTAGGTGGCGGCGGCGGCACTTGGCGGCGGCGGTGTGGGGCGGCGGCGGCGTAAGGGGGCGGCGGCACTGCTGCTGCGGAGGAGGAGAGGAGAGGAGAGGTATTGGTTTGATGTGTTAGAGGGGGGGGGGTGCTTGGGTATTTATATTGGGGAGGGGAGGGTTTTGCTTGGGGTAGGGGACAAGAAATATACTAGGATTAGGAAACAAGAGGAAAAGATCTAGAAACAAATACGGAATAAACGGAAATAGGACAAGAGTCCTACTAGGATTGAAAAAGGAAGCGGCGGCTCCCTGGCTCGCGCGATGGATGGCCTTGGTCCTAAGGAGCTTTACGGCTTGGGCCTTTGGCCCAAGGCGCTGCGGGATTTTTTTTAAACATTTGTTTTGTTTTTAAACAGAGACAAATAAAAATAATAAAACCAAATAAATAAAAATATTATATAGGCATATAATATATCAAAATTTGCAGAAAAAGATTTCCTACAAGATGGTCATTTTTATAATGCCAAATAAAATCCACACAAAATCAGATAAAACAAAGAGACAAACAGCCCTAATGAAATCCACTGAAAATCATTTTAAAAATACCAAAATTAATTCAAATTGATTTCTCTCCATTTTTCTGAGGTAGGGAATCATGTTACCCTGTTTTCCATATATTTTATTTTTGGAGAAAAATAATTTGAATAAAACTCCAATAACTCCAAATTGAAAAATAAATTCAAAAGAACTTTGAATTTAATTCTTTGAAACTCCCAACTCATATTTCATATGTTTTGAAGAAGTCATTTTATCTTCGCTCTTGAAAATCATTGAGTTGCATAAAGTTTCAGAATTGGAAATATTTTCCAAATGAAATTCAAATATTTTCAACACCCTTGTCATTTAAATAAATGGAAGAAGTCATGTCATCTTCTCTCCGTGGTTTTTGTGATGAAAAGAATTTGAATTCTCAAGATCATAAAAGCAAAAATGAAAGTTTGGGAAAGTCCTTTTATTCCCTCTCATTTAACTTTCAAAAGTCTCAATTTCACTCAATCAATCACACAACAATCAAGCAACAATCAAAACTATCTATTTGTTTATAACATTCCAAAATTTAGAATTTTGGGATGTTACAAACCTACCACCTTTAAAATGAATCTCGCCCCTAGATTCGGAGAGGCTAGCAAGAAATAGGTTAGGGTAGGGGTCTTCAAAATCCATCGATCGCCTCCGGGTCTCGGGTACTACCACCCTTAGAAGCATTGTTAAGGTTCCATCAAAAACTCATATACTCCATCCTTATTATCGATGTTGTCGGTCTTCTTAGATCTTAAGGATAATTCCTTCTCTGGGCTCTTCCGGTAGTGGCATAACCTTTTCCTCAATTCTTTTGTCCTTTTCCTCTTGGTAAGGTTATTCCGAGATTGGGTCTTCTTAGCTGACGGGTCTGGCGCCAATTCTAAACAACTATCATTATCTCATGGTGGTCAACGATTTATGGTTTCCCTGCAGAAAATGGGTCTGGGTTGAACCTCACCGTATATCCTACGGTTGGCAACAACTGCGTTGTACAAGGGAAAAATGTTTATATCATTCTAAGGTTCAACAAGGTTTAATATCATCGTCACTCTACTATAGGTAGGTCACTCAGATTTACCATCCCATATAGCAAAGCGAATAATAAGAGTAAGTCGGTATGGTGATCAATCCATCCCGCACTCCAAATCATTACCTTGTACATGGTTTAGCGAATCTCGCATTCTAACACTCGGTCATCCTCACGAGCATTGCAGAATTTTCTCTTGTCGATTTAACCAAGTTCAGATAAATCCATTGATTCTACAAGCCAAACAAACATCTATCGGTCCTTCACAACTCTCGTGTTTTATGTAAACTCCTATAGAATCGTCGGTTGATGAAATCGTAACTTCTGCCAGGGTTTTCCTTCAGCAAGAGTGTGCTTGCTTCTTGGTAGGTCCTGGGGCCTGTGGGTTATGGCCCATCTCATCACTGTAATCCTTGAACTCGTCAATGGGCTTCTGATCATTATTCCAACTTCCAACTTCCTAGTATTCTTAAATCCATCCAATTGTACTGTCTTCCTTCCTTCTATTGGCACCAAACTAGGACATGATTACTCAGACTCATCATGGAATTTCCATTTATCCATATTTCCAACATCATACCTCCTTTATATCCAATAGTAATTCATCTCTTCATCCTCGTGGGATGTCCCACATACCGAGATAAAAACTTATACTTATGAAGTCCATACTCCACTTCGTGGAACATCATTATCCTTTCCAGTGGTCAAGCGCCCCATAGGGAATATTGGCCATCTCTGCATGGCACTTCTTCAACTGGAAAACATGAAACACATCATGAACTCCTGACAGTCCTTCGGGTGACTCCAACTTGTTAGCCAATTCTCCCATACGCTCCAAAACTTGGTATGGTCCTTCAAATCTCGGGGCTAACTTTCCATTTACTCCAAATCGTTTAACTCCTCGCAGAGGTGGCACACAAAGATATGCTCTGTCTCCGATTTCATAGACTACCTCCTTGCGTTTTTGAGTCTGCATAACTCTTCCGCCTCGGATCGAGCTATCTTCAGTCTATCTCGAATCAACTTAACATTCTCTTCTGACTCCTTGATCACATTTGGTCCAAACAACTGACGGTCTCCAACTTCATCCCATACTCTCTTGGGGTATCAAACATATCGAGACAAAACTCCTATTCATTTTGTATGAAATCCATTCAGTGGGTATCCTTATCTTTTCCAGGGGTCAACAGTTCTTACAGGGTACTACCACCCTTAAAATGTTCTAATATTCCATAGACCATATTTCTCATATTCTCGAAATTGGTCAACATCTTTCCTCATAGGGTAACTCATAAAATCCAAAGCAAAGTACCAACAATCGCTAACTTTATTGATTCTTAAATTATTACAATCTCGCTTTTCCATTACATGTCTCAACTTAACACCTCAATATAAAAGAAAAAGCTCTCACTTCTACTACTCCATTTCTTACATTACAAATTCAACTATATATCACCAGTCTCCTTCTCCTTCTGGACAATCTACGCAAAGTGCCCGGCTTCATCACAACGGAAACATATTACTTATGACAAATATCGAGGTTTCCTTGTGATTATATAACCTCCTGGGGTCCTTATCTTCCCTCTTGGGCAATCATTGAAGTAGTGCCCTGAATTTTTGCACCTGAAACATGTGATATGACTCAGGTCTTTCTTTGTAGAAATTGGGTTGTTCCTGGAATCCAACCTACTTCTCTTCCTGGACCTTTCCTTTGCTCATCCTCAACAATCTCTTTGTCATCCTTCTAAGCTTCACGGATCTTTCCCAACAATGTAGACTAAACTTCCATTGCTGCAACAAAACCTTTGGGAACAATCTCCAACCGAAGTTCCCTGAGATCCTCGGCTAACTCCTTTGATAATCCTATGATTATGAGGGTATTCGTCCTTGTTTTCTTTTTGGTTGTGTCCTATTTCTCCACAAAGCTTGTATGCACAAGGTTTCTTCATATCCTTTCCATAAGGCCTCAACTTCTGGGACACAAGACGAGATCTTTGCAGAGTCAACTTAAATTCTTCCCCAAATGGTTACTCTTTGCCTTCCTTTGATGGTTTGGTACATCCTCCACCAAGTAGCAGCACCTCTTTCAAAGCACTGAAGAGCATGCTGGGCCATATATCCTTTCCGGCTATAGGGTTATTCTCCATATGATCCTCCATGTTCTAAATCCATCGGTCTGTCTCCAATTGACTCATCGGTCCAGAAAATCCAAGCTCATCTCCATTCATCTTCTAACGGGTCCATGGGTTTGGGATGGGATAAGAGAGATCGAGAGGGATGCACACAATACAAACAAAAGTTTTTGAAAAACAGCTTTTATTGTGGCTGTCGGAAAAACATCAAACAAAATGACAGCTCACAATCGTCGCATCTAACTGTCAGTGTACTAGAGTAGGGGTACCCTAGTATCCCGAACTCGTGCACGGGCAGCAGTAAAGACTTCGCTGCAAGGCTTGCTCGGTCACCGCCAAGATCCTCTGTGGTTCCTTTGGAGTCATTCAAGAACAAAGTATTTAACCAAGAAGACAAGGCCCGGCAAGAGGAGCTTGCCGGGAAGGCCACTCAAGGCACGCAGAAGACAAGACCCGGCAAGAGGAGCTTGCCGGGAAGGCTCGGAGAGCGACAAGCCTCCGGACGCGACAGGATTCAGCCGCTGCAAGGCACTTGCCGCGAAGGCAACCTCTCTTCATCTCCGCTCCAGCCCATCCACCAACGTGGTCGCCATGGGACCATTCCATGCGCAGCGTGTCAAGAGGCTGTGCAGCCAACGGGAGCAGCGATAAGCGGCCGACAAGCTTGCCATCGTGGCGAACGGTGGCGCCCCGACGGTCCTCACAGATTTGTTTAGGCGACAGTGGACGGGCATTTAATGCTTTGTCCCTTGCCGTCGTGGTTAGGTAGAGTACATCAGACATCGCTCAAGTAGGTGTACCAACTACTGTTTTTCCATTTGTACCCTCATCTACGTTGCCACCTGTCGGAGACCCCTTGAGCATATAAAAGGAGCCCATGCGCAATGTAGAGAGGGGTTCGAACACTCTCACGCTAGGTCTCGTTAGCAGCTGGAGTATACTGTAGCTCTCAGCGCTCCCTAGCAAGAACACAATAAAAATCATACATGCAGCAGTAGGAGTGTTATCTCTCCGGAGAGCTCCGAAGCTGGGTAAACCTGCTCGTGTGCTTCGCCTCGATCCGCTCTTCGTGCGATCTCCGCCCCCCTCCGAACCAAAAGGGACTCGGTCCGCCGGTCCCATAGGTGTTCGTGGGTCCGATCAGCCGCCCCGACATCTCTGGCGCGCTGTGCACGGGCGCCGAGGTTGTGTGAACCTGATCCGGCGTCCACGCGAGCTAGATCTTCATCATCTTTGTCAATATGCCACCGAAGAAGAAGGCCTCGGCGGCAGAAGCCCCGTACGCGTCGAACCCACCACCACCGGAGCAAACAGGTGGTGGGGTAGACGCCGGTGGAAGAACGGACGGCGACGGGGGAGCTCACGGTGCTACCAAGTCCAAGGACAAGGCCGCGCAGACCTCGGCGTCCGTACATGTACCGCGCCCGTCTCAGGAGGCGCGGGACCGACAAAGATCATGGCATTCACAATGCCATACGCTCGTTGGACCGAGATCGAGCCGGAGGATCTCGGACGTTCAAGACCAGCATGCACGCCAACATGCTGGCACGAAGCGAGGCACGGTCGCCGGACGGGTAATCGCTTCCTTCTAACATAGATAGAAGTCCGAGCATATCCTGCTCCTCGCGCCGTTCGCCACCGCCACCCACTACCCCAGCAGAAGCTCTGGCGAGAGCTCAACTGCTCCTCGATTACCCTCCAACGGCCGACAAGGTCGACGGGTGGAGGGCCACCATACAGAGTCTCATCGGCTTCGGCAACGGCGACGCTCCGCGGCAACCGAGTGCGTCGCTGCCGCGGCAGGAACGCCAAACACGAGCCGGTGGCGACGAGACCGGTGGGGGTGCAACCACCATGCACTCTCCGCCCCGAAGGCCAAAGTCGCCGACTCGCCGGATCCACCTCGACAGCGACTCCACTGTGTCATCGGATCCACGAGCTCATCGCGATCAGCGCCAAGTGCTACACGATCGACAGCAAGAGGACGCTCGAACTCGCATCGAGCGCCGAAGAGAAGCACGACGTCAATCCGACAAGCGCGCCGGGCCCTCTGTTGACATGCACGCGCCAGGGGAACCAGGCGACTTGCCGTACGCGGTAGGTTGCCCTGCGTTCACTCGTGAGCTGCGGCAAGTCCAGTGGCCCAGCAAGAAAAACTTCAAACTAGACGTACCGGAGAAGTACGACGGCAAGACGCATCCGTCGGAGTTCCTCAAAGATCTACACCATCGCGGTGCAGGCTGCCAGGGGCGAGACGACAAGATCCTTGCCAACTACTTCACCGGTGCTCAAGCCCAACGTCAGTCCTGGCTCATGCACTTGCCGGACAACTCCATATCTTCTTGGGCCGATCTATGCCATCAGTTTGTCGGCGCCTTCACAGGCGGCCACAAACCCCATGGTCAAGAAAGCGACCTTCATCTGCTCGCCCAGAAGGAAGGAGAGCCCCTGCGTAAGTATATTCAGAGATTCAGCCGTACAAAGACAACATCCTGTATGTCCACCCCGCCAAGATGGATCAGCGCGTTCCATCGAACGTGCGGAACCGCAGGATGCGGGAGGAGATGGCTATGTGCAAGATCAGAGACGTCAGTGAGCTATACGCCCTGGCCAACAAGTGCGCATGTGCTGAGGAGGGGAGGAGACTCCCCGGAGAGAATACCGAAGCAGGAGGATCTGACAGTGAGGAGACCGCCCCGGCAAAGAAGAGCCGGCGGCGGGGCAACAGGAAAAAGAAAGGCAGAGACGTGCTAGTTGTTGAGCAGTCCGGCAACGGAGGTGGCGACAAGAACGCCAAGGCTGGTAGCTCCGCAAGGAGGTTGCCGCTGGCACCAACCACCGACTGTGGCGGCCGCCGACAAGGTGACGGCTCCGCAAACAAGATCGCAAGATCCACCGCACCAAGGGCCATGACCTCGAGCTACAAGAAGGTCGAGCAGCCTGCCGAGCAAATGTAAAGCTGAATACCAGCGACGCGACAAGGAGAAGGCCCAGTGAAGGTGCTGGAGGAGTTAGCAAGAAGCGACTCCGCCGGGAGGACGCTGGCAAGGCCAAGCAGGCAAGGAGATGTAGACCTTCGCCGCGACAAGGATGAAGACAAAGACGATGATGAAGACATGGATGATGACGAGGCCGATGAGCAGGAGTTTCGTAAAAGCTACAGAGGTCCTCTGCGTTGACGGAGGTGCTTCCTCAAGATACTTCCCACCGCCAACTCAAGGAGTGGATGCGGAAGTTAATGCACCGAACCATCCGTAGAGTCACGCAAGCCTCGAAGTGGTCCAAAGACGCCTATCATCTTTGATATTGAGGACCACCACGATCGCATAACAGCGGTCGGGTGCTTTGTCGATGTTGGTTTCACCAACTATCCGCAACCTCAAGGTCACCAAGATGTTAGTTGACGCGGGGCGGCTTGAATCTGATCTCCTCCGCGGTGCTCGAAACTCCAGATCCTCGACAATGAGCTCAAGAGATCGCACATTCCAAGGAATCAATCCGGGAAGGAGCAAGTCAAGGGAAAGATCACGTTGTCGGTGACATTTGGCATGAGCTGAACTTCAGGACTGAGAGGGTCACTTTCGACGTTGCTGATTTTCCATTGCCTTACAATGGAATACTTGGTCGTCCAACACTCGCCAAGTTCATGGCGGCCTCTCACTATGCCTACAACCTCCTGAAGATGCCGGGCCCGATAAGTGTCATCTCTGTCCCTGGCGACAAGAAAGATGCTCTTATCTGCGCCGACAAGATCTACCGGGAAGCAGCAGCCGCGACAGATTGCAAGCCACTTGTCATCAAGCTCTGGGGAAGAAGAAGACCAAGTCCGCAAGAGCTCGATGCCCACTCCGCAAGCGCACCTTCTCCCGAGTGCTGCGCTACCGCTGAGGACGCACCATCGAGCTCCATCGGCAAGTATAAGAAGACGGCGACAGCTCCACCAGAGACCAAGAAGGTGTCCGCCAAGGAGGACGGCACTGGTGGTACCTTCACCATCGCTGCCTCTCTCGACCCTAAATAGGAAGGTTTCGCTCGTTGCTTTCTGGGCGTAACGCCGACGTGTTTGGCGTGGCAACCGTCCCGACATCCCCGTGTTCCTGTGAAAGTAATTGAGCACCTTCTTGCCGCTCATTCCTCATGCGCGCCCGTCAAGCGTAAAGTCGAAGCGTGCAATGGAGCGCCAAGAATTCATCGCAGAAGAGATCAAGAAACTGGAAGCAACAGGCCTTGTCAGAGGAGTGCTCCATCCTACGTGGTTGGCCAATCCTGTAGTTGTGCACAAGGCTAACGGGAAATGGAGGCTTTGTATCGACTTTACAGATGTCAATAAAGCTTGTCCCAAAGATCCATTTCTTGCCGTGCATCGACCAGATTGTTGACTCCACGGCGGATGTGATTTGCTTTCATTTACGGATGCATATTCAGGATATCATCAGATCTTCATGGCGTAAGAGGATGAGGAGAAACCGCATTCCTTACTCCATGTGGCACATACTGTTTTCATACGGATGCCTTTCGGTTTGAAGAATGCTGGTTCAACGCTTGCAAGAGTAGTCCATGACGCTTTTGAGCCGCAAATGCACGTAAATGTAGAAGCCTACATGGATGACATAGTGGTCAAGAGCAAGGACAAAGCAACTCGTTCAAGATTTGGATGAGACCTTTGCAAATCAAGGCAAGATCAACCTCAAGCTCAATCCCGAGAAGTGCGTGTTTGGAGTCCCTTCCGCAAGCTTCTCGGTTCTTCGTGTCTCACCGGGAATTGAAGCCAATCCCGACAAGATCAAGGCCATTGAGCAGATTGAAGCACCAAAGCGCCAAGGATGTACGAAGGCTTGCCGGTTATGTAGCTGCTCTCAAAGAGGTTTATCTCTAGATCTGCTGAAGGCGCCTCGCCATTTTTCAAAATCTTGAAAAAGGCAGGTCCGATGCAATGGACTCCGAAGCGGAGGCAAGCGCTGCAGGACTTGAAGAGATACCGCCCTCCACTCCAACACTTGTCGCACCTAAGCCACAAGAGAAGTTGCTGCTATATATAGCGGCAACCAATCAAGTGGTTAGTGCTCCGTTAGTAGCGGAGAGGGAGGCGGATGATGAGCTAGCAACCACGGCAGACACATCCAAATGGCTGCTGTGGGGCTTCACCGCAAGCTCGGGTCCCGACAAGGACGGATCTGCGCAGACGCACGAAAGCAGATGCGTAAAAGGATGGTGCAGCGCCAGTTTACTTTGTCCGGGCCCTTCCGCAGGTGCTAGGTCAAGGTACTCTGGTGTGCGAGAAATTGCTTTTCGCCTCCTCATGGCCTCGAGAAAGCTGCGCCATTACTTTCGTGCACATGAGATCACAGCTTGTCACCGCTTTCCGCTAAAGAGGATACTGCAGAATCCAGAGGCAACAGGCAGGATTGTCGAGTGGGCACTGGAACTGTCAAGCTTTGGCCTCAAGTTTGAGAGCACTTCAACTATCCAAAGCAGAGCATTGGCGGAGTTCATAGCAGAATGGACGCCAACGCCAGATGAAGAAATTCCAGAGACGAGCATTCCCGTCAAGGAAGCAAGCAAAGAGTGGCTGATGTACTTTGATGGTGCCTTCTCGCTGCAAGGCGCCGGTGCCGGCGTGCTGCTTATAGCACCCACCGGAGAGCACCTCAAGTACGTAGTCCAGATGCACTTTCCCAAGGAGCAAGCAACAAACAACACAGCAGAGTATGAAGGTTTGATTGCCGGTCTCAGGATCGCAGTGGACCTTGGGATTAAGAAGCTTATTGTCAGGGGTGATTCGCAGCTTGTCGTCCGCCAAGTGAACAAAGATTATCAGAGTTCGTTGATGGAAGCTTATGTTGATGAAGTGAGGAAGCTAGAAGAGCACTTTGACAGCCTGCAAATGGAGCATATTCCAAGAGCTCAGAACGACATTGCTGACGGCTTGTCAAAGTGCGCCGCACTTAAGTTACCTGTGGAACCAGGGATTTTTGTGCTCAAGCTGACTCAACCATCCGTAACACCACCAACAGGACAGAGCAAGAAGAGGAGGTTGATCTCTGATGACTACTTTCCGGCAGAGCTTCCCGAAGCCGCCGCCACGAAGGTCCCCAAGATCGACACCAACAGAGCTGAGGGGCAGTCTGCTCCGACAAGCCCCGGGGTTTGTTTCGCTGAAGCTGCATGCTCCCGACAAGTTTTGCTCCGCAAGCTTGCCGGGAACGTCAAGCTCGGCCGAGCCGCAGTGTTCTTGCCGTGGAAGCTGATGTTCCCACAGAAAGCAGATGTGCCTTTAGTCCTTGTTGTCGAGCCGCAAGCTCCAAAGCATGGGCAGCAGATTGTACATTTCCTTCAGACAGGAGAACTTCCGAAGAGCAAGAAGAAGCGGAAAGAGTAGCCCGGTAGTCAAGTATGTACCAGCTTTGTCGACAAAGACACCTGCATGTATGAGACTCAACGGTGTGAAATTGAAGTGTATTCACCGGAAGACGGACAAAAGCTGTTGGCAGAGATACACGGAGGCATATGTGGTCACCACATTTGCTCAAGGGCACTTGCCGTCAAAGCGTTCCGGCAATGTTTCTTTTGGCCGACAGCCCTCCGTGATGCAACCGCACAAGTAACCAAGTGTGAAGCGTGCAGTTCCCATTCCAAACAGACACACCAGCTAGCTCAAGCTCTCCAGACGATCCCTTTATCCTGCCATTTTCGGTGCTGGGGCTCGACATCTCGGCCCCTTCCCC
Source organism: Aegilops bicornis (assembly GCA_021605145.1). Lineage (NCBI taxonomy): Eukaryota > Viridiplantae > Streptophyta > Magnoliopsida > Poales > Poaceae > Aegilops > Aegilops bicornis. The sequence continues at coordinate 637,431,702 of CM038675.1, forward strand.
GAAGCTGTTTGGGGCTTTGAGTACTTGTACGTTGTAATCGACAAGTTCACAAAGTGGCCGGAAGTGGAAGCAGTGAGGAAGGTGACAAAGACGGTCAGAATCAAGTTCTTCAGTCGATTTTTGCCGCTTCGAATCCCTAACAGGATCATCACCGATAACGGCACACAATTCTACGAGTCGCACCTTCATGCAAAGACGCCCAAGATCTTGGCGCCAAGGTCTTCTTGCTTCGCTTGCTCATCCGAGAAGCAACGGTCAAGCGGAGAGGGCAATGCTGAAGTGCTGCGGGCTTAAGACCGTAACTTTCGACAGGCTGCACAAGTGCGGAAGAAAGCTGGATTGAGGAGCTGCCGGTGGTTCTTTGGTCGATCAGACGACGCCAAATCGAGCCATCGCCGGACACCTTCGCTCTAGTCTATGGAGCAGAGGCAGTTCTCCCCACGGAACTCAGATACGGATCGCCTCGAGTGCTCGCTTATGATGAGCTTGAGCAAGAGCAGCTGCGACAAGATGACGCGCTGCTCCTTGAGGAAGATCGTCTTCAGGCTGCTGTACGAGCTGCTCGGTACCAGCAAGCTTTGCGCCGCTACCATAGCCGCAAGGTTAATGCCAGAAGTCTTGAGGAAGGCGACCTTGTTCTTCGGCGCGTTCAGTCCACCAAGAATTCCAACATGTTGACGCTTGAAGTGGGAAGGCCCTTATCGGGTGAAACGAAGTCACTAGGCCTGGCGCTGTCCGCTTTGAGACCGAAGATGGCATTCGGTGAGCAACTCATGGAATATTGAGCATCTTCGTAAGTTTTACTCAGAGGGCGCGTTGTCGGAACCTGTTCCGCAACCACCTTTTGTACAAGTCTTGTCACCGATGCATGTAATCCTTTGTACAAAGCCGGGCGCAGACCCCATGCATCAGTAAAGCTAGCGTGCTTCGCACAACTTGTCAAATTCATGCTTTCATCATTTTATTGCATGTTTTGGCTAACACTTTGTGCAGCACCCACACCCGGTAAGCAATATCGAGCCGCTGGGCTCCATAACTTTATTTTCTCTTCTTTCTCTTTCTCAAAGAAAGGAAGGTTCTCGCGCACAAGTTAACCAGGGGGAAGGAGAAGATAATACTATGGAGCAAGTGTTGCTCAAGGAAGTTTCGCCTTATCGGGAAGCAAACGATAGAAAAGCTAAGTTTCCCAAGTTTGAGCAATCAGTTCTTAAATTTTTAAGTTATCTTCCTCGAACGATAGTACTTTGTATGGAAAACCTGCACGGAGGAACCAACTTGCAGCTAGTCGCTACTTACTTTGTTTCGAGTCCGCTCAACAACTTAAGTGAGCTGCGGCTTAGTCGCGACAAGGTTGCTTTGTCGAGGCGGCACCGCCAAATAGTCAGCCGACGTTCCGCACTTTTCGGCCTCATGGCAAAGGTGCTCGCACCGACAAGTTCCCTAAAAGCGAGGGCAAGAACGCATAAAGGAAGGAATCAAGTAAAGGAAATAACATTGCAATCATCGCCTAAGATAGAGTTATATTACAAAATAGCTTGTCGCAGATCTAATAAATTGTTCTAAACATGATCAAGACGACAAGGGAAAGATAAAATTGGCAGCCTAGTCTACGCGGTCGCCATCAACCCGCTTGATCTTAGCCACCTTGTCCACAATGGGTGCGACAAGGGCTTTGAGAGCCTCCACATCGGCATCTGGCGGCAAGGATCTGAGGACGCCGTTGAGGTTGAGGCCTGGATTGCAGAAGGCCACTTTCATCAACACCTTCTGGAGGGCTCTCAGACAGATCTCGGCGCGATTCCTCGGCCACCGCTGGGATCTCTTCCCGAGTCAGCTGGAGACCCGCCACCACGCCTTGAAGAATAAGCTAAGCTTGGCGCTTAGGTTGGAGGTGCTCGCTTGAGGAGTATCCAAGATCCACCATCCCAGCTCCATCAACTCGCTGTGGATGGCGGCGGCAAGATTCCACGAGACCTTCGGTCCAAAGGCTCCACACTCTCCCTCAAGGCGCCTGGTGGCAACAAGATTCGCCAAAGAGCTCCTCGCTGGCCTTGATCTTCTCCAACAGTGCCCACCTCCCGCCTCCTTGGCGCCCGCCCAGTCTCGTGCATTAGGGGTGGTCAGCTTCAGCTCAAGATCTGCCTTGGAATCCTTGGCGGCGGCGAGCTCCTTGCTCCTATCGGCGAGACGGCCCTGCAACTCGCCAAGAGTGTAGGCGTCCATCTCGGCCGTGCTTGAGCGCAGCAAGCTCCTCGCCGCTCTTCTCGAGATCGGCCTCCCGGCTGCGCCACCTTCGTCTCCAACTCTTTCTTGGCGGCCTCGGCGGCTGCGGCAGCATCCTTCGCTTCCTTAAGAGCCCCGCCAAGTGACTCCTCGCGCGCGACAAGCTCTTCCTCATAGCTGTCAAGATTGATCTTCCGCTGCGCCAACTCGCCTTCTTGCGCAGATAGCTTCTCGGCAGCAAGCCTTTGCTGCTCCTCGACCTCAGCCTTCTCAAGGATGAAGGTCAGGCGCTCTTCAAAGAAGTCGCTCCCGCTCTTACGCTACGTTGCCCGAGAGTTTCTTGGTTGGCGCCCGGAGCTCTTCTCGCGCTTCTCCATGTTCCGCTCCCGCCTCGCGACAAGTGCTTCCCAGGACTCCAACTTGGCTTAGCCGGGCGCGGTAGAAGCGACAGCTTCTTCAAATTGCTCCTCCTCGAGACTTCGCTTCTGCTGCTGCTTGGCGCATCCACGATGTCGGCCAGCGGAGGCGAGCAGCTCTCCGTCGAAGGTCTCTCCTTCGACCGGGCGCCTGAGCTCGACGCCCGGGGAGCTTGATGAAGACGCTGTCCGCCACCTTCAAGTAGGCGCCGGCTGGGCTCTTGAACTGACGCTGCGTAGCGGCAGAGGGATCGGCGGTCGGTGTAGCACCTGGCGCTCCTGCGGCCTCAGGGCCGTCAGTGCGATCGCCAGACCCCTCGCCAGCTTCTGCGGCGGCAGCCTCGGTGGCCTCTTCGCCGGCAGGCTCGTCAGCGCCGGTTTCTTCTCCCACGGCGGCGGCTTCGTCAGTGTTGCCGCGCGCGTCCTCCTCGCCAGCGACCTCGGTCTCCATCGGCTCTGTGGCGGACGGATGAAGAAAGTCAAGCAAATGTTCAAAAAGAAAAACAGAAGAAAACGAGCCCAAGGGAAATTTTCGCGCAAGAGGATTACCTGCAATGGGATCTGCAGCCATGGTCTCGACCAATCGGAGGATCATCGTGCTGTCCCTTGCCGGAGTAGTCTCCCTTGCCGGAGAACGCTCCCTTGCCAGAGAATCCTCCCTTAGCGGCGTAGTCGAAGCAGATAGAATTTCGGGGGCGGCTTCCGGGCCCTCCTGATGAGGCCGCTCTGCTCCTACACAAACCAACAGTCATATATCAATGAAGAAAGAGCACCCATGCACACCTAACAGTAAGGAGAAAACCGCATACTTACTCTGGGGGCTGTGTTGGGGGCTGCTTTGAGGAAGGGTTGCCGGGTCCGGCAAGGGGGTCTCAGACGCGCCTCCTGTTGCCACGGGTGGATCGTCCTCAATGACGACCACCGGGGTCTTGGCTCTCTTCGACGCTCTCTTGGCGGCGTCACGAAAAGGAAAGAGTTACGAACGAAGCAAATCAGATTCAAGATGAAGCAACAAAATTGAAGAAATACAAGCACAATGTTGAAGCTTACTCTTCTTCTTCCTCGTTGAGCTGAGCGGAGAGATCAAACTCCGGCTCGCCTCCGGCGCGACGAGGCGGAGGAGTGGGCTCTCTTGACCGCTTATGGAGGTGTCGGCGGTGGCTCGGGAGGATCCGCGCCTGTTGTCGCAGCAGTGTGGGGTGCTCCTGGCAACATTGCTTGCCGCATGTAGAGCGAGCTCATGGGCGCTGCGCTGTTGCCCGTCTGCCGCCCGTCTCATCTCCGCCTTGCGGAGACGCCTCTTTAAGCGGAGCCGGGGCTCCGCTTATGCGGCAAGCTGCTGGATGGTGGGGAAGAAGCGCCCTCGGCTGGTTCGCCGACTCGGCCTCGGATTCGCAAGCTCTTCCTCACCGGGCGAACTCCCTTCGCTCGGCAAGGCTTGCCGCCTCTGCTGCATCTGCCTCCTCCACGGTGAACCCAACACGCCCGATGGCGGCGCTGCTGCCGCCTCCTCCAACCTTGTGGCAATGCGCACCATCTCTTCGCTCGGTGGTGTCGCGGTGAGCCTCTTCGCTTGCCGGGCGGATCGGCACTTCTTCCAAGCTGTCAAGAACCGCCGCGACGATGTCGTCGGAAGGCTCTTGCCAGGTCGGAACGATCCCATTAGAATCGCACAACGGCATCATGGCACGGATGCGGTCGAGCGTAGAATTGTTGCACAATGGGACGACCCCCCTCGGCAACCTAAACCACTCGGGGTGATCGGGGTCATGCTTGAACAGCTCTAGCAGCATCACATCCAACTCCAAGACAGTGAAATTCCAGTTGAGGCCCGGGCGCAGCCTCATGATGTCCGGCTATGCGTTTTGGAACTCCCAAGCAGGTGTCTCTTCCTCTCCCGCAAGGGAAGCGATGCGGCGGCGAAGGAAATCTGCGCCAAGCCGCGCTCTGAGTGAGTCCGCAAGCCCGAGGCGCAAGATCCGGTCACAGCAATCTTCAACCTAGCATCTTCCGGCGCCAAGTTGCTCCAATCGTTGCCGCAAGACTATTGGGGGTTTGGCGCAGGCGATGAAGGGCTGCGGGTTCTCCTCAACGATCCAACACCAATTGGCTCTCCACTCCTCCCATTTGCTGCGGAGCTCTCCTTCCAGATAAGCTTCTTTCTTGCCGATCCCGGAGATCCAAGCAATCCCTCCCAAGCGGCTCCCCTCTCAACGCGGGCATGAAGAAGTGGCGGAAGAGGGCTACGTTTGGGTGGATCCGACAAAGTTTTCGCAAGAAGGTGTGCGAAAACTGCCATGGTCGTGGACAGCATTGGGGGTGAAATCAAGGAGGTGAAGCCCGTAGGTGTTCATGATATCGCAGAAGAATTCAGAAAAGGGCGGGCAGAGCCCGCAATAGAAGAAAAGCACAAAGAAAGGGTACCCAGTTGGGGCTAGTTCCAAAGCGGTGGCGGGGAGTACCTTCGCGCTGGATGCGCACGCTGCCTCCGCTGACGGAAGAGGTAGTAGCCCTCCCTCATCTCCTTTATGCCGAGCTGGGGGAGAAGATGGCCCGCTCTTTCGCAGAGCCGTGAGTCAGCTGCGCCGGCCGACTTCACGCCTTCCCTTGTCGGCTTTGAGCCATGGCGGAGGCGGTGGAGGAGACCGACGACGTTGATGGCGCTGTGGCGTAAGCGGAGAGCGCTGCTCTCTTTGCACTAGAGAAGAAGGGGGGAGTGGCGGTGGTTTCGAGACGAGACAGCAATGGCGAGGTGGGCGACCTGCCCCTGTTTCCCCTGTTTATAAGGAGGGAGAGGGGGCGGACGTTCCGCTTTTCCTAATAAAGAAACCCCCCACGATCTCTCCCACGACGCCACGTTCGACACGTGCTGTTCGTGGGGGACGTGGTGGGTCCAGAGCAAGTTACGGCGTGATCAAGGCCGCATGTGACCGTGCACTGTTTTGGGCCTGGCCCAACAGCGCTCGGCACCGTGTGTGGCCCAGGCCCGGGGGCTCCTGTCGGTGTACTAGAGTAGGGGTACCCTAGTATCCCGAACTCGTGCACGGGCAGTTGCAGCACCCCGCAGCAAGGCTTGCCTGGTCACCGCCAAGATCCTCCGTGGTTCCTTTGGAGCCATTCAAGAACAAAGTATTTAACCAAGAAGACAAGGCCCCGGCAAGAGGAGCTTGCCGGGAAGGCCACTCAAGGCACGCAGAAGACAAGACCCCGACAAGAGGAGCTTGCCGAAGGCTCGGACAGCGACAAGCCTCCTGGACGCGACAGGATTCAGCCGCTGCAAGGCACTTGCCGCGGCAGCAACCTCTTCTTCATCTCCGCTCCAGCCCATCCACCAACGTGTCGCCATGGGACCATTCCATGCACAGTGTCAAGAGGCTGTGCAGCCAGCCGGGAGCAGCGATAAGCGGCGACAAGCTTGCCATCGTGGCGAACGGTGGCGCCCCGACGGTCCTGTTGCCTTTGTTTAGGCTGTGGACGGCATTTAATGCTTTTGTCCCTTGCCGCCGTGGTTAGGTAGAGTACATCGTACAATCGCTCAAGTAGGTGTACCAACTACTGTTTTTCCATTTGTACCCTCATCTACGTTGCCACACCGTCGGAGACCCCTTGAGCATATAAAAGGAGGCCCATGCGCAACGTAGAGAGGGGTTCGAACACTCTCACGCTAGGTCTCGTTAGCAGCTGGAGTATACTGTAGCTCTCAGCGCTCCCTAGCAAGAACACAATACAAATCATACATGCAGCAGTAGGAGTGTTATCTCTCCGGAGAGCTCCAAAGCTGGGTAAACCTGCTCGTGTGCTTCGCCTCGATCCGCTCTTCGTGCGATCTCCACCCCCCTCCGAACCAAAAGGGACTCGGTCCGCCGGTCCCATAGGTGTTCGTGGGTCCGATCAGCCGCCCCGACACTAACTTAAGGGTATAACAGGGGTTTGGTCTTCTAAAGGTCAATGTCGTCAAACTCTTCAAGTCTTGGTCATGTCTCTGATGGCTTCTTCTGATCATGCTTGTCCTTTTTGCCAGATCACCTATGTTGACGCGAAGTCTCTGTGACGTCCTTTAATATTTCTGGAGTTGCATTCCAAACTTCTGGTTTCAACTTCCTTGACATGAACCATGGTCCTACTATCCTTCAGTTACTGTCAAATCTCCGGTATCTCGATGTTTTGCTCCTTCAGCTTGTCTACTTTCAGCTTCCGGTTCCTGAGTTCTTCACGAATTGCTTCCTTATCAACATCGCTTCTTGTAGGTCCATCTTAACTTCTTGATGTAACACTCCAGATCCCGGTGATACACCAGCTAAGGTTAAAACTTCATCTTGCTGATAGGTGCTTCATCAGACTTCTACCATCCAATCCTTTCATGCATATGCATGCTTAACTCAGCACGGCGACAATAGCATAAGCGGGTGATAACATCATGGATAGCGTGTTTCTGCTCTTGTCATTTCCATGAGCTATCATTCCATAATTGATATCTCCTGCCTTAGGGTTCTCCTGACAAAACTTTGAGTTCTATGCTCCATGTTCTGGTCTTTCTCCGATACACCTTGATCTCGGGTATTGACAACTTCCATAGTCTGCCAAGTTCCATAAGGGGTGCCTTCTTAGGTCATACAAATCCGGAAATTCTTCAAAGCCTTCAAATTCTCCTAGTCTTCGGAGTCTTCAACAGTTGTAGTTTCCATTTACACGGTAAAATCCTCTTCATTCCAAATGGTCTTAGTTGTCCGATATCTTGTCTCCTTGGAGTGGTCTCATCAGTCGAATCTTCGAGTGGTCAAAAGGGAAAAGGGGTATGGTCTCACTAAAAAGGAATATTTGAATAAGCTCAGAAGAGAAGAGAGGTAAAGATTTTTTGAAAATGAAGTTGTAGAGAAAAATCTTTCCTATGGGCTTGTCGGTTTCTAGGGTCACGTCCTCTGATCAACATGTGCTCGATACCATCTTGTAGCGACCCGACCCGAATGGATCAAGTCTCGTGCTTTCGTGTCATCCTCGGATCGGTATGTCGACACACAAGACTCAAAGGATTTATAACAGAGGTAAATCACATGTATAAAGTAACGTAAATACTATTACCTCAATCCAAATATAGCGGAAGCAACAAGGTTGTGGATTCCCATCAACACCAATGGCAAAGCTGAGTATAGGAAATCGTAACCCTAACGTATCACTTACTCGTCGTCTGAAAAGTCTGCAACATGAAAAGTTGCAGTTCGAAACGGGTCAAGATATGGAATATGCCGCAATGTAACACATAGAGAGTAATGAAAGAATAAGCTATACTACATGCATATATGGCTGGTGGAGAGCTCTATGGTTACAGTTTTTGCGAAAAGCTAATTTTTCCCTACTGCAAAGGAATAAATTTATTTAACTATCATGGTGGTTGTTAAACATTGAGAATGGTTGACAACATCCTCAATCCCAATTAAAAGTACTCATTAAAACCCAACAATATTAATTAGAGTAACATGATGAGATTCACATGATATTCAAGTACTAGATACTCAAGATGTCCATAACCGGGGACACGGCTAATCATGATTAGTTTATACACTCTGCAGAGGTTTGCGCACTTTTCCCCACAAGACTCGATCGCCTCCGCTTTGGTTTCTCGCACTACATGGTGTTTGAGAGCGGATGACCGAGACATAGTCTTTCGTAAGCGTTTGCACCTTACGATGGGTAGACCGTACCACCTACAACCCCTACATCAGCTAGTCTACCACTGTAAGAGTTCACACGACTTAATCAACTATGCCAGAGCCCATAATGGCTTGTGGCTGCACACGGAAGTTACTCGCATGAATAATCTTATGATCCCTTTGAGCCTGGGTGGCGGTCCAAGAAAAACAGTAAGTCCTCGATAGAAACCAGGTGCCTCAATCCACCCAGATGTGTGTTTAAGTTGCCACCTTAAATAAACCATTAATTTAACAATCTCACATCTGTCATGGATACACTCACCCAATCCACGTCTACTAGCATAGCATGGCAATTAAGCAAACGTAGAGGTAACTCCCAAGGTTTCATAAGTAAAACAGGTAATAGGTACTACCTCAATCTACTTCCCATCCCACAATTTAATTAGATCCTATTCATGCAAGAGTTTGGGGATAGATATAATGCATAAAAACTGGATATGAGAAAAGTATGATCAAAGTGTTACTTGCCTTGCTGATGATCCGCGAAACCTAGAGATTCGAAATAACAAGCGGCGCACTCCGGGTGATCTATCGCAGACAAACAACAAGCATACAATAAGTACTCATCTAATGCACGGGTAAATCTCGAATAAAAGATCTAACCAGAAAGTTCAACTTAAGAACCCTGGTTGCAAAAAGAATCGAATCAAATAAAGCAACGAAAGTCAAACGACGAAAGAAAACAACTCGGTTCTAGCAAGTGGAAACTAAGTCAAATTTTACAGTAGCAAAACTTTGTTTAAGTTGATTAATCGGAACGGTGGTTTCGTGATGAAACTCCAGGCGTTTGAATCACCTGATTCCGATAAACGAGCGAGAAGATAAACTAGAACGAAGACCGGATCTGAAATCGCTATCAGAAAAATAGCGGAATAAATCCGACGAGAAAGAAAACGACGAACGGTTGAACGAACGGACGTTCATTAACCAAAGCAAACCGGTGATCTCGTTCGTTAGGACGAACGGTCCGCTAACGCCATAAACAAAACCGGAAAGTAAAACCGGCGAAAAATCGATCTAGGGTTTCGGAAAGAAATCAAACGAAAAACCGATCTAGAAAAACTGAATGTAAACCGAACGATTCATTTAAAAACCAACCGAGGAAAAGAAAAGGTGACACGGCTGAGGCTAGTACCTCGAAGAAGCGAGGGCTCCGTGGCAACACTTGGCGGGCGGCGGGCGGTGTGGGGCGGCGGGCGTAGGGCGGCGGCGTAAGGGGGCGGCACTGCTCACATGGAGGAGAGGAGAGGAGAGGTGTTGGTTTGATGTGTTAGAGGGGGTGCTTGGGTATTTATATTGGGGAGGAGGGTTTTGCTTGGGGTAGGGGACAAGAAATAGACTAGGATTAGGAAACAAGAGGAAAAGATCTAGAAACAAATACGGAATAAACGGAAATAGGACAAGAGTCCTACTAGGATTGAAAAGGAAGCGGCGGCTCGGCTCATGGCGATGGATGGCCTTGGCTTTAAGGAGCTTTGGATTTGGGCCTTTGGGCCCAAGGCGTCATGATTTTTTTAACATTTGTTTTGTTTTTAAACAGAGACAAATAAAAATAATAAAACCAAATAAATAAAAATATTATATAGGCATATAATATATCAAAATTTGCAGAAAAAGATTCCCTAAAAGATGGTCATTTTTATAATGCCAAATAAAATCCACACAAAATCAGATAAAACAAAGAGTGCTTCTGCCCTAATGAAATCCAATCGAAAATCATTTTAAAAATACCAAAATTAATTCAAATTGATTTCTCTCCATTTTTCTGAGGTAGGGAATCATGTTACCCTATTTTCCATATATTTTATTTTTGGAGAAAAATAATTTGAATAAAACTCCAATAACTCCAAATTGAAAAAAAATTCAAAAGAACTTTGAATTTAATTCTTTGAAACTCCCAACTCATATTTCATATGTTTTGAAGAAGTCATTTTATCTTCGCTCTTGAAAATCATTGAGTTGCATAAAGTTTCAGAATTGGAAATATTTTCCAAATGAAATTCAAATATTTTCAACACCTTGTCATTTAAATAAATGGAAGAAGTCATGTCATCTTCTCTCCAGGGTTTTTGTGATGAAAAGAATTTGAATTCCCGAAGATCATAAAAGCAAAAATGAAAGTTTGGGAAAGTCCTTTTATTCCCTCTCATTTAACTTTCAAAAATTCTCGAATTTCACTCAATCAATCACACAACAATCAAGCAACAATCAAAACTATCTATTTGTTTATAACATTCCAAAATTTAGAATTTTGGGATGTTACACACAATGGACAGGACTTACCCACTGGCTATCAGCAACGGGATAAATTATACCTGCCTCCAGAAGCTTGAGTATTTCTTTTCTTACCACTTCTTTCATTTTAGGATTCAAACGTCGTTGAGGATCACGAACTGGTTTGGCATCCGCTTCCAAATTTATTTTATGTTGACATAGAGTGGGACTAATGCCCTTAAGATCATCAAGAGTATATCCAATAGCTGCACGGTGCTTATTCGTAGTTTTCAATAATCTTTCTTCTTCATGCTCACGAAAGGTTAGCACTAATAATAACAGGATATATCTTCTTTTCATCAAGATAAGCATATTTAAGATTATCGTGCAACGGTTTAAGCTCAAACACGGGATCACCCTTGGGTGGAGGAGGATCCTAGGATTTCAACAGAAAATTGTGTTGCAGAATAGGTTCATGTTTAAAGAATACTTCATCTATTTCCCTTCTCTCATTCATAAACATATCATTTTCATGGTCTAGCAAATATTGTTCTAAAGGATCACTAGGAGGTACAGCAATATAAGCAAGACCAATAATTTCATCCTTACTAGGCAATTCTTCCTCACGATGTTGTTTACTAAATTTAGAGAAATTAAACTCATGAATCATATCATCCAAGCCAATAGTAACAACATTCTTTTCGCAATCTATCTTAGCATTAACAGTGTTCAAGAAGGGTCTACCAAATATAATGGGACAAAAGTTATCTTGTGGGGAACTGAGAACAAGAAAATCAGCGGGATATTTGGTTTTCCCACACAAAAAATCAACATCTCTAACAATTCCCACTGGTGAAATAGTGTCTCTATTGGCAAGTTTAATTGTGACATCAATACCTTCTAATTCAGCAGGTGCAATTTCATGCTTAATTTCCTCGTACAAAGAGTATGGTATAACACTAGCACTAGCACTCATATCACATAAGCCATGATAACAATGATCTCCTATTTTAACAAAAATAACAAGCACGCCTAGCACAGGTCTATGTTTATCTTAACGCTAGGTTTAGCAGTTCTAGCAGATTCACCGCAGAATTGAATAACATGTCCATCAATATTATCAGACAAGAGATATTTAACAATAGCAGTATTAGGTTCTACTTGACTTGCTCAGGAGGTGTATAAGTTCTAATATTTCTTTTATGAACCACAATTGAAGCTTTAGCATGATCCTTTATTCTAACAGGGAAGGGTGGTTTCTCAACATAAGAAGTGGGAACAATAGGATCATTATAAGTGATAGTCTTTTCTTCAACTTTAATAGGTGCAGATACTTTTACATCTATGGGAGGATGATATTTAAACCACTTCTCCTTGGGGAGATCAACATAAGTAGCAAAAGATTCACCAAAGAAGCTACTATCTCAGAGTCAAGTCCATATTTAGTGCTAAACTTATGGAAAATATCAGTATCCATAAAAGATTTAACACAATCAAACTTAGGTGTCATACCTGACTCCTTACCTTCGTCGAGGTCCCAATCTTTAGAGTTGCGTTTAATTCTATCCAATAAATCCCATCTAAATTCAATAGTCTTCATCATGAAAGAGCCAGCATAAGAAGTATCGAGCATGGTGCGATTGTTATCAGAAAGCCGAGCATAAAAAATCTGAAGAATTGTCACTCTTGAGAGCTCATGATTGGGGCATGAATATAACATTGATTTAAGCCTCCCCCAAGCTCGAGCGATGCTTTCTCCTTTGCGAGGCCAAAAATTATATATATAATTGCGATCACGATGAACAAGATGCATAGGGTAATACTTTTGATGAAATTCCAATTTCAATCTTTTATAGTTCCATGATCTCGTATCATCACATAGCCTATACCATGTCAATGCGTCTCCCTTCAAAGATAAAGGGAAGACCTTCTTCTTAGCAACGTCATCGGATATACCTGCAAGCTTAAATATTCCACAAACTTCAGCCACGTATATTAAGTGCTCATCAGGATGCTTTGTTCCATCTCCAGTAAAAGGATTAGCTAGCACTTTTTCCATCATACCCGAAGGAAATTCAAAAGGAGTTTCATTTTCAATAGGTTCATTAGGTTGACGAGCAACTCTTTTGTTTCATCGGACAGGGTGAAGATACCTAACAAGCCCCTCAGAGGATTACTTTCCATAGTAACAAGTGACGATGAAATTTCAGCACACTATATAAATTTTTCCTTACCAAATTCCACCTACCAAAGGCGCTTACACTCCCGGCAACGGCGCTTTAAAAGAGTCTTGATGACCCACAAGTATAGGGGATCTATCGTAGTCCTTTCGATAAGTAAGAGTTTGAACCCAACGAGTAGCGTATGAAATGATAAGCGGTCTTCAGCAAGGTATTCTCTGCAAGTACTGAAATAAGTGGTAACAGATAGTTTTGTGATAAGATAAATTGAAACGAGCAACAAGTAACAAGAGTAAATAAAGTGCAGCAAGGTGGCCTAATACTTTTTGTAGCAAAGGACAAGACTGGACAAACTCTTATATAAGGAAAAGCGCTCCCGAGGACACATGGGAATATCGTCAAGCTAGTTTTCATCACGTTCATATGATTCGCGTTCGGTACTTTGATAATTTGATATGTGGGTGGACTGGTGCTTGGGTGCTGTTCTAACTTGAACAAGCATCCCACTTATGATTAACCTCTATTGCAAGCATCCGCAACTACAACAAAAGTATTAAGGTAAACCTAACCATAGCATGAAACATATGGATCCAAATCAGCCCCTTACGAAGCAACGCATAAACTAGGGTTGAAGCTTCTATCACTCTAGCAACCCATCATCTACTTATTACTTCCCAATGCCTTCCTCTAGGCCCAAATATATGGTGAAGTGTTATGTAGTCGGCGTTCACATAACACCACTAGAGGCTAGACAACATACATCTCATCAAAATATCGAACGAATACCAAATTCACATGACTACTAATACCAAGACTTCTCCCTTGTCCTCAGGAACAAACGTAACTACTCACAAAGCATATTCATGTTCATAATCAGAGGGCTATTAATATGCATAAAGGATCTGAACATATGATCTTCCACCAAATTAACCAAACTAGCATCAACTACAAGGAGTAATCAACAATACTAGCAACCTACTAGCACCAATACCGGGCTTGGAGACAAGAATTGGATACAAGAGATGAACTAGGGTTTGGAGATGAGATGGTGCTGGTGAATATGTTGATGGAGATTGCCCTCTCCCGATGAGAGGAGCGTTGGTGATGATGATGACGATGATTTCCCCCTCCCGGAGGGAAGTGTCCCCTCGAACAGCTCTGCCGGAGCCCTAGATTGGTTCCGCAAGGTTCCGCCTCGTGGCGGCGGAGTCTCGTCCTAAGGTTGCTTCTTATTTTTTTCTTGACGATAGACTTCATATAGGAGAAGATGGGCGTCGGAGAGCCACCAGGGGCCCACGAGGTAGGGGGCGCCTGTGGGGGCGCCCCACCTCGTGAGCAGGGTGTGGGCCCCCTGGCCTTCATCTTTGGCTATGATTTTTCTTTATTTATTTTAAGATATTCTGTGGAGTTTCAGGACTTGTGGAGTTGTGCAGAATAGGTCTCCAATATTTGCTCCTTTTCCAGCATTCCAAATTACCGCATTCTCCCTCTTCATGTAAACCTTGTAAAATAAAAGAGAATAGCCATAAGTATTGTGACATAACATGAAATAACAGCCCATAATGCGATAAATATCGATATAAAATCATGATGCAAAATGGACGTATCAGGCCGCACCCCCCCCCTTGCTCCTTTATATACGAGGGCAGGGGGGCACCTCTAGAGACACAAGTTGATCAGTTGATCTGTCCCAACCGTGTGCGGTGCCCCCTCCACCATAGTCCACCTCGATAATACTATAGCGGTGCTTAGGCGAAGCCATGCGTCGGTAGAACATCAACATCGTCACCACGCCGTCTTGTGAAACTCTCCCTGAACACTCGGCTGGATCGGAGTTCGAGGGATGTCATCAGGCTGAACGTGTGCTGAACTCGGAGGTGCCGTACGTTCGGTATTTGATCGGTCGGATCGTGAAGACGTACGACTACATCAACCGTGTTGTGCTAATGCTTCCACTTTCGGTCTATGAGGGTACGTGGACAACACTCTGTTCTCTCATTTCTATGCATCACCATGATCTTGCGTGTTCGTAGGAATTTTTTTGAAATTACTATGTTCCCCAACAGCACCCTCAACCTTGGCGAGCATCATGTATACTTCGTTAGCACGGTGCTGCGAGACGCAAGGGCACGATACCCCATGCCTCAGGAGCTCTTGCTCACGCTATTGGTGGCCTCGTGTAAGCTGCGGCATTACTTTCAAGGTCACCCCATCAAGGTCGTCTCAGCTTACCCATTGGAAAGGGTACTCAGGAGCCCCAACTCCGCTGGGAGGGTCGCCGAATGGAACATCGAGTTGCAAGCGTTCCAGCTGGAATTCAGCGCGACCAGAGTCATCAAGGGAGCCGCACTTGCAGATTTCATGGCAGAATGGACGGAGGCACCAGGGCTCAAAGCGGGCGAGGATCGGTCGCTTTCCCCGGGAAGTGAAGCGTCGGACGGCTGGGTCATGTACTTCGACGGGGCGTTCTCGCGTCATGGCGCGGGGGCTGGCGCAGTGCTCATATCTCCCACTCAGGACAAGCTCTACTATGCCGTGCAACTGTGCTTTCAGCATGGAGAGAAGGTCTCCAACAACATAGCAGAATACGAGGGCTCGGCAATGGGCTTGAAGGCTGCAGCCGCCTTGGGGGTAAGGCACCTCATCGTCAAGGGCGATTCACAACTCCTCGTCAATTTCTCCAACAAGGTGTACGAGTCGAAGGACGAACACATGGAAGCATATCTTGCGGAGGTCCGCAGGATGGAGAAGCAGTTTTGGGGGCTGGAGTTGCAGCACGTGCCTCGCGGCACCAATCAAGAGGCTGATGACATCGCCAGCAGGGCGTCCACGCGGTTGCCTCAGGAGCCTGGCATCTTCGAGGAACGACTCTTCAAACCTTCAGCAGCACCATCACTATCAAGCACAGCGCAGCCTCGGGAGGAGCTCCCTCAACCGCCTGCCTCGGGAGCCCCGGCCTGTGGTCCGACCTCAGGAGCATGCCTGCTCCTGGCGCTGGAGCCTCAGGAGGGATGTTGGACCATGGAGTTCAAGGATTACTTGGTGCGAGGGATTCTGCCAGAAAAGGAGGAGGACACGGAACGTGTGGCGCGGCAGGCCACGGCCTACTGCATTCAAGACGGAGAGATCTACCGGAAGCGTCCGAATGATGTTACCCTACGTTGCATCTCCAGGGAGCAAGGGAAAGAGTTACTGGCAGACATTCACGGTGGATACTGCGGGCACCACTCATCTTCACGGACACTCGTCGGCAAGGTGTTTCACAGTGGGTTCTATTGGCCAACAACACTCAACGATGCAATCGAGCTGGTGAAGGCTTGTGAAGCTTGCCAATTCCGCGCCAAGCAGATTCATCAGCCGGCTCAGGGCCTTCAGACCATTCCCCTCTCATGGCCATTCGCCGTTTGGGGACTGGACATCCTTGGCCCGTTTCCTCGGGCGCCAGGGGGCTACCGCTACCTCTACGTCGCCATTGACAAGTTCACAAATTGGGCAGAGGTGGAGGCTGTCTGCACCATCCCGGCTGGCTCGGCAGTCAAGTTCATCAAGGGCCTCGTGGGTCAGTTCAGGGTGCCTAATCGCATCATCACCGACAACGGTTCGCAGTTCACTAGCAATCTCTTGAAAACATATTGTGCTAACCTTGGAACGCAGATATGCTACTCCTCGGTGGCGCACCCTCGGAGCAACGGCCAAGCTGAGCGCGCCAACACGAAGGTCCTGAAAGGCCTCAAAACCCGTACCTTCAAGAAGAAGCTGGAGGCCTGCGGCAGGGGCTGGCACGACGAGCTTCAGTCCGTGCTATGGTCCATCCGCACTACCGCTACCAAGTCGACCGGCGAAACCCTATTCTTCCTCGTCTATGGTGCTGAGGCGGTCCTTCCTCACGAGGTCAGGCATCGCTCCGCGCGGGTCCTGGCTTTCGATGAAGCACAGCAGGACACCATGCGGGGGTGGACCTCGTGCTGGGGGAGGAACGCCATCGGGAGGCTGCACTTTGGGCCGCGAGATACCAACAGGCGCTGCGGCGGTACCACTGCCGCAGCATCCGCCCCAGGACCCTCTAGGTAGGTGACCTCGTGCTCAGGCGGGTGCTCTCCAGGGAGGGGCTGCACAAGCTCTCACCCATGTGGGAGGGCCTGTTCAAGGTTGTTCATGTCTCCAGGCCTGGCGCCGCACGCTTGGAGACTCAGGAGGGGGTGCCTATCGCGAACGCGTGGAACATCTAGCACCTCCGGAAGTTCTACCCTTGAAGAAAGGCCCAGCGCCTGTAAAGAAGGCCCAGCGCCTGTGAAGCTAGACGAACCGAGAAAGGCCCGGTGCCTGTGAAGAAGGCCAACGCCTGTGAAGCTCATCGCCCCGAGAAAGGCCCGGAGCCTGTGAAGAAGGCCAACGCCTATGAAGCTCATCGCCCTCAGAAAGGCCCGGAGCCTGTGAAGAAGGCCACTGCCTGTGAAGCTCGCCGCCCGTGACACTCTCACGTAATAATGAGTTGGGGATGTACACGCCCCGGAGTCTCCGGAGAGCCGCCCTCGGGCCTCGGGGCTCCCGCCCACGCCCAAAGGATGTGACACTTAGCTCAAGACCGGGTGAGAAGACGTCGAAGACTAGATTAGGTGCCGGACGCGGCTTTTTCATTTGCTTTCTGCAGTTGGCTTGTTCGTCCCTATTTGGAGTTTTATTGGAGTTGCTTTCAGCGTTGTTGCCGTCCCTGACCCGTGACTCTTTGTCTTTCTCGCCTACTTGACTCGTTTTCTCTCGCAAGTCTCACGAGGGGGCTACACGGGTGCCCTCGCGAGCGTTTTCTGACCCAGTCGTGTGAGGCTTTCCTATCCAAGTCCACTATGGGAGCATCCCTCCCGGTCTGTGCCCCACGGGCATCACGACACAAACACAGGACCTGAGTCGGTTGCCCTCACGACCGAGACCGGAAGTTACCTCTCCTGACTGATTCTTGCAGGCCACAAAGCGCGCGACGAGGCCTCAGCCTCGACAAGCAAAGACTGTGGCAAGTCCCATCGAGTTAAGTAACCCCTATACGCGAGCACGCGGTGCCAAAACACAACACAGGAATAACGAAAATAGCCTAATAGTTAACGGCAACAGTCCAGCACGCCCCTGCGGGGCCCTACGCTACTCTTTCTTTGCGCAGGAAAGGGAGGAAAACAAAATAGACGGGACCTGCTCGGCACCGACTCGTGGCGAGGGCTCGTACTGCCTCCGGAGCTCAGTCGGACCCCTCCTCACGCTTCACCGAGGCGCGACGGTGGCCTGACCCGCTACCTCCCTCAAGGCGAGCGCGATGGCGCGGAGGCTGGTTGTGGCCACCGCTGGAGGAGCTTCCATCTGAGGGGGATCCACCGAGGCTTGGCGAGCTGCGAACGCCTCCGGCAGCGTGCCCGCCATCATCTTCATCCCGACCATCGCCGAGGTTGGGCACTCGGCCGACGTCATCATATTTGGGGCAGCACCCAACATGGCGGCCGTCCTCTCCGAACACCCTCATGTAGAGGGTGGCGTCGCCATCGAAATTAAAATGCAGGGTGCACAGCCTGCTCAGGCCGCACGCGCGGACAAACATTTGCTAGCCGCGGGTCAGGGCCACATACCCGGCGACGGAGACGTCCAGCAAAGCCCAGGAGGCCCTGCTGCAACAACCGTCCGCTTGGAGCCAGAGGCCACCGGGAGCGCCGGCCGGAAGTTCACCTGCAAAGAAGCGGGGAAGCTTGAGCCGGCTGCCGGTTGGGTCCACTGACCACACGACGAACTGCGGCAGCACCTCCGCCGAGTGGAAGCGCGGCCTGGGAGGCCGCGCAGCCACGGCGCGCCTTCCTTCACCCACTAGGTGCCCATCACCGTGCGGGAGACCGCAGCCGCGACCGTGGGGAGCCACTGCAGGAGACGCAGGATGCTTGCGGGGACGACCCCGGCCGCGCTTTGGCGAGGGAGAGTCAGGCCCTTCCCGACGAGCCTTTCCCTTCTCCGCGGCCGAGAACCTCTTCGGTGGTGCCATAGGAGATGGCAAGTAGCTGGGATGGGGAGAAAGAAGGAAGCAAGGCGGAAGATGTACAGCGGAGGCTTGCGCTCTCCCGCCTTTATAGCCGGTGGAAGCCAACCGTCAGCCTCCGCGATCGCAGGTAATCATGACCCGTTTCTGCATGCAGGGACTTGTCAAGTCGAGCAGTTGTCGAGGCGGCGTGGGGAAGCGGAGACACCCACATCCAATCAACCGCCACGCGGCGCCCAAGGCCGCAGGCTAATGGGGCCCGCGGCGCTCCGCACTTGCCCCTTCGCTTCTCCGCTAAGCCAAGTCCGAGCACGCCTTGGGCCCGGGGGCTACTGTCGGTGTTCTGGGAACGGGGGTCCCCAGACTTGCCTGCCTGTGGCCTGCGGCGTGGCTCATGTGGTGGCCCAGTACGGTCCATCTTCATCAGTGCAAGACTCAAGACCCTCGCGAGGGACCAAGCCACGCGGGGCGGATGACACACGACTCCCTCGGGAACGGCCTCGCCAGGCAGGCTCGCGAGGAGGCGGAGAGGTCAAGGCGGGGTACCTCGCGAGGTGCTCATGACGTAAGCCATGACGATCGAGACCAGGCAGGCGCCAGCCAGTGCAGTGTCCTTGTTTCCTCTTTGGTACAAAGGGGGCAAGCGTAGGCGTGGAGTATCGAGGCATCAGGCAAAGGTTGCCATTTCGGTGCAACGAGACCGAGACCAGCAGAGAGGCAGGACGGAGGTCATCGTGGAGCCCAAGACGGCGTCATCGCCAGCACCTTTGGCAGCTGAAGACCAACTTTAGTCAGGATAACATGTACTAGATGTTCCCCTTCAAAATGGCCGTTGTTGGCGCCCTTCCTGCTCAATATTTGGGAAGAGGCCCAGGGCCTCTATAAATAGGACTAGCCACCACAGTAGAGCAAAAAAAGGCCCGTTCGAGAGCTCATCAGATAGAGAGGCGATCAAACTCACCCAAGCAGTTCATCGTACCAGCTCAAGAACACCTCTCGTGAGGCTGTTCATCCCTTGTACTGTTCATCATCAGCCACTGAGGCAATCCACCACACCACACACTGGAGTAGGGTATTACACCACAACGGTGGCCCGAACTAGTATAAATCTTGTGTCCCTCGTGTTGTTCATCGTTTAGCTAGATTCTCGCGGGACGATCGGACGTAGATCGGTAGGGGAGATATCTTCATGCGCACCCCAGAGTTCGAACCTTAAGGGTCTGCCGGAACCCAACATCCGACAGATTCGGCTCTTTCGAACCACGCACTGACCACAGCTAGTTCGAGAGCTCAAGAACTCTCTGAAATACACCCACCAAAGCAGGACTAGGGTTTTACGCATCCTCGCGGCCCGAACCTGGGTAAACGATCTTTGTGCTGTCTACTAGCCCTGCTCTTCTCGCAACCCCGCGCCCCGGCAACCGTAGTAGGGATTCTTGTGATCCCATAGGTGTCGTTCCACACCGACACTCGTCGAAGTCTGTCCGCCACCGGCTGATTTCTTTGCCAGGTTTCGGAAAACTTTCGACTGCAGTGTTTGAATCTTCTCGGCGTTTGTTCTGTGATGGTGTGTTGGTGAGCTTTGATCGGTGGCACCCAGGATGGGGCTCGGTGCCCTCTAAGCTTGAGTTTTCAACAAAGCTTACCTTCCACGACATGCCTCGACGTGGTTGGAACAGCGAGTCCATGAATGAGCTTATCAACGACCTTGGAGGTGAGCTCGTAAGTATGTTTGTTCCTCCAGACAGCTGGGCTCTAACGGTTATGGCATGGATGAAGAAGCCGTCCACCATACCGAAGGTGAGTGGTGTTGAGATACCAGTGCAGGAACCGGGGTTGTACTATTCGTCGCCACCAAGGCCACCGCGGACCATGTTAGGGATGTACCTGTATCGAGTGTTCGTGCATGTCGAAGAAGTGGTCAATCCATCAATCGAAGTCCTTCCGCCGCCACTGGTGCCAGGGTCCGTCGACGACGTCCATTACAGGAGTCAACATCAGACTTTCCACGTGTTGCTCAGAATGATGGATGGCACAGGGCCTACTCCATCGCGCGGCAGAGGCCACTGCTTCTTTGGGAGAAGAGGCAGGGCTGGCTGCCTGGATGTGCTCTAATTTGAGGTAACAATTGAATCTTGTCAGATACTAGTTAAATCCGAGCTATGGGTGTGAAGCATTGATGTGCCAGTACATTTGATTGTGACCTATTCTAATTTTGTACCTGAACTTTTTTTAGAAAGGGATGTACATCAACTTAATGTGCTAGCAGAACTTATTGTGTTGTTTGTCTGTTTTCTTTGCACAGCATTCATGATATTTCCCTGTCATTGATAAAGACGATGAACCGTTATGTACGAGTTCGTTGGTTTCAACATAGCCCTACCCGTAGCGATCCACTGCTTCCATCCTGATTGTGCCGCCTGCGTGAAATTTTGTATGCAAGTTCAAAGGTGCTATGATGTTCTATATGATTGTGTCAACTATATAAGTTTTTACTGAGCATTAGCAATGCATATGGTTGAAAGATGTATTTACGAGCATCGACCGATGGGTCTCTCTCTCTCTCACACACACACACACACGCACGCACACACGCACACATGCACAAGTGGGACCCGTTGAATTATTTCTTTGCTCGTGACAGCTTTTAATTAGGTTCCACTGTAATCTAACTTTTTTCTTAAGTTATTAGTTGAGCTCGTTGACTTCAAAAGTTGTCTGTAAGCCTTGTTTGGGCCTTTTCGGCGTCATTGAATGTGGGCTGAGTAGCCGTGTTAGGTTGTACTTGTACTACATGTGCCTTTTTTCAACGTCAAGACAATGCAATCGGGCCGGTTGTACACAATATGCGGCTCAACTTGTTATTCTCCGCCCCGCTGGGCTACAAACTTTCCTAGGAGGTATGCATTAGGCTTAACAAGAAAATGGACTTTAAGAATTAATAAATGGGATGTAATTATAATAACTGGGCAGTAACTATAAAAAATGCACCAAACGCGTAATTAGTTTAAAAATATATTATTTTTGGAATTTGAAAAATTTAATTTCATTACTTGTTGCGCGCGCAATATTTCGTTGGATTTTAACGTAATACAACTTCATCTTGATATTATATTTAATCTGACTAGAAATTTTGGATAAAAATATTTCGGGTCGCATAAAAATGTGGGATTTTTTTTTTGAATTCTGTTTTGAGCGGTTGGTTGAAATTATTAATCGTTGTCCTAGCTAGAAAATGGGTTGTACTTTTAACAAACTGTAAATGGGCTGCAGTAAATTCCATTAGAATAAAAAAATGGGCTATACATTCTTACAAATCGCAAATGGGCTATATGTTCTCTGCCACACACTTGTGGGCCTTCTAAGTTGACGCGTCCCCTAAAAAAACTAAGTTTACACGTATGCAAGGCTTTGTCAACAACACACGGTTCTGGCAGCTGTGGCCGTTGGATATCCATCCAACAGATGTCGTGCTTCTTCTTCAATCTCGGACATTCTTGCTTCAACCGCCCAAAAAATGATTCCTCCCCCTGACATCTGGGGCGCACTTTTAGGAGGCTGACACATGGGCTTACTAAGTTGACGCGTACCAAGGGCTTTGTCAACTTAGTCAATATAAATGATTCTAGCTGCAGTGACCGTACGATGTCCATCCAACGACCGTAGTGCTTCTTTAACCTCTGGTCTTCTTGCTCCAGCCTCCCAAAGCAGCGCCGGTCGTGCCGCGTGCTCCTGCCTCCCGTGGCCAGCTGTGATGCCGCGGAGGCTCACCGCCCCCCTACTACTCCCACCGCTGGCCAGGCCATCCCTCTACTCACCCACACCCCCTGTTATTCCACGGCGACGGCAGCCTCACACCGCAGTCGAACCAGTGAATCCTCGTACTCCTCTCCGCGCGGGCTTACATTGCCGCGTCTTCCCCAGCTCTACATCATCCCCTTCCTAGGCCTCGACATCGTTCCACCGCCTTGGTGCTCTCGGCGCGGCGTGGTCAACATGGTCAAGGAACGACTTCCATTGGACGTGGACTGTACGTGGAGAAGCTGACAGCTGGGTCCACGACGGCAGCAAGGAAGTGCCTCCTTATTACGCAGAAAATAATGATTCCTACACCTGACAGCAGGGACCCACCAGACGGGCCACCATATTTCGCAAAAAAAAATGTTTCCCCCTGACTGCTGGGACCCACCGGACGGGCCATCGTATTGCGCGAAAAAAAAGTTGCCCCCGCTGTCAGCTCGGACCCACCGGAAGTGCCTCCTTATTACGCACAAAAAAATGAATACTCCCCCTGCTGGTTGGGACCCACCTTGGTGGGAGGCTGACTTGTGGGCCTACTAAGTTGACGGGGACAGAGTGTTTTTTCAACTTAGTCAATATGAACGATTCTAGCTCCAGTGACCGTACAATGTCCATCCAACGGCTGTAGTACTTCTTCAACCTCTGGTCTTGTTGCTCCAGCCGCCCAAAGCAATCCCGGTCGTGCCACATGCTCCTGCCTCCCGTGGATGGCTGTGCTGCCGCGGAGGCCTCACCGCCCCTACTATTCCCACCGCTGGCCAGGCCATCCCTCTACTCACCTACACCCCCTGTTATTCTGCGGCGACGGCAGCCTCACGTCGCAGCGAACCAGTGAACCCTCGTACTCCTCTACGCACGGGCATCCACTGTCGCGTCTTCCCCGGCTACGCATCGTCCCCTTCCTAGGCCTCGCTGTCGTCCACCGCCCTGGTGCTCTCGGCGCGGTGTGGTCAACATGGTCAAGGAACGGCTTCCATCGGACGTGGACTTTACGTGGAGAGGCTGACAGCTGGGTCCACGGCCGCAGCAAGGAAGTGCCTCCTTATTACGCACAAAATAATTATTCCTCCACCTGACAGCGGGGACCCACCGGACGGGCCACCGTATTTCACGAAAAAACGTTTCCCCCTGACTGCTGGGACCCACCAGCTACACCTTCGCACGCAAGGAAGTGCGTCCGGGCAAAACAAAAGAAACGATTCGCCTGCGGATCGCCGGGACCCACCAGCTACATCTTCGCACGCAAGGAAGTGCCCGGCGGTCGGGACCCACCTGGTCAAGCGTACATAGCATTGTCATTCTGGTCGCAAATGTGTACGTACATACTGGTCGATGTAGAGGCGCGCACGTGTCGTAGTAGTGGCGCGCACGTAGCATGTACATGTACGTACAGCGGCCAGGGTGCAAGAAAGTAAATACGGCCACGTACATACATACGATCGGGGTCTTGAATGCCTACTCGCGCGTACGTACGGCCAGGGCTCGTGTACACGGCTGGGTCGGAACGGAATGTGTCGTCGTGTTCATCGGGAGGGCTTGGACGGAACAGCCAATGGAAACGAGGCCTGGCGTACCGCAGAACGGAGGAAATGGCCTTGTGTTCAACCGGCCACATTCGAAACGGGATCCTGTTTGTCGGTGTCAAAACCGGCGGATCTCGGGTAGGAGGTCCCGAACTGTGCGTCTAGGCGGATGGTAACAGGAGACAAGGGGCACGATGTTTTACCTGTGTTCGGGCCCTCTCGATGGAGGTAATACCCTACTCCTGCTTGATTAATATTGATGATATGGGTAGTACAAGAGTAGATCTACCACGAGATCAAGGAGGCTAAACCCTAGAAGCTAGCCTATGGTATGATTGTTGTTCGTCCTATGGACTAAAACCCTCCGGTTTATATAGACACCGGATAGGTTAGGGTTACACAGAGTCGGGTACAATGGTAGGAGATCTACATATCCAGACGCCAAGCTTGCCCCACGCCAAGGAAAGTCCCATCCGGACACGGGACGAAGTCTTCAATCTTGTATCTTCATAGTCTTGGAGTCCGGCCGTGGCGATTTATAGTCCGGCTATCCGGACACCCTAGTCCGGGACTCCTCAAGAGCCCTGAATCAGGCTTCAATGACGACGAGTCCGGCGCGCATATTATCTTCGGCATTGCAAGGCGGGTTCCTCCTCTGAATACTTCATAGAAGGTTTTGAACACCAGGATAGTGTCCGGCTCTGCAAAACAAGTTCCACATACCACCGTAGAGAGAATGACTTTTGCACAGATCTGCTGACGTATTCCGCGGCGTGACATCTCACCACGGCGAGGCCTTTATATGAATCATTTTTTACTGTTCCACCTCAGCGCGTCTAGCGAGGCGGTTTCCTTGGCACGTCTTATCAAAGCATAGATCGTGCCCCTTATTTCGGGATTCTCATCAATACGGACGTGGGTAACCCATCCGCGCCATTGATTACGGCGCTTGGGAGATAAGCGAGTTTTACCAGGGCTGGTGGGGACGATAACTTCTCCGTCCATATAAGGGATAAGGATCCACCTTTTCACCCACGCCTTCTTCCTCCTTTGCTCATCCATTTCACAGACACAAGCTCCAGCGCCTAAGTCCGCACATCCCACCTCAACCTTCTCCAACCATGTCGAGGCGGGAGGCGGTGGATGGCTTCCTCCGCCATGGAGGGGCACATCACAAGACTGCGGAGGCCGGATATTTGTCCGGCGACATCAGCGACATGAGCTGCCCGACGTGGGGCAGCTCATTCCAACCCCTGTGCCCCATGAGAGGGTGGTGTTTCTCCCCCACTTCCTCCGCGGACTAGGTTTTCCACTTCACCCATTTGTCCGGGGGCTCATGTTCTACTACGGCCTAGACTTCCACGACCTGGCCCCAAATTTTATCCTCAACATCTCGGCGTTTATCTCGTGTGCGAGGCCTTCCTTTGCATCCAGCCCCACTTCGGCCTATGGTTGAAGATCTTCAATGTCAGGCCGAAGGTAGTGGCCGACCGTCAAGCGGAGTGCGGAGGCGCCATGGTCGGCAAGATGGCCAAGGTCCTATGGCTCGAGGGCGCCTTTGTGGAGACAATAAAGGGGTGGCAATCGGGGTGGTTCTATATCACCGGGCCACGCGACCCCGAATGGGTGGCGGCCCCTGAATTCAGATCTGGCTTCCCCACACGGCTCTCGTCATGGAAAGAGACGGGCCTGACGTGGGGGAATTCGAACGAGCTATCTGGACTCCAAACATGCGTCCAAAACCTGGTGGACAAGAATCTCAGGCTTGTCGACATAATCCAGGTGATGCTCATCCGCCGGATTCTCCCATGCCAACAACGGGCCTTTAATTTGTGGGAGTTCGATCCAGCACAGCACAGAACCTTGAGCTGGCTTTTCGACACTACGTACGAAGATGCCTGGAAGGTGCTGTTCAAGGGCGCTGAAGCCCCAGCATCCGCTAATAAAGATCGCGGATACAGCTCGCGGCGTCAAGCCGGCGAGGTAAGTTATTTTACCCTTTACAGGACTCTTTCTTCATAGATTGACTCTATGTGGGATCTAAAACTCCCTAATCTTTGACAGGAATGGCTGAAGACGTCCGGACAGATTAGTAGTCCGGCTCCTTTGCCGGAAGACTCGGCGGACGCCCGATTGACGGGGCTGCTGGCTCCGGCGCCCCATGTGGTGCCGGAGAAGAAGGCCAAGAAGGAGGCCACGGGAACTCGAAGGAGCTCCCGACGCCAGTCTTGTCGGATTTCAAGGTAGTCTTCTCCTGAGGACGAGGAGGAGGAAAAAGAAGCTTCTCCACCAGCGGGGGAGGAGAGGAAAAGGAAGGCCGCCCCAACTGGGGAGGCCGGAGGGTCCAAGAAGGGAAGAACCATTCCTCCGGACTTCACCAACATCGACGACGACGAGGAGGATTGGCCTACAAGGGCCAAGCCCCTGGCGAGATCGTAAGTGTCCGGATACCCATGGCTTTTTATTATTGCAGAGTGTTCTCTAATGTCGAACAATCGTGCAGCCCGCCCAAGGGCGAGTTCACCGATTCATCGAGCGGGTCCCTGGGCTCGTCGAAAATGGAGAGTACTTCGCTTCCGACCGCCTCCTCGCCTCACGCTGCGGACGATGCCGCGGTGGGGCCCCAAGGGGGGCTTGGTCAAGAGGAGGTGGCGCAGGAGGTGCCACAAGGCAACCTCCCGGACTCTAGGCGCACGGGGGCAAGACCCCCAGGGGCTCTAAGCCCGACCCTCGTCCGGACTCCATGCCGGAACCATCAGCGGTTCCGGAGTCCGGCAAGCGGTCCCTTCGTAAGAAGGGTAAGACGCCGGTGTCCTTTGTCCAACCGGAGGTACCAGATAGCTTACTGGAGGCGCTTAACAGCGCCTCCATCGAGGAGGAGCACCGCACTGTTATGAGTGCGGTGATCCGGACAGTTCAGTCCGCCAAGAGCGGGCTGACCGAAGCTCGTATGCAAGCCTTCTAACGGGCTTTGAGGTAAGTTTAGAATATGTAAAAATATTACCGCATAGACAGTAGCCTCGATGCTTAGTTCGGTGTTCGTAAAGAAAAGCGGGACTAAGGATCTAAAAAGATATATGCAAAGATCTAACATAAGTATGTCAATATGGGAATGCAGGTTGCGCCGACCTCTGCCGCCAGACCGATCATGGAGGTCAATGCATTGAAGCAGAGCCTCGAGCGGTCCGAGAACAAGCTCGGCCAAGCCAAGAAGCAGCTCGAGGACAAGGAAGGTAAGTAGTACCTTATTAAAGAAATACCTTATGGAAAGGTTTCGGTTGCAAAAAATAACAGGAATAACATGGGTACTGCAGGGCCACGAACAAGGTGGCGACCACAGAAGGAAACGGTGTCCGTGGGTCAAAACAAAGCGGCTGTGGAACGACCGAGCGAGAGAAGGGGAGGCGCAGCTGGCCACAGTCGGCCAGAGCTCCAAGCTCTCGTGGAAAAACACGAGAGTTTGGAGCGTGACTCGAAGACTCAAGAGTCCGAGCTCGCCTCGACTCTTGAGAATGCCAAAGCTGCTAAGGCCGAGGCCCAAAAAGCCCTCCAAGAAATTGAGTCATTAAAGAAGATAGCGGCGGGTAAGGCATTCTTTATGCAAAGCAAGCATGTGAAAGTAAATTACCTATTACTTACCCGGATTCGGAGCTCTCCAGAGCATTCGCAGATTTCCCAGAGGTGTGTCCGATCTTGCCGCATTCTACTGC
The DNA here is from genome assembly GCA_021605145.1 of Aegilops bicornis. Taxonomy (NCBI): domain Eukaryota; kingdom Viridiplantae; phylum Streptophyta; class Magnoliopsida; order Poales; family Poaceae; genus Aegilops; species Aegilops bicornis. Next base: position 637,459,484 of record CM038675.1, read on the forward strand.
GCCAAGGAGGGAGCTCAACGGAAAAGGTGTTACGGTCTCGGTATGCCGAGACCGGACATCCGGTGTTCTCTCGAGCGACCAATTAGCCTGAAGTAGCTGGTCGAGCTCCACAAGGTCGCCGAACAGGCCATGAAGGGCCTTATAGCGCCGTTTGTGGCCATTGGAGGCCATGCTCGGAGCTACTTCGGCATAGTGCAGCGGTGGGTGGACGCTTTGTCCATGGATTGAAGTCATCAAGTGCTCCGTCTACATTGAAGGTGTCCGTCGGGCCCTTGCCCGTGCTAAAGTGCACCGGGCAAGCTGGATGCGAGAAGCTTGACGGACCAGACGGGTCAAGGGCAAGGAGCATCAGACGCCCGAAATGTACTATGAGGGCCTCCTCAAGGGTGCCCGCCGAATAGCGGATGAGTGCTCCAAAGATGTAATTTTGAATAGACTCGCATTTGTTATCCTGTACGCTAAAAACTTGTTCATATGCGCTAAGCAACGCTTGTTAATTTAAAATATTACCTTTTGTGCAGCCGTTTATCAAATTTGAGAGATGGCAAGTCGTTGGCTTCAGCCCCCATGCCACGAGTGCTGGGGTGTTCGGGATAAACTTGAGCACTCTTGTTCCCATTTGTGGGTCCATCTAGGGAGGCGCTCAACACAACGAACAAGGCAACCGGACTTATAATGCTTGAACACTCTCACTTAGCCACAGAATTCTATAATTTTAAATTTAGTGAAGCCCCTAGTATTCGGAAGACCGAGTTCGGGCGCTATCCACGCCTTGGCGGACAATTCCGGTTCCTCGCTCTAAGCGGCATAAGTCTTTAGGGACCCGAAAAAACCTCTCGAACAGCGATCGGCTCTCGCCCTATCATGACGGTCAGTTTAGCTTTCTCCATCGAGGTGCTCGACCCAGCTCAACTGGGCACAATCGCAGTGGTTCTCCTGCTACCTTAGCCGATATAACGGAACGTAAGGTACCAAAACACGGAGTCGGGCAAGCCCAACTATTGACCCAAGACATGATTCGGAGCCGATTCATATAATGCTATAAGTTCGGGTGCCGTGACTTGTGAAAGTGTTCGGACTTATCACACCATAATTTTGGGATACTTAAGCCCCTGGTGTACTGGCCGTACCAAAGTGTACGGTTGCAGCATGTCATGAAATGAACATATGTATAGATAAAGTAAGTAGAGCAATAATAAGCAAAAGCTATGTATTGTTTATTCAAAAAGGTATTGCAATGAAAGCAGAACGATACAAATAGTGCGATAAGCAAGGGATGGGACTATCTAACATGTCCCCCTCCGAGGTAAGTCATGCGGTATTGTATGTAAAACAGGTGTAATGCTCGTAATAGAGACCACCTGAACACTCGACGTGGCTTTCTGCTTCCCTGGCTGTTGCATCGTGGGTTCGGCGATTCTAGTGCCGGACAGAACTTCTGAAAGACGGAGTCCTGAAAGTAAGAAAAAGAAAGAAAAGGAAAAAGGAAAAGAATGACACAATCGGGAGCCCCTGGTGCGGTCGAGCCGCATTCTTGGCGTGCCATGGTCATGCCCCTCCCCATATGCCCATGGTATCTCCAAAACGTAATTATGTACGCGTAACACTAGCTTCGCAATTTCACGAGGGCTGGGGTTGGGGCCGGATTGCTACGCGTGCTTGAATCGTGTCAGGCGGTCTTGTTGTAGGTTACTCCGGGCGCGCTTGACGGTGTCCGGACGCTTAATGGCCGGACTCGAGAGTTGCTGTGAGAGGCTACTTTGTACCTCCGCCATGAGGGCCGCCATGTGCTCCTCCGTTCGGAGAGAGTGTTCGGTGTTTCCATTGACCGTGATTACTCCTCGAGGGCCTGGCATCTTGAGCTTGAGGTATGCGTAGTGCGGCACCGCATTGAACTTTGCAAATGCGGTTCGTCCGAGCAAAGGTGCATGATAGCCGCCGCAGAATGGGGACGATGTCGAAGATTAAATCTTCGCTTTGGAAGTTATCCGGGATCCGAAGACCACTTCGAGTGTAACCGAGCCCGCATAACTGGCCTTTACACCGGTATGACGCCTTTAAAGGTCGTCTTTGTAGGTTTAATCCTTGAGGGGTCTATGCCCATTTTGGCGACCGTATCCCGATAAAGGTGTTCAGTCGCTGCCGCCGTCCATCGTGACTCGGTTAGGTGAAATCCGTTGATAATTGGGTCAAGAACCAATGCGGCGAAACCGCCGTGGACGGATGCTAGTGGGGTGGTCCCTTGATCGAAGGTGATCGGGCAGGAAGAACATGGGTTGAACTGGGCGATCGGCTCCATCGCATATACGTCCCTTAGTGCACGCTTCCGCTCCCTTTTGGGTGTATGGGTTGCGTATATCATGTTCACCGTCCGCACTTGCGTGGGAAAACCCTTCTGTCCTCTATTGTTCGGCGGCCGGGGCTCTTCCTCACCATTGCTATGCAGCCCCTTGTCATTGAGTTCGGCACTTAACTTGCACCTTGCTTGAACACCCAACAGTCCCTGTTGGTGTGATTGGTTTATTTTCGGGGTGCCATGTATCCGCACAAGCGATCGAGTATTCGGTCCAAGTTGGACGGGCCCTGGGTATTTCTTTTGAATGGCTTCTTCCGCTGACCGGGTTTAGAGCCTCTGAATCCGACATTGACGGCTGTATCTTCAGTGTTATCGCCGTTAATGCGGCGCTTGTTCTTGTTGCGGCGCGACCTGCCATTGCTGTCCTTGGTATCCGAACTATCAGGATGTTTGGCCAAGTTGTTGCTTCGAGCGAGCCAGCTGTCCTCTCCCGCACAAAAGCGGGTCATGAGTGTTGTGAGGGCTGCCATGGATTTTGTCTTTTCCTGTCCTAGGTGCCGGGCAAGCCACTCGTTGCGGATGTTATGTTTGAAGGCTTCAAGGGCCTCTGCATCCGGACAGTCAACGATTTGATTTTTCTTTGTTAGGAACCGTGTCCAGAATTGTCTGGCCGATTCTTCTGGCTGCTGGATTATGTGGCTAAGGTCATCGGCGTCGGTGGTCGCACATATGTGCCTGGAAGTTATCAAGGAATGCGGCTTCCGTGTCCTCCCAACAACCAATTGATTCTGGCCGGCAAGCTGTTGAGTCAATGCCGAGCTGGTCCTTTAAGCTTGAGTGGGAGGTATCTGATGGCATGTAGATCATCACCGCGGGCCATGTGGATATGGAGGAGATAGTCCTCGATCCAGCCGCAGGATCTGTGGTACCATCGTATGATTCAATGTTCTGGGTTTGAAGCCCTCGTGGATTTGATGATCCATTACTTCATCTGTGAAGCATAGTGGGTGTGCGGCACCTCAGTATTGGGCTATATCACGGCGTAGCTCATATGAGCTTTGTTCATCGTGGTTCAGCCCGGCCCGGTTTGTTGTATCCGCGCGACGATAATCATCCCGCGTCGTTGGGCGCCACGCGATCCGTGAGATCGATCTTGTATGTTTTGCCTTATCCTCCAATATATCTCGCAAGTCCGGTAGCTTTTCCCGTGCCTTGGTACTTTTTGAGCGAAGGGGGGTGTGGCTTGAGCGGAGGGCCGAGAGGCTTCTTCTTGCGGCCACGGGTGGCTGGTCCGCCATGTCGTCTGCTGGTGACTTGGGTGCTTCCTCCTACGATCGAGGCAACGGCCTTCGCTTGGGGTAGCTTTGGAGGGCGTTGGAGTTCAGACTCTTGGCTGCAAGGACTTGATCCATCATCTGCCTAGCAGGTCTGGTCAGCTCTAAGCCGTTCTTGCTTTTTCTTGAGGCTGCTTGCCGTGGCTATAAGCCTGCGTTTGAAACGCTCTGTTGCCGGGATCCTCAGCACGACAAATTAAATGCGTCGTCGAGGCTTGCCTCATCTTTGGAGGGAGGTGCGTAATTATCGCCCTCGACCTCTCTTTCTCGCAGACCGCCGTGCGAACTTGCTTCTCCCTCCTCCCGCGCCGAGTCCCGCGGAGGGGTTGTCTTGATCTTGTGCAGGGTGTTATTATCTCCGCACCGGAATCACCGCTTTTGCTGTGGCGGGATTTAGAGAGGCGCCACGACGCCGGGCGCTTGGTCGCTTTTGGAGGGGTCATCCTCCGTTGTTCCATCGCTGCTCCCATCTTTTGGGATATCCACCATGTATATGTCGTGACATTTAGGTGGCCTTCCAGTGCCTCGTAGGCGCTGGGTCTTGGTCGCTCTCCGGCATCGTCGTCCATACCGTCGATGTCTTCGGAGTCGAAGTCGAGCATGTCGGTTAAATCATCGACAGTGGCTACAAAGTGGGTGGTGGGTGGGCGTTGAATTTCTTCGTCGTCCGCGTCCCAACCTTCTTGTCCGTAGTCCAGCCAGGGTTCTCCGGATAAAGATAGAGACTTTAGTGAATTCAGGATGTCGCCAAAGGGCGAGTGCTGAAAGATGTCATGGCGATGAACTCCATGACCGGCGCCCAATCGGATTCGATTGGTAGGGGCGGAGGGTTCGGAGTCCGGAGAGGAGTCCGGCACCCTGGAGTCGAGGTCTTCGCAAAGGACAGGGATGGAGTTCGGCTCAATCGCCGTAGAGATGGTAGCCCTCGAGGCGGTGTCCAACCACTCGTCCTCGATCGGGGAATCCGGCTCCGGATTAAGGGTCGGAGCGGAAGCGGGTGCGGCCTCCAGGGCACTGTTCGGCTGCAGAGCTAGATCATGCACATCGAGACAGTGCGGCATGCTTGGCTACGGCTCGAATCCGTCGAAGATCAAGTCTCCGCGGATATCGGCCGTATAGTTCAAACTTCCAAATCTGACATGATGGCCAGGGGCGTAGCTTTCGATCTGCTCCAGATGGCCAAGCAAATTGGCCCGCAGTGCAAAGCCGCCGAACACGAAGATCTGTCCGGGGAGAAAAGTCTCACCCTGGACCGCGTCGTTGTTGATGATCGAAGGAGCCATCGGGCCTATCGGGCCTATCGGTGACGACACAGAGGAACTCTCAATGAAAGCACCAATGTCGGTGTCAAAACCGGCGGATCTCGGGTAGGGGGTCCCGAACTGTGCGTCTAGGCGGATGGTAACAGGAGACAAGGGGCATGATGTTTTTACCCAGGTTCGGGCCCTCTCGATGGAGGTAATACCCTACTCCTGCTTGATTAATATTGATGATATGGGTAGTACAAGAGTAGATCTACCACGAGATCAAGGAGGCTAAACCCTAGAAGCTAGCCTATGGTATGATTGTTGTTCGTCCTATGGACTAAAACCCTCCGGTTTATATAGACACCGGATAGGTTAGGGTTACACAGTCGGGTTACAATGGTAGGAGATCTACATATCCGTATCGCCAAGCTTGCCTTCCACGCCAAGGAAAGTCCCATCCGGACACGGGACGGAGTCTTCAATCTTGTATCTTCATAGTCTTGGAGTCTGGCCGTGACGGTAGTCCGGCTATCCGGACACCCCCTAGTCCGGGACTCCCTCACTGTTCATCGGGAGGGGTCTGGCATACCGCAAAACGGAGGAAACAGACCTCCCACGGTCGAAATGGGGGTCATGTTGATCGGAAGGGGTGTGGCGTACCGCAAAACGGAGGAAACGGACTTGTGTTGCAGCGCTACGGTCGAAACGGGGGCCCTATTCATCGGGAGGGGTGTGGCGTACTGCGAAACGGGACTCCACAGGATATTGTTCATCTCCACTGTCGACCCCCTCCAGCCTCCACGGGCTATTATTCACCCACCGTCGACCTCCTCCAGCCTCCACCTGCGATTGTTCATCCACGGGCTCCTGTTCATCTAGCCTCCACCGTGCGCTACTCCACCGGCTATTGTTCAACCAGCCCTCTCCACGGGCTCCTGTTCAACCACCCCTCCAAGGGCTCCTGTTCAACCACCCCTCCACGGGCTACTGTTCATCCAGCCCTCCACCGTCTACTGTTCATCCTGCCCTCCACGGGGTGGTCCTGTTCATCCTGCCCTCTGATACGTCTCGAACGTATCTATAATTTTATATTGTTCCATGCTATATTATATTTTGTTTTGGACATTAATGGGCTTTATTATACACTTCTATATTATTTTTAGGACTAACCTATTAACTGGAGGCCCAGCCCGGAATTGTTGTTTTTTGCCTATTTAAGAGTTTCGCAGAAAAAGAATATCAAATGGAGTCCAAACGGAATGAAACCTTCGGGAACGTGATTTTCGGAACGAACGTGATCCAGAGGACTTGGACCCTACGTCAAGACATCAACCAGGAAGGCACAAGGTAGGGGCGTGCCTACCCCCCTGGGCGCACCCTCCACCCTCGTGGGCCCCATGTTGCTCCACCGACATACTTCTTCCTCCTATATATACCTACGTACCCCCAAACTACCAGACACGGAGCCAAAAACCTAATTCCACCGCCGCAACCTTTTGCACCCGTGAGATCCCATCTTGGGGCCTTTTCCGGAGCTCCGCCGGAGGGGGCATCGATCACGAAGGGCTTCTACATCAACACCATAGCCTCTCCGATGTTGTGTGAGTAGTTTACCTCAGACCATCGGGTCCATAGTTATTAGCCAGATGGCTTCTTCTCTCTTTTTGGATCTCAATACAATGTTCTCCCCTCTCTCGTGGAGATCTATTTGATGTAATCTTCTTTTGCGGTGTGTTTGTTGAGATCAATGAATTGTGGGTTTATGATCAAGTTTATCTATGAACAATATTTGAATCTTCTCTGAATTCTTTTATGTATGATTGGTTATCTTTGCAAGTCTCTTCGAATTATCAGTTTCGTTTGGCCTACTAGATTGATCTTTCTTGCAATAGGAGAAGTGCATAGCTTTGGGTTCAATCTTGTGGTGTCCTTTCCAAGTGATAGTAGGGGCAGCAAGGCACGTATTGTATTGTTGCCATCGAGGATAACAAGATGGGGTTTATATCATATTGCATGAGTTTATCCCTCTACATCATGTCTTCTTACTTAAAGCATTACTCCATTCTTATGAACTTAATACTCTATATGTATGCTGGATAGCGGTCGACGTGTGGAGTAATAGTAGTAGATACATGCAGGAGTCGGTCTACTTGTCTCGGATGTGATAGCTATATACATGATCATACCTAGATATTCTCAGAACTATGCTCAATTCTGTCAATTGCTCAACGGTAATTTGTTCACCCACCGTAATACTTATGCTCTCAAGAGAAGCCACTAGTGAAACCTATGGCCCCCGGGTCTATTTTCCATCATATTAATCTTCCAACACTTAGCCATTTTTATTGCCTTTTATTTTACTTTGCTTCTTTATCATAAAAATACCAAAAGTATTATCTTATCATATCTACCAGATCTCACTCTCGTAAATGACCGTGAAGGGATTGACAACCCCTTTATTGCGTTGGTTGCGAGGATTTATTTGTTTGTGTAGGTGCGAGGGACTCGTGTGTGGCCTCCTACTGGATTGATACCTTGGTTCTCAAAAACCGAGGGAAATACTTACGCTGCTTTAGTGCATCACCCTTTCCTCTTCAAGGGAAAACCAACTCAGTGCTCAAGAGGTAGCAAGAAGGATTTCTGGCGCCGTTGCCGGGGAGGCTTGCGCCAAGTCAAGTCAAGATTTGCTCTCCCGACAATGAGCCATTTCTGGCGCTGTTGACGGGGAGTCTACGCAAAAGTCAACATAACAAGTACCCATCACAAACCCTTATCTCCCGCATTACATTATTTTCCATTTGCCTCTCGTTTTCCTCTCCCCCACTTCACCCTTGTTGTTTTATTCACCCTCTCTTCTCCGTTCGCCTCTTTTTTGCTCGCTTATTGTTTTCTCGTGTGTTGGATTGCTTGCTTGTCGCGATGGCTCAAGATAGTACTAAATTGTGTGACTTCACCAATACCAACAACAATGATTTCCTTAGCACTGCGATTGCTCCTCTTACCGATACTGAATCTTGTGAAATTAATGCTGCTTTGTTGAATCTTGTCATGAAAGATCAATCCGTCGGCCTTCCTAGTGAAGATGTCGCTACCCATCTAAACGGCTTCGTTGATTTGTGTGATATGAAAAAAGAAGAAAGATGTGGACAATGATATTGTTAAATTGAAACTATTTCCTTTTTCGCTTAGAGATCGTGCTAAAGCTTGGTTTTCGTCTTTGCCTAAAAATAGTATTGATTCATGGAATAAGTGCAAAGATGCTTTTATCTCTAAGTATTTTCCTCCCGCTAAATTCATCTCTCTTAGAAACGACATCATGAATTTTAAGCAACTTGATCATGAACATGTTGCACAATCTTGTCAGATTTCGGGTTCCGGCAGACCCTTGAGGTTCGAACTCTGGGGTTCGCACGGAGATCTTTCCCCTACCAGCTCACGCGTTAATGGTTCGCAAGGGATCTAAACTAGGAAAGATGAACAACACAAGGGACACAAGATTTATACTGGTTCGGGCCACCGTTGTGGTGTAATACCTACTCCAGTGTGTGGTGTGGTAGGTTGCCTCCGGGGCAGCTGAAGAATTGTACAAGGGAAGAACAGCCTCGCGAGGGGCTGTTCTTGAGTTGGTGCGATGGACTGCTTGGGTGAGTCCAGTCGCTTCTCTCTCTCTCTCTCTCTCTCTCTCTCTCTCTCTCTCTCTCTCTCTCTCTCTCTCTCTCTCTCTCTCTCTCTGGTAGGTTTGACCTCCTCTTTCTCTCTGGTAGGTTCGACCTCTCTCTGGTGGCTAGTCCTATTTATAGAGGGAGGCTCTGGGCCTCTTCCCAAATAATGAGCGGGAAGGGCGCCAACAATTGGCCATTTCGAAGGGGAACGTCTAGTACACTTATCCTGACTAAAGTTGGTCTTCGGCTGCCAAAGGCTCTGACAGTGACGCCGTCCTGGGCTCCACGATGACCTCCGTCCTGCCGCTCTGCTGGTCCTTGTCTTGTTGAACCTAAGCGTTAACCTTTGCTCGATGCCTTGGCCTGTGCTTGCCTCCTTTGCACCAAAGGGGAACGAGGACATGCGCTTGAGTTTGGCGCCCGCCGATCTCGATCGTCATGGCTTGCCACGGGGCACCCTCGTGAGGTACCCTGCCTTGATCTCTCCGCCTCCTCGTGAGCCTTCTGACGAGGCTGCTCCCGAGGAAGGTTCATGTCGTCCGCCTCATGAGGCTTGGCCCCTCGCGAGGGTCTTGAGCTTGAGCTGATGAAGCCGGGCGCGTTGGGCCCCCACTTGAGCCACGCCTGCAGCCGCAGGTAGGCAAGTCTGGGAACGCCTGCCCGTTCCCAACGCCGACAAGAGCCCGGGCCCAAGGCGCCCGTGCCAGCTTAGCGAGAAGCGAAGGGCAAGTGCGGCGCCCTTGAGCCCCAACAGCTCATGACCTTGGGCTCCGCATGGCGATTGATTGGTCGTGGGCGTCTTTGCTTCTCCACGATCCCTCGGCAACCGCATGACTTGACAAGTCCCTGCACGCAGAAATGGGTCATGATTACCTGTGATTGTGGAGGCCGACGGTTGGCCCCCTCCGGCTATTAGTATGGAACGGTGCAAGCCCTTCCAGTCCATCCCTTCTTGCTACTCCTTCCTCTCCATCCTCGCCCTTGCTCTGCATTGCAACAATGGCTCCGATCCGCCGGTTTCCTATAGAAGAGAAGGGAAAGGCCCCCGAGAGGGTCCCGACCCGCTTCCGCCGAGGAAACGGCTAGTCCTCTGCCGCTGAGATGAGGGCGCCCGACAGGAGGCGTCGAGACCCTGGTACGAGCGGCCGCCGCCAGGGTTCCCGCTGCCCTTGTACGTCCGCATCGAGGGCCCTGGAGGGGTAGACACCGAGCGACACGGACGACACCGCCGTCGGCGCCGGCGGGTCACGGCGGTGCGTGTCGTTCCTCCTGGAGTCCATGCTGAGGGTTCCTCCCGAGAGCTTGTGCTCCACGCCACCATGCCTCCTCAATCTTGGATTCGCCTTCCTCCCTCCTTCGCCTTTGAGATCCCGCCAAGGGGTTCTTTTGAGCTCTAGTTGCAGCACGCTGGCTGCAGCACCCCTGCGACCGGAGCGGAGGTTGTGGTTGTCGCTCCGGGCAAGGTCTACATGACCCGAGGTTGGGGCGAGATCGCCCGGGTCTGCAGGACGAGGGGCGCCCTTGTGATCCACCTAGAATACGACGGCGCCTCTTTGATGTTCTTCAAGGTCTTCAATGCGGAAGGGCGCCGGCTGGAATGCTGCCCCGAGAAGGGCAGTAGGGGCATGGCCGTGGCGAGGACTAGGCCCGCCGATCGCCCCCTCGGCAGCTCCTCGGGCAGCAGCGAAGGGGCCGGAGGGTCCAGCGCTTCCGCTGAGCTTCTGGCGACTCCGGAGACGAGCGACGACAGCTACGAGCCCTCGAGCTCGCGCCAAGGCCGAGCCGGGCGGGCGCTCAGCTACCGCGCCGTAATCTGGATGGGGTTGGCGTCGGCGCTGGCCACTGTTGATGATGGCGTCTCTGCGGAGGCACGCGTGGTCGGCGTTCCTTAGGATTAGCTCCTTTTATTTCCGCGAAGAATCAAGTAGCACCCAGGGGTATGTAAGGCGCTGGCCATGTTTACGTGAATATTATATCCTTATGATGAATCGGTGCGAGATGCGTGTTACATCGGCTCAGATCCCCTTTCTTTCCTCACAAGGGCTTGGTGCTCATACGATGTGTCCCGGTCCCTGTGTAGGCTTCACCACATCGGTATGCCAGTCACGATGTCGTGGTCAAGGCCGGGGAGGTGAGCGGCCCGAGGTCCAAAGAAGAGCCCACAGTCGCGATGCTCGGGAGGTCCCCTTTAGCGCTCAAGCAGCCTCACTGGGCAAGAAAGGTAGGGAGCTTTGCCGTGACAGAGCAGCAGTAGGCGAGGGTTTAGCGCTGAGTCGGATCAGTTTTTGAGTGACTTATCTTGCGGGTTTGGAGCGGCGTTTGATGAGGTGCCGTGCCTGCGCGACGGCAACCGAGGTGTTGCCGGGTTGGGTCCTCGCGAGCTTCTTCCCTCTCCCCCGCGCTTTCCTTAATGCTCTACGTCCTCAGGTCCCGGCCCTCGAGCGAGCTCAGCCACCGCTGGTATGACAGGTCGCGATGCCGTGGGTCAAGGCCAGCGGGTGAGAGCTGGAGAGCCAGTAAGAGCCCATGAGTCGCGATGCTCAGGCGCCCCCCTTTCAACGTGCAAGCGGATCGCGCCGGAGAGGAGGAGAGAAGGCTCGTGATGCCGCTAGCGTTACTCCTGGAGCAGGTCCTGTGTACCAATCACGAGGGGAAACAAGGTTCGTCATTACGGTTGCCGGCCAACCATTGGTCGCTCCGAGGGAGTGATCGGGGGCACTGAGGGCTTGGCGATGTGGCGCCTTGCGGGGCTGCCGCGGCCAGAGCTTAGCCACTCAGATTTATCGGCGTTGCAGGGACGGACCCATGCGCAAGTGTCGTGCCTGAGCGAGCGGCTCCAAAGGTAGGTGTCAATCTAGCAGGCGATTAGGTCAAGCATGTTATGTATGAATAAGCAAATCCATCTAGATAGGTGCGGAGAAAGCACATGCCACTGGGTCTGGCCCGAGCAGCTTGGGGATAATGCAGCCCGAGGGGCGCCCCCAACAAGGTAAGTAAAGAACATAAGCAAAACGGATACATGCCGCAGGGACGGACCCACACGGCTTGGGAATGATGCAGCCCGAGGGGCACTCCCAGCTGAAAACGGAACTTGGGAAGGTGTCACCTGATATGGTCGGAGATGACGGGATGTTGAGGTAGCGGATGACGCGTGATGAGGAAGCCGGCCCTCACGAGTCCTCCGGACCCGGAGCCTCGGGAGGCTCCGGGGGCACGGGGGGTTCCTCGAGAGCCATCTCCATCTCTGCCGGGGACCAAGGCTGCTTGACCTCCTGAGCCTCCAGAGCGCACCTCGGTGACCCGATGGGCGGCAACCGCGTTCGGCAGGCCGAAAGGCATGCGAACGTAGTTGTGAGGTGGACCCTCGCAACGCCCCACGCGTGAGGGCCATAGGCGCCCCTGAGACAGGGCCCGGTTGGGCCCTGGTATGTCAATGCAGACTCGCAACCCAGCATCCTCGCCTGGATGTGGGGCCACGGCGGGCAAGTGGCGACAGCCGCGCATGACTCTTGACTCCTGTAGCTCCTGGATGTTCCTCGTGATGAACTCCTGAGGGTTTGGCCCTCCTTGCCTCATACCTTCCTGAGGGAAACGTGCCTTGAAGCACGCCTCCAAGTGGTGCCCGAGGATGGCATTGTATGGCAGGCGAATGTGGGCGATGTCGAAGTCGATGAGCTCGGTGCGGTAGTTGCTGCGCTGTCCGAAGGTGACGGGAAGGCGAACTTGCCCTACCGGGACGGTGGAGCCATCGGTGACTCCTGAGAAAGTCTTGGTCGGCTGAAGCTGATCGTATGGCACTTGGAGATTGTTGAATGTCTCGATAGATAGGACGTTGAGTCCAGCTCCGCCGTCGATGAGGGTCCTGGTGACTTGCATGTTGCTGATGACTAGTGAGCAAAGCATGGGGAGGACTCCAGCCGTTGCCGCGCACTTGAGCTGATCCGCTGAGCTGAATGTGATAACGCACAACGACCACCTGAGAGGGTGTGTGGCCTCGGGCTTGGGGAGGACTGCATTCACCCCGCGAGCAAACTGCTTGAAGATGCGCTGAGAGGCTGGGGCCTGAGCGCCACCCAGGATGCAAGCGATCGCGCGCGGCTCCTGGAAGCCCCCATCCCCCTCGTCCTGATGATGGTCTTCGCACCTCCTTGGCGGCTGTGGCAGAGGTGGGAGCCATGCATTGCCTTGAGGGCGGTCCTCACGAGGCTGGTCCCTCCAACCTCCCTCGCGAGGCTGGTCCTGCCAGCGGTCCTTGCGAGGTCTGTCACGCCATCCTTGGTGAGGGCCACGGTCTTCCCAGCGTCCTGCACCTCTTCCTCCTCCTTGGACATAGCCACGATCATTGCGCTCGGGGCGTCGGCCGATACGCCCTTCTCGCATGGCCCTGAGCTCCTGGCATTCGTTGGTGTTGTGGGTGTGGAGGTCGTGGTATACGCAGTACCGGCTGCCTTTGGATGACTCGGGCTGATCCCTGCCTTGCTTGGTATGCGGTTCGCCATGAGCACGGCAGCCCTTGCGCTTCACGTCCTTGACCTTGGGCTTCTTCTCTTGGATCAGCCGGAAGCTCGAGGAGGGAGAGGCGCCCTTCCTCAGCCCTGGCGCATTTGGTCGCCAAGTTGAACAGCTCCAGGGATGTGCACAGGCCTTCATGCATTGCTAGCTCCTCCTTCATCTTGACGTCACGCACGCCCATCGGAGAAGGCTGAGATGATGGCTTCCTCAGTCACCCTGGGGATCATGAGGCAGGCATTGTTGAAGCGCTGGATGTACTTCTGTAGGGTCTCCCCTGGCTGCTGCTTGATGCGGCGCATGTCGCTCATGGCCGGAGGCCGATCCCGAGTGCCTTGGAAGTTGGCGACGAAGTGGGTGCGCATCTCGTCCTAGGAGGAGATCGTGCCGGGAGCCAGGTTCAGGAGCCAGGTTCGGGCTCCGTCCTTGAGCGCCATGGGGAACCAATTCGCCATGACCTTTTCATCCCCGTTGGCGGCTTCGATGCCCAGCTCGTAGAGCTGAAGGAACTCCGCGGGGTCGGCAGTGCCGTCGTAGCGAGGAGGCAGGTCTGGCTTAAACTTGCCGGGCCATGCGACGCTACGTAGCTCGGCGGTGAAGGTGCGACAGCCTGCAGTGGCCACCGGGGCTCTCTGCTGATGCGGAGCTTGCTCATGTGGATTCAGCACCGCTGCACTGGAGCAGCTGGGTCTTGATGCGGTGGCGCTGGAGCGCGATCGCGGCGCTCCGGTGCTGGGAGCACGCGAGCACCTTCTTGGGGACGAGGGATCTCCTGACAGCTCCTTTCTTGTTGCGCGGGCGCCGGACGCGGAGGGTCTCGGCCCGGGGCCACACGCCTTGGAGCCAGGGCGCCTTCTTGACGAGGAGGTGGCGGGGGCATCTCCGGCTCCCTGCCTCCCACGCGGGGTGAAGGGCAAGGCAACGAGAGGGATGGCACGGGGGAGCCCCCTGCGGCGCGGATGAGCTCGGCGACGCGGTCGAGCCACTCCTCGTAGACGTCGTCGACAGGGCGGTAGCGCAGGAGCTCATTCGCCGCGATGAGCGCGGCTCGAGCCTCCATGGGAGCGCGGTGCGCGTGGGACAAAGAACCAGCAGGGGTGAGCGAAGGAGTAGCCGTGCGGCCTTCTCGCCTCACCGATGGATTCAGGAACGAGGCATGCTGCTCGTTCCCCGCCGGGCCGGTGGCGGCATTGGCGGCAGGCGACGGGGAACGACGGGGGTGTCCGCCGACGGGAGCCGTCTGGGCGACTCGAGTGGCGCGAGCAGCCCGGCGCTCGGCGCGGGCTCGGCGAGCGTCAGCCATGGACATGACGGAAGATCACACACGACCAGCGGAAGAAAGATTCCGGCGCACCCCTACCTGGCGCGCCAAATGTCGGATTTTGGGTTCCGGACCCTTGAGGTTCGAACTGCAGGGTGCGACGGAGATCTTTCCCCTACCAGCTCACGCGTTAATGGTTCGCAAGGGATCTAAACTAGGAACGATGAACAACACAAGGGACACAAGATTTATACTGGTTCGGGCCACCGTTGTGGTGTAATACCCTACTCCAGTGTGTGGTGTGGTGGATTTCCTCCGGGGCAGATGAAGAACAGTACAAGGGAAGAACAGCCTCGCGAGGGGCTGTTCTTGAGCTGGTGTGATGGACTGCTTGCGTGAGTCCAGTCGCTTCTCTCTCTCTCTCTCTCTCTCTCTCTCTCTCTCTCTGGTAGGTTCGACATCCTCTTTCTCTCTGGTAGGTTCGACCTCCTCTGGTAGGTTCGACCTCTCTCTGGTGGCTAGTCCTATTTATAGAGGGAGGCCCTGGGCCTCTTCCCAAATAATGAGCGGGAAGGGCGCCAACAATTGGCCATTTCGAAGGGGAACATCTAGTACACTTATCCTGACTAAAGTTGGTCTTGGCTGCCAAAGGCTCGACGGTGACGTTGTCCCGGGATCCATGATGACCTCCGCCCCGCCGCCTCTGCTGGTCTTGGTCTTGTTGCAATCAAGCGGTAACCTTTGCACGATGCCTTGGCACATGCTTGCCTCCTTTGCACCAAAGGGGAAGCGAGGACAACTGCGTGAGGCTGGGCGCGCGTGATCTCGATCGTCATGGCTTGCGTCACGGGCACCCTCGTGAGGTACCTGCCTTGATCTCTCCGCCTCCTCGTGAGCCTTCCCGACGAGGCTGCTCCCGAGGAAGGTTCATGTCGTCCCGCCTCATGAGGCTTGGCCCCTCGCGAGGGTCTTGAGCTTGAGCTGATGAAGCTGGGCCGCGCTGGGCCCCCACTTGAGCCACGCCACAGGCCGCAGGCAGGCAAGTCTGGGGACCCCCGTTCCCAAAACGCCGACAAATCTTGGGAGAGGATTAAATTAATGATACGTAATTGCCCTACACATGGTTTGAATTTGTGGATGATTATACAAAAAATTTATGACGGATTGAATTTTGCTTCTAGAAATCTTTTAGATTTGGCCGCGTGAGGCACTTTTATGGAAATCACTTTAGAAGAAGCTACTAAACTCTTTGATAATATTATGGGTAATTATTCTCAATGGCACACTGAAAGATCTACTAATAAAAAAGTGCATGCGATAGAAGAAATTAATGTTTTGAGTGGAAAGATGGATGAACTTATGAAATTATTTGCTACTAAAAGTGTTTCTTCTGATCCTAATGATATGCCTTTATCTACTTTTATTGAGAATAATAATGAATCTATGGATGTGAATTTTGTTGGTAGGAATAATTTTGGTAACAACGCGTATAGAGGAAACTTTAATCCTAGGTCGTACCCTAGTAATTCCTCTAATAATTATGGTAATTCTTACAACAACTCTTATGGAAATTTTAATAAGATGCCCTCTGAATTTGAGACTAGTGTTAAGGAGTTTATGAATTCGCAAAAGAATTTCAATGCTTTGCTTGAAGAAAAATTGCTTAAAGTTGATGAATTGGCTAGGAACGTTGATAGAATTTCTCTTGATGTTGATTCCTTGAAACTTATATCTATCCCACCTAAGCATGATATCAATGAGTCTCTCAAAGCCATGAGAATTTCCATTGATGAGTGCAAAGAAAGAACCGCTAGGATGCGTATAAGAAAGATTGCTTTGTAAAAGCGTGTTCTTCTAGTTTCTATGAAAATAAAGATGAAGATCTAAAAGTTATTGATGTGTCCCCTATTAAATCTTTGTTTTGCAATATGAATATTGATAATGATGGGACTGAATATGATCCACCTTTACCTAGGAGGCGCTCCAAAAATTCAGAGTTTTTAGATCTTGATGCTAAAATTAATAAAAGTGAGACTGAAGAAGTTAAAACTTTAGATCTCAATGAACCCACTACTTTGGATTTCAAGGAATTTAATTATGATAATTGCTCTTTGATAGATTGTATTTCCTTGTTGCAATTTGTGCTAATTTCTCCACATGCTTATAGTCAACATAAAGCTTTTACTAAACATATCGTTGATGCTTTGATGCAATCTTATGAAGAAAAACTTGAGTTGGAAGTTTCTATCCCTAGAAAACTTTATGATGAGTGGGAACCTACTATTAAAATTAAAATTAAAGATCATGAATGCTATGCTTTGTGTGATTTGGGTGCTAGTGTTTCCACGATCCCAAAAACTTTGTGCGATTTGCTAGGTTTTCGTGATTTTGATGATTGCTCTCTAAACTTACACCTTGCGGATTCCACCATTAAGAAACCTATGGGAAGAATTAATGATGTTCTTATTGTTGCGGATAGGAATTTATGTGCCCATAGATTTTATTGTTCTTGATATAGATTGCAATCCTTCATGTCCTATTATTCTTGGTAGACCTTTCCTTAGAACGATTGGTGCAATTATTGATATGAATGAAGGGAATATTAGATTCTAGTTTCCGTTAAGGAAAGGCATGGAACACTTCCCTAGAAAGAAAATAAAATTACCTTATGAATCTATTATGAGAGCCACGTATGGATTGCCTACCACATATGGCAATACCTAGATCTATCCTTGCTATTATGCCTAGCTAGGAGCGTTAAACGATAACGCTTGTTGGGAGGCAACCCAATTTTATTTTTAGTTTTTTTTTGCTTTTTGCTTCTGTTTAGGAATAAATATTTGATCTAGACTCTGTTTAGATTTTTGTTTTATGTTTTAATTAGTGTTTGTGCCAAGTTTAACCTATAGGATCTTCTTGGATGATAGTTATTTGATCTTGCTGAAAATTCCAGAAACTTTCTATTCACAAAAATAATTGTTAAAAATCACCAGAACGTGATAAAACATTGATTCCAATTGCTTCTGATCAATAAACAAATTGTCTAGATCTTCCTATTTTTTCTGAATTTTTGGAGTTCCAGAAGTTTGCGTTAGTTACAGATTACTACAGACTGTTCTGTTTTTGACAGATTCTGTTTTTCGTGTGTTGTTTGCTTATTTTGATGAATCTATGGCTAGTAAAATAGTTTATAAACCATAGAGAAGTTGGAATAAATTAGGTTTAACACCAATATAAATAAATAATTATTTCATTACAGTACCTTGAAGTGGTGTTTTGTTTTCTTTCGCTAATGGAGCTCACGAGATTTTCTGCTGAGTTTTGTGTTGTGAAGTTTTCAAGTTTTGGGTGAAAGATTTTATGGATTATGGAACAAGGAGTGGAAAGAGCCTAAGCTTGGGGATGCCCAAAGCACCCCAAGATAATATAAGGACACCTAAAAGCCAAAGCTTGGGGATGCCCCGGAAGGCATCCCCTCTTTCGTCTACTTCCATCGGTAACTTTGCTTGGAGCTATATTTTTATTCACCACATGATATGTGTTTTGCTTTGAGCGTCTTGTATTATTTGAGTCTTTGCTTTTTAGTTTACCACAATCATCCTTGATGTATACACCTTTTTATGAGAGACACACATGATTCGGAATTTATTAGAATACTCTATGTGCTTCACTTATATCTTTTGAGCTATATAGTTTTTACTCTGTGTGCTTCACTTATATCTTTTAGAGCACGGTGATGGTTTTGTTTTATAGAAACTATTATTCTCTCATGCTTCACTTATATTATTTTGAGAGTCTTAAACAACATGGTAATTTGCTTAAATTGGGAAATTAATCCTAATTTGTTAGGAATTCAAGATTAGTAAAAAAACGTTCTTATGAGTGTGCTGAATGCTAAGAGAAGTTTGATGCTTGATGATTGTTTTGAGATATGGAGGTAGTGATATTAAAGTTGTGCTAGTTGAGTAGTTGTGAATTTGAGAAATACTTGTGTTGAAGTTTGCCAGTCTCGTAGCATGCACGTTTGGTAAACGTTATGTAACAAATTTGAAGCATGAGGTGTTCTTTGATTGTCCTCCTTATGAGTGGAGGTCGGGGACGAGCGATGGTCTTTTCCTACCAATCTACCCCCCTAGGAGCATGCGCGTAGTGCTTGGTTTTTTATGAATTGTAGATTTTTGCAATAAGTATGTGAGTTCTTTATGACTAATGTTGAGTCCATGGAGTATACGCACTCTTACCCTTCCATCATTGCTAGCCTCTTTGGTACCATGCATTGCCCTTTATCACATTGAGAGTTGGTGCAAACTTCGCCGGTGCATCCAAACCCCGTGATATGATACGCTCTTTCACACATAAATCTCCTTATATCTTCCTCAAAACAGCCACCATACCTACCTATTATGGCATTTCCATAGCCATTCCGAGATATATTGCCATGCAACTTTCCACCGTTCCGTTCATCATGACACG
This sequence comes from Aegilops bicornis, assembly GCA_021605145.1. Taxonomy (NCBI): domain Eukaryota; kingdom Viridiplantae; phylum Streptophyta; class Magnoliopsida; order Poales; family Poaceae; genus Aegilops; species Aegilops bicornis. The sequence continues at coordinate 637,478,266 of CM038675.1, forward strand.
TTCATCATTGTCATATTGCTTTGCATGATCATGTAGTTGACATCATATTTGTGGCAAGGCCACCATTCATAATTTTCATACATGTCACTCTTGATTCATTGCTATCCCGGTATACCGCCGGAGGCATTCATATAGAGTCATACTTTGTTCTAGTATCGAGTTGTAATCATTGAGTTGTAAAAAAATAGAAGTGTGATGATCATCATTCATATAGCATTGTCCCAATAAAAAAAGAGAAAGGCCAAAAAAAAAGAAGGCCCCCAAAAAAGAGGGGGACAATGGTACTAACCTTTTTCCACACTTGTGCTTCAAAGTAGCACCATGATCTTCATGATAGAGAGTCTCTTATTTTGTCACTTTCATATACTAGTGGTAATTTTTCATTATAGAACTTGGCTTGTATATTCCAACAATGGGCTTCCTCAAATGCCCTAGGTCTTCATGATCAAGCAAGTTGGATGCACACCCACTTAGTTTCTTTTGTTGAGCTTTCATGCATTTATAGCTCTAGTGCATCAGTTGCATGGCAATCCCTACTCCTTGCATTAACATCAATCGATGGGCATCTCCATAGCTCATTGATTAGCCGCGTTGATGTGAGACTTTCTCCTTTTTTGTCTTCTCCACATAACCCCCATCATTATATTCTATTCCACTCATAGTGCTATATCCATGGCTCACGCTCATGTATTGCGTGAAGGTTGAACAAGTTTGAGATTACTAAAGTATGAAACAATTGCTTGGCTTGTCATCGGGGTTGTGCATGATGAGAGCATTCTTGTGTGACAAAAATGGAGCATGACTAAACTATATGATTTTGTACGGATGAACTTTCTTTGGCCATGTTATTTTGAGAGGACATAATTGCTTAGTTAGTATGCTTGAAGTATTATTACTTTTATGTCAATATTAAACTTTTATCTTGAATCTTTCGAATCTGAATATTCATACTATAATAAAGAGAATTACATTGAAATTATACTAAGTAGCTTTCCACATCAAAAATTCTGTTTTTATCATTTACCTACTCGAGGACGAGCAGAAATTAAGCTTGGGGATGCTTGATACGTCTCCAACGTATCTATAATTTTTTATTGTTCCATGCTATATTATATTCTGTTTTGGACATTAATGGGCTTTATTATACACTTTTATATTATTTTTGGGACTAACCTATTAACCGGAAGCCCAGCCCAGAATTGTTGTTTTTTGCCTATTTCAGAGTTTCGCAGAAAAAGAATTATCAAACGGAGTCCAAACAGAATGAAACCTTCGGGAACATGATTTTTGAAACGAACGTGATCCAGAGGACTTGGACCCTACGTCAAGACATTAACCAGGAAGGCATGAGGTAGGGGGCGCGCCTACCCCCCTGGGCGCACCCTCCACCCTCGTGGGCCCCATGTTGCTCACCGACGTACTTCTTCCTCCTATATATACCTACGTACCCCCAAACTACCATATACGGAGCCAAAAACCTAATTCCACCGCCGCAACCTTCTGTACCCGTGAGATCCCATCTTGGGGCCTTTTCGGGAGCTCCGCCGGAGGGGGCATCGATCACGGAGGGCTTCTACATCAACACCATAGCCTCTCGATGATGTGTGAGTAGTTTACCTCGGACCTTCGGGTCCATATTTATTAGCTAGATGGCTTCTTCTCTCTTTTGGATCTCAACACAATGTTCTCCCTCTCTCGTGGAGATCTATTCGATGTAATCTTCTTTTTGCGGTGTGTTTGTTGAGACCGATGAATTGTGGGTTTATGATCAAGTTTATCTATGAACAATATTTGAATCTTCTCTTAATTCTTTTATGTATGATTGGTTATCTTTGCAAGTCTCTTTGAATTATCAGTTTGGTTTGGCCTACTAGATTGATCTTTCTTGCAATAGGAGAAGTGCTTAGCTTTGGGTTCAATCTTGCGGTGTCCTTTCCCAAAGTGATGAGGGGCAGCAAGGCACGTATTGTATTGTTGCCATCGAGGATAACAAGATGGGGTTTATATCATATTGCATGAGTTTATCCCTCTACATCATGTCATCTTACTTAAAGTGTTACTCTTTTCTTATGAACTTAATACTCTAGATGCATCTTTGGATAGCGGTCGATGTGTGGAGAAATAGTAGTAGATGCAGGCAGGAGTCGGTCTACTTGTCTCGGACGTGATACCTATATACATGATCATACCTAGATATTCTCATAACTATGCTTAATTCTCTCAATTGCTCAATAGTAATTTGTTCACCCACCGTAATACTTATGCTCTCAAGAGAAGCCACTAGTGAAACCTATGGCCCCGGGTCTATTTTCCATCATATTAATCTTCCAGCACTTAGCTATTTTTATTGCCTTTTATTTTACTTTGCTTCTTTATCATAAAAATACCAAAAATATTATCTTATCATATCTACCAGATCTCACTCTCGTAAGTGACCGTGAAGGGATTGACAACCCCTTTATTGCGTTGGTTGCGAGGATTTATTTGTTTGTGTAGGTGCGAGGGACACGTGTGTGGCCTCCTCTTTGGATTGATACCTTGGTTCTCAAAAACTGAGGGAAATACGTACGCTGCTTTACTGCATCACCCTTTCCTATTCAAGGAAAAACCAACGCAGTGCTCAAGAGGTAGCACCCTCCACGGGGTCCTGTTCATCCAGCCCCAACCGGCTCGATCGATCGGGGTCCTGTTCATCTAGAGGCAACACCACGGGGGCCTGTTCATCCACCCCCACCAGGAACTGTTGATCCACCCCCCCCCCCCCCCCGCAACGCTCACTATTCATCCAGAGGCAGCATCGATCGGCTTGATTAGCGGCGATGGCGAAGGAATCGCTCGATCGGGTTCAGTTAACAGCCATCGATCGATCGCTTGGGTTCAGTAACGCGTAGCCTGCAGTGCAATCGCTCGAGTTCAGTTAGAGCCCAACGCCTCGCACCCACGCGTGTGCGTGTACGAGAGAAACGTGCATCGCTCGGCCCCGACCACCCACCATAACCGGAAACACCCCGATATTTTTCTCGCCCTCGCTTCTACCACGGTTTTTTCCATCATGGACAGCCCAAAGAATGTCATGCAACTGCGTCTCCAGCCCGCCCAGGACGGAAAGCCCATTTTCTGTCATGACTTTTTGTCATAGAAGTAGGACCCCACCACATCAATGATGATACCGGGTTTTGTCACAATTATCGTCATAGAAGTGCCATAAGTATGACAGAAAAAAAATTCGTTTGGCCCAAAATGTCACGGATGTGTCTTTTTTTTGTAGTGTAGTCACCCACAAGCACCAATCTATAGTTTCGGTAACAAGATTGAACAGAGATGAACTAGGGTTTGAGATGAGATGGTGCTTTTGAAGATTTTGATGGATATTGCCCTCCCCAAGATGGGAGAGTTATTGGTGATGCTGATGACGATGATTTCCCCCTCCGGGAGGGAAGTTCCCCCGGCGGAATCGCTCCACCGGAGGGCAAAAGTGCTCCTGCCCAAGTTCCGCCTTGAGACGGCAAGGCTCATTCCGAAAGTCCTCTCCTTATTTTTTCTAGGTCAAAATGACCTATATACCAGAAGATGGGAACCGGAGGTGGGCCTGGGTGAGCACAACCCACCAGGGCATGCCTGGGCTCCCCGGCGCGCCCAGGTGGGTTGTGCCCACCTGGTGGGCCCCCTCTGGTAGTTATTTGCTTCAATATTCCTCAAGTGTTCCATAAAAAATCCTCGTGAAGTTTCAGCTTGTTCGAAGTTGTGCAGAATAGGTGGCCTGACGTAGCTTTTCTAGGTCCAGATTTCCAGCTGCCGGAATTCTCCCTCTTTGTGTATACCTTGCATATTATGAGAGAAAAGGTATTATAATTACTCCAAAAAGCATTATTATGTATAAAAACATCATAAATAATAGTAAGAAAACATGATGCAAAATGGACATATCAACTCCCCCAAGCTTAGACCTCGCTTGTCCTCAAGCGAAAACCGAAATAAAAAAACATGTCCACATGCTTTGAGAGAGAGGTGTCGATAAAAAGAAAACACGGACATAGAAGCATCATGTAGATTATTATAACAGCAACAAACTTAAACATAAGACTCTTATCATAAAGCTCTTATCATAGACTTCTCATGAATAAGTGACAATTCATCACACTATTGAAGTATAAAGCAAAAACTCTATTAGAAACCATGTATTCCGAATATAGTCATACGTGCTTATGGAAAAGAACTTGCATGACATATTTTGTCCTACCCTCTCGTGGCAGCGGGGTCCTATTGGAAACTAAGGGATATTAAGGCCTCCTTTTAATAGAGTATCGGACCAAAGCATTAGCACTTAGTGAATACATGAACTCCTCAAACTACGGTCATCACCGGGAGTGGTCCCCACTATGGTCACTCCAGGGTTGCCGGATCATAACACGTAGTAGGTGACTATAACTTGCAAGATAGGATCAAGAACACAAATATATTCATGAAAACATAATAGGTTCAGATCTGAAATATTGGCACTCGGGCCCTAGTGACAAGCATTAAGCATAGCAAAGTCATAGCAACATCAATCTTAGAACATAGTGGATACTAGGGATCAAACCCTAACAAAACTAACTCGATTACATGGTAAATCTCATCCAACCCATCACGGTCCAGCAAGCCTATGATGGAATTACTCACGAACGGTGCTGAGCATCATGAAATTGGTGATGGAGGATGGTTGATGATGATCATGGCGACGGATTTCCCTCTTCGGAGCCCCGAACGGACTCTAGATCTGCCCTCCCAAGGAAGAACGGGGCTTGGCGGCGGCTCCGTATCCTAAAACACGATGAATCCTTCTCTCTGTTTTTTTTCTCCCCGAAAGTGAATATATGGAGTTGGAGTTGAGATCCGTGGAGGTCCAGGGGGCCCACAAGGTCGGAGGGCGTGCCCCCAACCTTGTAACTAGGGTGTGGGCCTCCTGCTGCTGATTCTTTCGCCAATATTTTTTTATTAATTCCAAAAGTTATCTCCATTGATTTTCAGGTCATTCCGAGAACTTTTTATTCTGCAGAAAAATAACACCATGGCAATTCTGCTGAAAACAGCGTCAGACCGGGTTAGTTCCATTCAAATCATGAAAGATAGAGTCCAAAATAAGGGCAAAAGAGTTTGAAAAAGTAGATACGTTGGAGACCTATCAACGGTTACTAGAGTTAATTCGTGTGCAATTCTGTGTATACTAAAAACTTTGAAAAATGCATACTAGTTGCTTGCGATGGCTAGGAGTATCGCACACAATGCGTGTGCGAGTACTCGTGTGTGATGATTAGTAAGTTACACATACATTTCCTTATGTTAACACGTGTCCGGTAACACGTGACACCACATATGCTTGTCGGGTTGTGTGCTCAAGTCTTCCCGCGCTCCAGTGAAGGCTTCCCGAGCTCCAAAGGGATGAATTGTAAAATCCCCAATCCCCTAGCCAGCTGCTAGCTATAAATAACCACAGCAATGGCCGCCGCCGGCGACTCGCTATTGATCCACTTGCTAGCTATTTACCCACACATATTGGTATACCCCCGACGACTGACGACAGGATGGAGTTGCGCGATGGGAATGGGCGTCGGAGATCATAGTTTAGGTTAATTAATTATACCTCCAGAGCCGGATGATTCCGGCTCTGGAGGTATAATTAATTAACATAATCTAAGATCAAATAACTAAAGCTTCTCCAACATGATCATGCGCCGGCCCCAACCGCTAGCAGAGCGCGCGCGGAGGGACGACGTGACCCGAGCGAGACTTGGCGCCTAAACGACGAGTAGAGCGCGCAGAGGGACGTGACCCAGGGGCGCCTAAACGGTGAGTAGAGCGCGCGGAGGCACGCGAGCAGAGAGCGCCACGGCCGCCTAAACTACGAGCAAGCACATGCATAATTATTTCATATAGTAGATGAACATAGCGAGGAATAGCCGTCCAACAATAGTATTTTCGACACCATGCATTAATATATTCTTAGTTAATTCTAAGGTCAAAGTTTGGTACTACAAAATACAAAGGGGGCCAATAAAGAATAAACCACGACAGAGGTAGTACCTATACGAACACACACGCCCAATATGAAAGAAAATGTGGGTCAAACTCTAGTTGAAAAGGGCAACAATGTCTAACTCCATCTTACAAAAGGTACAAAAGCACGAGGATTAATTGTTCATCGAGTTTACACATAACCCGGATTGAACAGGGCAATAACATCTAACTCAACCAAAGTTTTTGGCAGTCGCAATCAAATGGATCGGTCTGATCCATAAAATCAATATCCCGGTACAAAAGATCTACTGGTCCATGATGATGACAAGTTGTTCTAAATATAAGCCGAGCACGATCAGAAGCCCTTAGGTCCACCTGAAACTTCTTTTTATGTTGTTCCACATACAGTTCTGTGAGAAATTTCTTGTTCAAAAAATTAATCCTCACGGATAATAGCGCCCTCGCATTCAACATGAATAATGTGACAAAGTTAGTGTTTGCACTATTGGATGCATATCCTTCCAGCATTACTATCTTCAAACGAATGTCATGAGCTATGAGAAAATCCCGACGCTTCTTGAACCATCGATTGGTTATACCTTTTTCTCCATGTGTTAGTGCCTAAATAGAGATGAAGATTGAAAACAGTTAATGTCTAAAAAATATTATGTTGAAAGAGCCATAGCAAAACGATTAATTATAGTACATTATATATGGGCATCCAATATGCGTGAAATCGTCACCTTTATATACAAACTCTCTAGACATGGAAAGCATTGCAGGAAGGCAATAATGATGTTGAGATCAAAACACCACATACTGATATATAAGGTCTTGATAGGATCCACCACCACTTATAGGATGGACAAGCTATTCATTGAGAATAGAACATAATATTAGCACTCAAATTGTACTCCAAGATGATGCTTAACTTCTGCGCACAAACAAAAAAAAAGAAAATTACAAAAGTGTACATGAATAATATACAATACCTCAATAGGTGTGGAGGCAAAAACCATCTCGAACCATTTAAACGGATCACGAATTGCACCCAAGGTCTCCAGTTTAGGCGCAGACGCCATAGTTATTTGCGAAGGTTTATAACAACAATCAAGGAGCAACCTTTGAAGTGAAGAGGCATCTTCGATGATGAGCTCATGTCCTTCAAAACGAATTCCAATGCTTACAAGGTGAGGCGACTTTATTTTGAGACAAGGGATATGGATTCCATTTCCAAAAATAAACACCAAACCCTCCAGGGCAGGGCAACTGGAGTGGATGATGCTGTGCTGTGAGGCCTCCGACAGATGAACCAACACAAGCGCAAGTTTTTTCAGGAGTTGGAGTTGAAGCATTTGTACCAGATTGTCTGCTAGATGGCACCGGTCAAGGTGGCAGTGTGGAGAGAGGAGGAAAACCATGAGATGGGCATCAGTGGTGAGGACACAGATGCAGCTCTTGGTGGTAACCTATCGCTGTAGTAATGGTAGAACTCAAGCTGCTGGAGTTTATCGAATTGACGGGATGTCAGCTGATACGTCTCCAATGTATCTATAATTTATGATGTATTCATGCTATTATATTATCCATCTAGGATGTTTTATGGCCTTTATTATACACTTATATATTATTTTTGGGACAAACCTATTAACCGGAGGCCCAGCCCAAAATGTTGTTTTCTTGCCTATTTCAGTGTTTCGCAGAAAAGGAATATCAAACGGAGTCCAAACGGAATGAAACCCTTGGGAGAGTTATTTTTGGAACGGAAGCAATCCAGGAGACTTGGAGTAGACGTCAGGGAAGCTTCGAGGAAGCCACGAGGCGGGAGGCGCGCCTACCCCTCGGGCGCGCCCCACCCTCGTGGCTCCTGACCGACTTCTTTCGCATATATATATATATATATATACATATATATATATATATATATATATATATCCATATACCCTAAAAACATCGGGGGAGCAAAATAGATCGGGAGTTCCGCCGCTGCAAGCCTCTGTAGCCACCAAAAACCAATCGGGACCTGCTCAAGACCGCCGAGGGGGGGGATCCATCACCGATGGCCATCTTCATCATCCCGACGCTCTCCATGATGAGGAGGAGTAGTTCACCTCGGGCCGAGGGTATGTACCAAGAGCTATGTGTTTGATCTCTCTCTCTCTCTCTCGTGTTCTTGAGGTGGTACGATCTTGATGTATCGCGAGCTTTGCTATTATAGTTGGATCTTATGATGTTTCTCCCCGAGGGAGTCCTGGATTAGGGGTGTCCGGATAGCGAACTATCACCGTTGGCGGACTCCGGACTATGAAGATACAAGATTGAAGACTTCGTCCCATGTCCGGATGGGACTTTCCTTGGCGTGGAAGGCAAGCTTGGCGATACGGATATGTAGATCTCCTACCATTGTAACCGACTACTGTGTAACCCTAACCCTATCCGGTGTCTATATAAACCGGAGGGTTTTAGTCCGTAGGAACAACAATCATACCATAGGCTAGCTTCTAGGGTTTAGCCTCTCACGATCTCGTGGTAGATCTACTCTTGTACTACCCATATCATCAATATTAATCAAGCAGGAGTAGGGTTTTACCTCCATCGAGAGGGCCCGAACCTGGGTAAAAACATCGTGTCCCTTGTCTCATGTTACCATCCGCCTAGACGCACAGTCCGGGATCCCCTACCCGAGATCCGTCGGTTTTGACACCGACATTGGTGCTTTCATTGAGAGTTCCTCTGTGTCGTCGCTATCAGGAAGGATGCCTCATCCCGTCTTTAAAGACGACACTATTGCTAAAGGAGCTTTGGCCACCGGCCAAACTCTCCGGCTAGGCGGTTTTCTTATGACCGCTGTTCGCCGCCGCTACCGATGATGACTTCTCGGGTCATCGAAAGCAATCTTCACGTTAACTCGGAACTCGCCGAGCAGTTAGATCCAATGGAGCTCTCTTCCTTGAACGAGCTCTTGGATCGCATCGCCGCCCTGGGAGTCGCTATAGACTGTGATCAGATTGGGCCTAAAACCGCTCTGGGAGAGATCAACTCTCCCCAGGCTACCCACCACGTTGCTGTGGTAGAGGAACAATACGGTGACTCTTCTCCTACCTTAAGGACGAGCTATGTCCGGATTCCTGACCCCTCCATGCCGGATTCCCGCGGAGGGGTGGACACCACTCAAGTCCTGAACTTAAAGTCAGCAAAGAAAGCTAGATTCATTGGACAACCTCCAGAACCCAAGCTTCTAAGTTTGGAAACTTCTTGGCCTCGAATCTTAGATCGGACGGGTTCGAATTTAATTCCACCCGCCCACCCAAACATAAGCGATCTATCCCAAATCCGCAAGAGCACGGTGAAACAAAGACATCATTCTTGGGCCAGATTCCTCCTGGTTATGGACATGATAAAGGACTGCCGCGAGGAGGACGCAATCTCATTCTTCTGCAATAATTGCACGGACAAGGGAATCCTAAATGCCATAAGTCATCATGAAATTACACGCTTCGCTGACTTGGCGTCCATAGTACGAAAGTACTGTGCGATGGAGAGCGCCTGGAAAACCGAAATCGAATTTTGGGATAATCCGGCCCCGAATACGACCCTAGTCCGAAATAAAAGGGTGCATCATCTCCAGGCTACTGGGTTACATAACAAAAAGCATAAACCCCCCAAAGGGCATGGAACCGTCTTTGGAGGGATGGCTCAATGGACCACCGCAAAATTCATAGCAAGAGGGCGCCACTCCAACTCATAGCCTTAGATCATGTTGGATACTACGGCGGTGGCCAAAAGTGGCGAAAGAGCTCCTAGCTCCAGAGCACCAGCCCAAAGCAATACCAAGACGGTATTAACAGTCTTGAGACTTTCGCATCAAATAATATGCGGAAACGAACACTCCGCAGCCTTGTCAAGTCTACCAGATAGCAACAATAAATCCATGGGTGACACGGCTATTACCTTTAACGCCTTGATGAACCTAAATTCCAAACAGCCCGAGCACCGGCCGCATTGGTCCTCGGTCCAATAGTGGGCGGCTTCGCCTTACCAAGGTACTCATGGACGGCGGCAATGATTAAACCTCATCTACGAGGAAACCCTTCGAAAAATGGAAATAGACTGGAGCCGCATTGAGCGAAGCAGCACAACCTATAGAGGAATGATCCCCAGTCGGGAAGCATGCTGTACAGGAAAGATCACACTAGATGTGGTGTTCGGCACGCCGGACAATTATAGGTCCGAGGAGGTCACATTCCAAGTGGCTCCGTTCAGCAGCGGGTATCACGCTCTATTAGGGCGAAAGGCATTCACAATTTTTCAAGCTATACCCCATTACGGGTACATGAAGCTCAAAATGCCCGGACCCAACGGAATTATCACTCTCGCTAGTGACCCGGACATAGCGCTCCGCGCTGAAAATAAAACAGCCGCACTTGCCCTTGAGGCACTATCCGAAGCCCTAGCGGCAGAGGAACTCACTGCACTGTGCTCCACGATGAACAGGGACGATGTGATACTCAATAAGAGATCCAAGTCCACCTCTTTTAAACCGGCAGACGAAATAGTCAAATTCCAAGTCCATCCAATGGACCCTACAAAAACGGCTTCCATAGGGGCACAATTAAACCCTGATGTGGACGCTGCATTGCGAGAATTCCTACGCGAAAATTGGGACATTTTTTGCCTGACACCCTTCAGACATGCCAGGAATCCCATGCCGGCTGGCAGAGCACAGCCTAAATATCCTAAAAGGATTCAAGCCAGTCAAACAAGCTCTTCGGCGTTTCTCCGGACCCAAGAGACAGGCCATGGGAGAGGAGCTAGCTAAACTATTGGAGGCCGGATTCATCAGAGATATTAAACATCCGGACTGGCTAGCAAACCTGGTAATGGTACCAAAGAAGGACAAATCATGGCGCCTATGTGTCGATTTTAAGGACCTTAACAAGGCTTGCCCAAAGGATCCCTTCCCTCTCCCCCGCATCGATCAAATCATCGACGCTACCGCAGGACACGATTCATTGTGTTTCCTCGACGCATACTCCGGCTACCACCAAATTAAGATGGCAGAGCCAGACCAAGCCGCATCGGCATTCATCACTCCATACGCCCATTCTGCTTCAACACAATGCCCTTTGGGCTCAAAACGCCAGCGCAACATATCAGCGCATGATTCGTACATGTCCGGCAAACCAGATCGGCAAAACAGTGGACGACACGTAGACGATGTGGTCGTCACATCCAAGCATGTCGAAACCCTAGTCGACGACTTGAGGCTCACATTCGATAATCTCCGAACATATGACATCAAGCTCAACCGGAAAAATGTGTTTCGGGCGTGCATCACCGGAAAGCTCTTGGGCTTCATTGTATCCGTAGAGGAATTGAAGCAAACCCAGCCAAGATCCGAGCTCTGTCACAATTGGATATCCCCAAAGACCTCAAACAAATACAAAATTGATTTGGATGTGTGGCGGCTCTAAGCCGCTTTATCTCCCGCTTAGGAGAAAAGGCATTACCCTTTATCGCCTCCTCCGCGCACCGAACACTTCGAGTGGACGGATGCTGCCACGGCCGGACTCGAAGAAATCAAAGCCATATTGGCAACAAATCCGGTCCTGGCCGCGCCCAACATGGGCGAACCAATGCTATTATATATCGTAGCAACCCATCAAGTTGTAAGTGTGGTGCTCGTTGTCGAATGAGAAACGGACGGACACAAGTTCCCTCTCCAAAAACCAGTTTACTACGTGTCCACTGTCCTAACTCCATGCAAGTCACAGTACCCGCATTATCAAAAGATAGCATACGCGGTGTTCATGGCATCCCGGAAGCTGCGACACTACTTCCAAGAGTGTTCGATAACAGTAGCCTCCGAAGTACCTCTTAATGACATTATAAACAACCGCGATGCGACGGGCCGGATTGCTAAATGGGCCATTGAGCTCCTCCCATTCGACATAACCTACAAGCCACGGTGAGCTATTAAGTCGCAAGTTTTGGCTGACTTCATCGCTGAATGGACTGAAGCCGAACTCCCTAAAGAGTACGGCGCATATTCCAACTGGATCATGCACTTCGACGGCTCCAAAATGTTGGGCGGCCTGGGGGCTGGCGTCGTTCTGACGTCCCCAAACGGAGATACAGTCCAATACGTACTTCAAATAATGTACACGGACTCCAACAACGCAGCCGAATACGAGGCCCTTCTACATGGTCTCCGGATGGAAGTCTCCATGGACATTCAACGCCTAGAGGTGCACGGGGATCCGAACCTCGCGATATCCCAAATAAATGGGGACTTTGATGCCAAGGATCCGAAAATGGCAGCTTATCGCAATGCCGTCCTAAAAATGTCAGCTCGGTTTGAGGGGCTCGAATTTCACCACATAGCCCGGGATAACAACCAGGCAGCAGACGTGTTGGCATGCATTGGCGCAAAGCGCGATGCCGTCCCCCCAACATCTTCCTAGAGAGGCTTTTCAAGCCATCCGTACTATGGGAGGGAGAGTGCGGAAATAACAACCCGGACCCAACCACACCGCCCCACACCGAACATTCCGACATAGTTGGTGGTCCCGCCAACGAAATAACACCGTCAGCCCACGCAATAATGGCAGTCATTGCCCCATGGACAGAACCATTCCTAGACTACCTAACTAGGCAGGAACTTCCCGAGGACCAAAATGAGGCCCGCTGCATAGTGCAGCGGTCTAAAGCCTATAAGGTCCATGAGGGACAGCTTTATAAGAAAAGCACAACCGGAGTCCTTCAAAGGTGTATCTCCGAAGAGGAAGGGCGGAATCTCCTGGCTGAAATTCATGCCGGACTCGGTGGGCACCATGCCGCAGCCCGGGCCCTTGTAGGCAAGGCCTTCAGACAGGATTTTATTAGCCGACGGCGGGCAGATGCTTTCGGGACTTAGTCCAACGATGCGTCGGTTGCCAGCTCTTTGCTAATGAAAGCCACATGCCACCCACCACCCTCAAAACTATACCCATCACCTGGCCCTTCGCGGTCTGGGGGCTTGACATGGTTGGACCCCTTAAAGGAGGAACCCACAAGCAAAAATATCTATTGGTCATGGTGGATAAATTCACCAAATGGATAGAGGCCAAGCTCAGAAGACGGCGAATCCGGACCGGTGATAGACTTCATATCGGGGTAGTACACCGATACGGCGTCCCCATAGCATCATCACCGATAATGGCACGAACTTCACGGCCGACGAGGTCAAACTCTGGTGCAAAACATGGGCATCAAGCTCGACTACGCTTGATCTATCACCCCCAAACTAACGGTCAAGTCGAGCGAGCAAACGGTCTAATCATGAGCGGCATTAAACCCAGACTAGTGCGGTCCCTCAAGGAATCTAACACGCCTTTGGGTAGAGGAGCTCGACTCCGACTGGGGCTGCGGACCACGCCGAATCGCACTACCGGATTCACACCATTTTTATGGTATACGGCGCAGAGGCAGTTTTGCCTGCGACATAATTCATGACTCACCTCGGCGTGCGCATGTACGAAGAAAGAGAAGCCGAGCTCGATCGGCGGGACAGCTTGATGCCTTGGAGGAGGAGCGTGACGTGGCAAAAGCTCGTTCCGCATTCTATCAACAGCAGGCTCGAAGATATCAAAGCAGGGAAGTACGGGCCAAATCTTACAATGTTGGCGAACTAGTTCTACGCCTGCCGGACACGAAAAAGGACAAACTCAAGCCCAAATGGGAGGGTCCCTTCATCATCGACCAAGTCCTGACCGGCGGAGCGTATCGTCTGCGAAACGCATCGGATAATCGACTCGAGCCGAACCCATGGAACGCAGCCCGTCTCCGAAGATTCTACGCCTAGCGCCGGATTCTGAGTTCGTCTCCTTCCTCCGTCTATATTTTATACTTTAAGCTATCTTTTATTTCTCTCCTTCTCCCTCCTTTTTCCGAAGCCGTTAAAGGCTCGCTGCATTGTTCGCGACACACTTGACGCGCTATCCGCGCTCATTATACTGGGGCTTCTTTAACAGAAGCTTATTTATACGGGCTTTATGCCCAACACATGTGTCACACTTCCACATGTACCTTTTATTCACCACTATATGCATCGATATGACTTAAGTTTTGGCCAAGCTGGGTTGTCTGGCTCCTGTGCTTACCCCTACGTTCTCGATTGTTCGGCTAGGTGGTAAAGGGAGCACCTCTGCGATTGTTACCGCCGGTCACGAACGTGTACCTCAGACTGGGTGAAGCCGAAGCTAAGCGTTCTTAAGGGAATATTGGTCGGTGAACTAAAAGACAATTTTTATTTTTCATTTATCTGCCCCAGATGCTTTTACGCTTTTTCGCAGTCCGGACATGCACTTTAGGGCATGCCTCTCAGGGAAAGGAACCCCTAACGGAACTTTTCTCCCTGGAAGATGTTTCTTACTAACCATGTAATATAACATAACTAGTTGGGCACTTGTCTGATAAAGCATGCATGACCCCTACGCCTGGTCTCCACGCATGCCCCGGTTTTACATAACCGCGAGGGTATTCGGACACACTCCGGACTATTGGGTCCCGAGGTTGAAGCGAAAAGGTCCGCTACGACAAACGATCTACAATCCGGCTAGAAGGCATTTTTCATGTCATTTTAAAATTACATAGTCAAATTGACTGATTGTATTCCTCTTCAATGCCGTCTAATAGGTTGTCTAGTTTACAGTCCTGCTGGGAATACTTTGCGGCCAACTCTACTTGGCCGTACACTAAGCTCACAGGGATCTCCTTCCCGCCGGGCCCCACAGGTCCGACCTTGGCCATGTGGTTTGGGTCCGCCGTGTACCGCGTCTTCACCATGGCCTGTGCCTCCTGGCGCTTTGACGACAGCCGATATCTTCCATAGTCGGAAGGCCGCTGCCGTGCTCCTCAAGCTTCTCTGCAAGCTTTCCAAGGCCTTCGTAGGGAGATAGATGGCCACAAGGCACAGGCGACGCCTTCCATTACTGTCGAACTCGTTCGATGCAGCTTGCAATAGCTCGAAGAAGGTCACCCGTAGAACCGGCATTTCCTCTTCAGGACAACCCGTGAGCATACCTACGGACATAACTCATTAATTGACTTCCTCGCCGAACTCTTTTTCAAAGTTCGCTCAAGCACTTACTATAAATGCCGCGACGAAGTCGCCGATTCTCCTTCACGGAGTCAGACAGCTGGGCACAAACATCCTTTAGTTCCTCACCCAGCTGGGTGTTGGCATCTTGGAGATTATTTTTCTCTTGCCTCACCCTTGTAAGCACATTCTCGCCGGCCTTCAACCGACGCAAGAGCTGTTGCTTGTCCGGATCTAGTCCGGCGCCATCTGCAATATTATTGTCAGATTTACACACACGACGCACTTCACAAACTATTTATCTTTTGAAGTATATATTACCAGAGGGGGTCTCTGTGGCTCCCCCTATAGCGGCTAGTGCGGCCTCAAGTTGGGCCTTGCATTCTTCAAGCTCCTGGGACAGTCAGTTATTCTTTTTTGTAAGATCCTGCATAACAAATGATCCTTAAATCAGTTATTCTAACTATTTTAAGTCTCGGGGGCTACTGGCATATATAACTGTCAAATTTCCTCACCCGTATGTCCTTTACATACTGCTCCGTGGCTCTGGCTAGACCATCTTGAGCGGCACAGAGGTGCGCATCTCCCGAATTGAAGGCATCCAATTCCTCTTGGGAGAAACATGCGTCACGAAGAACTGTCCGGTGACGCCTGTGATTCATGGCGCTCTCCACCTCGGAGTTGGTGGTGGACAATCTATCGGCATCCTCTGTCGGAGGAGCATCCGACGCACGCCTCGTGCTCGCCTCCGCTTCTGGACCCGGCTTTGGAGCCTGGCTGGCGGAGGCTCGATTGACAACCTCTCCGGACTCAGTCCGGCGAGCGCACTTTTTCCTGAAAAGAGCACCAGCGTTAGTACGCGCCTTCCAGGAATCAATCCTGGGAATATGGTGACGCATCATACCGTTGCGGCGGCGTTTCGATCCGTACCGCACTTCTTTTAGCACAGGGCCGTCACGCCCCTTGTTGGCTAGCCGCCGCGGGCTCGGCCTCCTGCCTTGAAGGCACCCCCTGCAAAACACATTGGTATACGGTGATCAAAAATAAGCACGGATGGGTCATTACCAGAAGTATTGGGACCTCGGTCTCAGTTACCTGTGAGACTGGAAGTATTCCGGGGTAATCGGCCGTAATGGCAACCAAGGCATTATCGATGCTCAGTTGGCGATATACCCCATCAATCAGCTCCACCAATATATCCGGATCCTCTTGGGAGGCCGGATCGAGGAGCCTTTCCGGATCCTCGGGTTGTGGAGGTGGGCTGTTTATGTCTTTACAACTGGCGCAGTTCCTGGATCAAAATCACAAAATGAGATACCTAACCATGGGAATACGGATCGGATGTGCAAAAATGAAATGTCCGCTTACCTAGCTTCGAGGGCTGTTCATAGAAAATCCGTTCAATGGACTGACGCGGAGAAAATCTTCCTCTTCTCCCTTGTACAGCGCGGACAAGGTCTTCACCAGATCGGCGACCGATCCCGGCCCCTTACGGCCATGACGGGTGGCATCGTCCTCCCCGTTGAAATCCCACATGGGGTGGCCCCTGTACTGGAGCGGCTGCACACCCCGCATAATGCATGTGGCCATGACACCAATCATGGTCAGTCCGGAATGAGCTAACAATCTTATTCGGCTCATCAGGTAAAGGACGTCCCTGTCGTCTTCCCTCTGGGAGCTCCGTGGGTGCCAACTCAGGCGTCTCTTCAAAGGAGCATTGCTGAACTCCGGGAGACCAATCCGAACAGGATCCGACAGCGGGACGTCTTCTATATAAAACCATTCCGAAGGCCAGTCTTCGGACGCCTTCTTCGGGGTTCCGGATAGATATTTGGTCCCGGCGATGCGCCACAGCTCGGCTACGCCCACTTGATATATTGACCCCTCATGAGAACGGGGTACAAGGCAGAATAATCTCTTCCACAACACAAAATGAGCCTCGACGCCCAAGAACAGTTCGCAAAGGGCCACGAAGCCCGCGATGTGCACAATGGAGGCAAAGGTGGTGGTGCAACTGGAGTCCGTATAACTCCAAGAGCCCACTGAGAAACGGATGAATTGGAAATCCTAGTCCTCTTACTAGATAAGAGACAAAGCATACCCGCTCTCCTTTGGAGGGATCGGGACACTCTCCGCTTGCTTTCCGCCCTTATAGGTGGCGAGTCCGGCTCGAACCGGAACCATGAAGGCCGGGGGAAGAAATCCCTTGGTTTGGAGTGTCACTAGCTCACTATGCGGATGAGCATCTCTCCCAATTTCAGTGAGGGCTGGGAGCGCCAGAGAGGAGCCGCACGTCGGTCCATGGTGGAATGGATTTTGTCGAGGCGCCCGACGAAAGCTCATGAGGGGGAATGGTGTGACTCAGATCTAGATCCTCGTCCCTTTTATAGGCGGCTCATTTGCGCAGCTAGGGGATAAGTGTAAAAATACCACGGCTTTTCGCATTCATTCAAACACGTGGAAGATGGCCATTATTGGGCGTGGAAGCCAAGAAGCGCAGCATTTATCGGCCGGACACTATTCGACAAGTATATGGAATTTGGAGAAGAACCCGCCTTGCAATGCCGAAGACCATCTACGCGCCGGACTCATCGCCATTGAAGCCTGGTTCGGGGGCTACTGAGGGAGTCCTAGATTAGGGGGTATCCGAATAGCCGAACTATCACCGTTGGCCGGACTCCTGGACTATGAAGATACAAGATTGAAGACTTCGTCCCGTGTCCGGATGGGACTTTCCTTGGCGTGGAAGGCAAGCTTGGCAATACGGATATGTAGATCTCCTACCATTGTAACCGACTCTGTGTAACCCTAACCTTATTCGGTGTCTATATAAACCGGAGGGTTTTAGTCCGTAGGAACAACAATCATACCATAGGCTAGCTTCTAGGGTTTAGCCTCTCTTATCTCATGGTAGATCTACTCTTGTACTACCCATATCATCAATATTAATCAAGCAGGAGTAGGGTTTTACCTCCATCGAGAGGGCCCGAACCTGGTAAAAACATCGTGTCCCTTGTCTCCTGTTACCATCCGCCTAGACGCACAGTTCGGGACCCCCTACCCGAGATCCGCCGGTTTTGACACCGACACTCCCCCTCTACTCTCTTGTAATGTATTGAGTTTTCCCTTTGAAGTAGGATTTGAGAACACTTGATGTATGTCTTGCATGTGCTTATCTGTGGTGACAATGGAATATCACGTGATCCACTTGATGTATGTTTTGGTGATCAACTTGTGAGTTCCGTGAACTTATGCATAGGGGTTGGCACACGTGTTCGTCTTGACTCTCCAGTAGAAACTTTGGGGCACTCTTTGAAGTTCTTTGTGTTGGTTAAATAGATGTATCTGAGATTGTGTGATGCATATCGTACAATCATACCCACGGATACTTGAGGTGACATTGGAGTATCTAGGTGACACTAGGGTTTTGGTTGATTTGTGTCTTAAGGTGTTATTCTAGTATGAACTCTATGATAGATTGAACGGAAAGAATAGCTTCGTGTTATTTTACTACGGACTCTTGAATAGATCGATCAGAAAGGATAAATTTGAGGTGGTTTCGTGCCTACCATAATCTCTTCGTTTGCTCTCCGTTATTAGTGACTTTGGAGTGACTCTTTGTTGCATGTCGAGGGATAGTTATATGATCCAATTATGTTATTATTGTTGAGAGAACTTGCACTAGTGAAAGTATGAACCCTAGGCCTTGTTTGCAATCATTGCAATACCGTTTACGCTCACTTTTATCATTAGTTACCTTGATGTTTTTTTATATTTTCAGATTACAAAAACCTATATCTATCATCCATATTGCACTTGTATCACCATCTCTTCGCCTAACTAGTGCACCTATACAATTTACCATTGTATTGGGTGTGTTGGGGACACAATAGACTCTTTGTTATTTGGTTGCAGGGTTGCTTGAGAGAGACCATCTTCATCCTACGTCTCCCACGGATTGATAAACCTTAGGTCATCCACTTGAGGGAAATTTGCTACTGTCCTACATACCTCTGCACTTGGAGACCCAACAACGTCTACAAGAAGAAGGTTGCGTAGTAGACATCATCAGCCAGGCGGCCACCATGCAGGGTATGTCCAGCAGGTAGCATGCAGGGATGCAGATGTGTTGAACGGAGTCCTTGTGGGAGGAGATGATGGCTCCGGGGAGTTCAGAATCATCATCGACAGATAGCTAAAGACAGTCGAGATTAAGAGGCACGGTGATCCACAGAGTGCGCCACCAAGATGCGAGGACTTGTGTGCGACGGCCATCCTTGGTGGGGAGAAGGGAGATGATCTCCCCAAGGATGTCGTCCGGGAGATTGCTGATGCGGTCCGCCTGAGATTCTACTGGTTCCTCGGGTCCAGGGGCATGGCCGCTTCTGGCCGCACAGCCGGGTCCAAGATCTACATCCGGGGGCGGCGCTGGTCGGAGCCTCATCTGAATACATACCAACCTGAAAGAAAAAAATGGCAGAAACATACATGTAGGACATTCAAAATCAGTTCCCGGGATCTGGAAGAAAAAAAAGGCATAAATATATATGTAGGACATTCACAATCAATTCTCAAGATATGTCCACGAATTATTAGCACGCACGCTAACCCTAGTCGGATTATTAACAAAAATCATTTGTACAGAACAAATAATTAATCACTAACCCTATACGGATAACATTCAAACAATCAATACACTACATGCATCTAACGGATCTTAATTACTCTGATTTCATGGACTGGGAGAACATAACCATAGGATTTGTATTCCAAAAAAAATAGAGAGAGGGGGGATAACCAGAGAAAACACATGATATGTTTGTCGCACAAATGGGTATATAGATGACTAACCGGTTTTCCCTCGGAGTCGTAGTCGTTGTTGGAGTTGTTGTTGACCTCCGGCTCTAGCTTGGGGGCACGACGGCGCCGATGAGGTCAAGGTCGTGCTGCTGCCCGTGCGAGACCTCATCGGCGGTGACGGCAACCTCTATGCCCAGCTTCACGCGTTGCGCGGGTGCTTCACCAGCCCCGGCGTCGCCACTCCCTCCGATGGTGTGCTTCGGCGACATCCTCATACACTCCAGAGTCCAGATGTTGGTGACCACTATGGACCAGGGGTGCACCGCCTATTATGGCCGGCAGCTCAGGCGCGCAATTAATACGGACCAGTGGGAGTGAGGCGGGCGGCGGTCAAAGGCTGTCTCGCCTCCTGGTCAGCCTGTGCGCCGGACTTCTGCCATTCGTACCATCATTTCACATAGCTACTCGTACACCTCCCGGTGACACTGCGTAGCAAAAATGCCTCCTGTCAATACGCACACCTGCACGCACGCCTCCCGATCTGCCTGCGTCCCATCAACTCATGTCTGCTCGCACGGCACACGGGGCGTGTGGCAGCACATATTTTTTTTGTTTATTGATGATTCATTCTGCCGCTATACTGCTTAACCGAAGCATGGCACAGTCTAACACACATGGTTTGAATAAATAATTCGTATGAGATATTGGTTACCAGTTATTAACAATCTCCCGTTTGTAAGAAAATTATATCAAAATGTGTCTCAAATTTCATGAAAAGATATAATATCTATATGACACCACGATAAGTTTCATGAATTTCAACTAAGTTTTGGATTTACTGAATTTTAAAAATCTATATTCTCAATGTTTTGAAATCTCTTGCATCGGGAAACATGCACCCAGGGACACATATGATTTTGCAATCCATTTTGGTGCACATGTAGCTCAAATTTGATTTTTGCACATTAAATCTCTAGGAAATCAATCAATGTCTGTTTTTTTAATATTTTAACACGACACTCCTTTGGTCACATGTTCGCTGTAGAAAAAGTTTGACATGCCTCAGAGTGGCTGTGGTGGTGCAGGATGTGTGTGTGTGTGGGGGGGGGAGGAGGGGTCCGGAAGTACACTACGAGTCGTGAGCCTCAGTGTGCGATTATTGATCATTTTGTGAGTCATATATGCCACATCAAAGTCGTGAATTGGTTATTTAAAGCATTACACAACCCTTTCATACATACATGTTCGGGCCACATGCATGCATTGCTGGTCCTCTCGGACACTCTCCCTCGTGCGGTTATCAACGATGTGCCCATTCGTTAGCCCGCAAAGGTTTTCAGTTTCCACCGACAACGAGTGGCATTTGACCAAAAGGTGGATTCATCTTGGCATGTGTGTGGTGTGGATCATGGTGAGATTCCATATCAAAGTCCGGGCATGTGTGTACACATGAGTCCCTCCCACCGGCTTGAAGTGAGGGGGCTACACATCATGGTGTAGTGCGTTTCCGGTTTGCGAAGCATGTGCCACGTCAAAGTTGTGCATTGGGTATTCAAACATCACATAACACATGGGCACATGCACGCGGTGGTTTTGTCCTATGACACTCACTCGCGTGTGATGACCCACAAGTATATGAGATTAATCATAGTCCTTTTAATAAGAGTGTCGAACCCAACGAGGAGCAGAAGGAAATGACAAGTAGTTTTCAGCAAGGTATTCTCTACAAGCACTGAAATTATAAGTAACGAGTAGTTTGATAGCTAGATAATTTGTAACGAGCAAGTAACGGTAATGATAACAAAAGTGCAGCAAGATAGCCAAATCCTTTTGTGGCAAAGGACAGGCCGAAACGATCTCTTATAATAAGCAGAGCATTCTTGAGGGTACACGGAAATTTCATCTAATCACTTCCATCATGTTAGTTTGATTCATGTTCGCTACTTTGATAATTTGATATGTGCGATTATCTGATTCGATGAGCGTCACTTCCCCTAGTGCAAAAGCCCAAGGGCAATAGAGGAGGTCTTATTTGACACTAAATGGCTAATACGGTCATCCATCTTTCGCATAGGCAGCAATCGACTGGGCTGGCCCATCAACAGTGAAAAGGGCCGATGTTTTTACTTTTTACTGGTTTGTTTTCCTTTTTATGCTTCCTTTTATCATTTCTTATTTGTCAAAAATTATATCTGTAAACGCTAAAATTTCCACAAAAAAACATGCTTCAAAACATCCATTCTATAAAAAAATGTCCCCGTACTGAAAAAATGTTCATGTTTCAATGGAATTTCAAAAAAATAATGCGTTTTCAAAAATTGTTCACAAATTATTAAAACTTAGGGAATCTCAACTTTTCTTCCTGTTTTTAAAATGCAAACAATTGTTGAATTAACCGAATAAGTTTCTAAAATTTTGAATACTTTTTGGAATTTCAAATAATTCTAAGAATTCCCTCATTTTTAAATGCCAAACATATTATGAAAAAACAAACGGTGTTTGCATTAGTAAAGTGGATGTGAAAACAATATTTGAAAACGAGAATAGTTTTCAAAAAATGTGAACATTTTATAAGGTTCCAACAGAAATTAAATTTGTGAAAAAATTGAAAATGGAAAATTTCGAAGATTCTTCAAACACAAACATTTTAGATAAATATAAAATTATTTAAAACAGATTATTTTGAAAATCATGCACTTCTTGCATTTATGAGAATTTTTTAAAACAAGAATTTTTTTTGGAAAATAAAATTAAGTAAAAGTGAAAAAAAAGAGAAACAAAAAAACAAATATAAACAAAAAAAGAAAAGAAAAAACCTATTAAAGAAATAAAATAGAAAAGAAACCCAATTCATAAAAATTGAAGCTGGAATCATCAAGAAGGTTCTTAAACTAAGACAAGTGTACACGTTTGATGGAAACTAGGAATCCCAACCGATCGCTAGCTCGTGCCTTGTGTGTGAAGAGTAAAGTTTGTTTTAAACCTTCAATTCGTAATGCTTGTCGAAATCGAACCTCAATCTTTTAATCCCTGGAATCCGGTACCCCATACTTTAGAATCCCGGTCAACTCAAACCCTCGATCTGTTTGGCGCACCAGAAAAAGATCGATCTTGTCCGGGATCACAGGCTATTCTCATTGACATCTCTGTCCCATACGTCATATTTATCTTCAACCCAACACCCGGCCTCGTCCGCCATGGCATCGCCCTGTTGAACTCGCCGGCGACGGCAATATCCTATCTGCGCCAGCCCCGCAGTCCGCGAGCCTCGCGTACGTGTGTGTTTTGTGTAGAGGGCGAATCAATCCAGTTGCCTGCTTAGGATAGTTGAGTACATGCGCGTCTTCCCGCAGAATAAAATCCAGGAACCAGCCTTGCTACGACTGACCGTTGGCCAAAAGCACCGGCCAGCAACACATCCATGCAATTGAGGCTGCGTTTGTTGCTTCTGGCTGATAAAGGAGGACTAGACGAGTTGTATCAGCTATCGCCTTTCGGGACCTTGTGCCAACAGGCAACAGTGGTGACCATGACCCGAGCAACCGCGCGTGGAGAGACCTTCTACGCGTACGCCCGGTGGACAGCATAGGGCGGCAGCAGGGCACCCGCATCCCGCCGTCTGCACCCATGCGGACACGGCGAGCTCGACGTCGACCGCCCATGAACCCCGCTGCTTCGTTCGGGCTCCTTGACACAACACTTCACCTCGTCGACGTGTTGCGCCTTCGTGTTCTGGGATGCCTCATAGGCGAGCTCCGGCTCTTGGTGGTGAGTGCACAACACGTGCTCGATCAAAAGATGGAGCAGTTCATGGAGGCGAGCACGAGGGGGAGCGTCATGGAGGACAGCGAAGTCGATGGGCCTTGAGCTTGCTCGGTCGTCGCGACGCCGAGGGAACTAGAGAAGCTTAGGACGTTGATATACGTAGGTATGCCTGTACGCGCTCGCCACCGCGCGGCTCCGGCCGGGCAGCCTGTAGCGGTGGTGCACGTCCCTGCAGACCTCCACGACGCAGGTCATCCTTGCCGTGTTTCTCCTCCACCTCGCCTCTCGCAGCTGAGTGCCCACCAGGAACGGGAGACAGCAACGGAGCCTTGAGCGCAAGAATCACGTTGCTGGTATGGACGGAGTGGGAAGATAGACATGACATGTAGGCCTGCATTGTTAGTGAAAGAAACGAGCGATCTCGGTCGGGATTGCTTTTCCCGATGCAACAAATACGTCTAGAGACGGTATAGAGTTGAAATTAGCCAGGATTAGTGAATACGGGGTGTCAACTTCAGGGATCGAAAATTCAGGATTCGATTTCGACTATGTCTACCAGTTCAAGGTTGAACATAGACTTTACTCATGTGTGAATGATCATCACGTTGACTCTTAATGAGTCAAAAAAGAATTCGGGCCTTGTTGTTGGTGCTCCGCTGTGGCTTGCCTTAGTGCGCTAGCAAAATAGAGCACTTTGGAAAGCAAATATAGTTGGTTCAATCCGGTTTTAAAAAGGTCCATGGTTTTTTCTGTGTTGATTTTTTTAACGATTTTCACTATTTTATCGATTTTGTTTCTTGTCTGTTTTGTTTGTTCTTTTTTCACTTCGACTGTCTTCAGTTTTTCTTGTTCTCGGTTTTCAAAGGTTTCTTCAGGTTTTTTCAACACACGTCTATTTTTAATACACACTTTATATTTTTCTTAAGCACGTGTAACATTTTTGTGATACATGTTGTAAATTTATTAAATACTCCCTCCGTCCGGAAATACTTGTCATCAAAATGAATAAAAGGGGATGTATCTAGATGTATTTTATTTCTAGATACATCTCTTTTTGTCCATTTTGATGACAAGTATTTTCGGACGGAGGGAGTATATGATTTGCAATTTTAAAAATACCTATTTTGGGATTATTATTTTAGAATACTTATTGAAACACCAATTGCATGATGAAGGTTTTTTCCATGGCCCAATTTTTTTTCAAACTAGGGGATTTCTTTTAAATGCCCTAAACATATTTTGGAAAGGTGTTCACATTTTTTTCAATGTCACATATTGAATTGTATGAAATATTTCCTTTGAATTATGTGACTATTTGTTTACATTGTATAAACATGTTTTTTCAAATCTCATGAATAGTTTTTGAACTGCAAGAATTTTAAAAAAATATTTCAGAAGATTAATTTTGCATTTTGGAAATATAAGTAATATTAATAAAAAAAGAGAAAAAAGGTGTGATGGAGAGGAGAGCTACTCTTGTGCTGCACCGGCCTTTTATTTCTGCGCCTGAGGCGAGCCCACCCTGCATCTCATGGAAACCTCCTATTTGTCGCTGCATTTAAAAATCCTACCGAAAGCGGCGTGCTAGTAAGCAAACAAAATCGTGAACGCCCATTTTGGATGCATGTAAATATCCAATGGAGGTGCTGCGTGTTTGCGACAAATATGCTGCGCGGATATTTAAGAATTAAATTTAGCGGCATATCAAAAAACATTTCGATTTTTTTCCAAATGTTTCTCGGAATTTAAAATATTTATTATTATTCCCAACTCGAGCACATTATTTTTTTTTCCAATGTGTTTTTTTCATTTCTGAACAAAATTTGAAAAATGGGATAATTTTATAAAATTACCGAAAAAAAATTTAAACTTTTGAAAGAATTTGAAAACATGAATATTTCAGAAAACCTTTTCTAGATCCCGGACACATTTTTTAATAACATGAGCTTTTCTTGAACAAAACTTGAAAAGGGAATACATTTAAAGTTTTGAACATTTATGTAAAATTTAATCTTTTTTCAAAAATTATGAATACTTTTCAAAAAATACGAGCATATTTTGAAAAAAATAAAAAAACTAACCTTGAAAAATAAAAAGGGAAATTAAACAGAAAAATAAAAACAAAATCAAAGGAACAAAAAAGAGGAAAAGAAAATATAAAAAACCGAAAATGGGACAGCCCAACCCCCGTCGCTTGTGTTAGTTTTGTTTGCGAATGGCGAAGCTCATAATATAGCTAGATACTCGCTTTCATTAGATCAGGGGTGCCACGTATGACTGGTCCACTGCCTTGATCCAGTTTGTATCCCAACTCTTGTAGAGTTTGATCAATAAAATGGACCTTGCCCCTCAAAAAACAGGTTCTCTATGCGAAAGAGAGATGTATATCTTGCTTATCGTGAGATGAATGGAGCTCTTAGTAGATGGAGTTGTTTGGTAGCGTGGCTACTAGGCCAGCCTGAATCGCTTATATTTTTTATTCTCCCGTATGCTCGGAACATGACGCTACCTCGTTGGGTGTTTATTGGTTAGATTGGTCTGATTGTATCATTTTTCTTTCTTTCTTTTATTATTTTGTTTTTAGTTGTTCTCTTTGGTTTTCATTGTTCTTTCTTTCCTGGTCTTGTGGATTGGCTTAATCCTACTTTTTTTTTCAATTTTCTATGTTTCCCTTTTGGTTTTCTTTATTTTTCTTTGTTTCTTTGTTGGTTTACACTTTTCTTTGGTTTTCATTATTCTTTATTTTTTCTTTCCTTGTGGATTGGCTTAAACCTACTTTTTTTTATTTTCTTTGTTTCCCTTTTGGTTTTCTTTCTTTTTCTTTGTTTCTTTGTTGGTTTATACTGTTTCCACTCTTTTGTTTTGGTTTTTTTCTTATTATTTTTATTTTGATTTATTTGGTTTACTACTGGCTTTGATTTGCATATTTTTGTTTTCATCGCTTTTTTTTCCTTTTCTCTTTTCGCATAGGATAAAAATATCTATACATGTTTAATATTTTTAAATTACATAAAACATATTTCGTATACATCAGAAACATTTTCCTACATATTGAATGTTTTCTCAATACATTATTAGTATGTTTGAAAAATATGTGAATTTGATGCCTATGTCTTATATATATTGTACATTATTCGTATACATAAGGAACCGTTTTTAACAACATTTTAGTTTTTTAATACAAGAGTGACATTTTTAAAATACACATTATTCTTTTTTTCTTCTCTTATTTGTAGGTTTGCATTGGTTTCCTTTTTTTCACACATGTCTATTTTTCGGTACACAATATATATTTTTAAAGTACACGTGAAGCATTTTTGATAAGTATTGATTAATTTTTAAATACAAATTTATGTTTTTTCAAATACACGATGTAAATTTTTTGTTTTAATATATAGTTTTTGCACACTGTTTTTAATACATGGTCAAGAATTATCATATACACACTGACCATATTTTTGTGGCAATAAACATTTTTTCAAACTACGTGAACTACTTTTAACACTGTATAAACATATAAAAAATATTCAAAGACGTTTTCTGGAAACACGTGAATATTCCTTTAAAATGCCATGTACATTTTTAACGGCAATAAAAAAATTCTAATCTATGCGTGCATTTTTTTACATTGTATAAAAAAAATTTGTGTACATGTTGAACATTTTTTTCAAATATATGATTAACATTTTTTTTAAACACAGACTTTTGTGTCAACTTTTTTCATACAGCTTCTACTCCCTCTGTTCCTAAATATTTGTCTTTTTAAAGATTTCAAATGGACTACAACATATGGATGTATATAGACATATTATAGAGTGTAGATTCACTCATTTTGCTCTGTATATAGTTATTTGTTTAAATCTCTAGAAAGACAAATATTTAGGAATGGAGGGAGTATATTTTACGTATACACCAGTTACATTTTTCAGATACATGTTTAACATTTTTACTACATGATTAACATTTTTGAAACCTTATATTTTGTATATTTAGTTTTTCCATACATGTTATACATTTTAATATACACTTTTAGTACTTTTCAAATACATGATTAACATTCTTTAAAACATACATTTCTTCTGATTTTTTTTGCCATACACATTGTGCATTTGTCATTTCATGTTTAATACTTTTCAAATACATGACTAATTTTTTCTAAAATGTATATTTTTTTATGTCTACTTTTTTCATGCACATTGTACCTTTTTTGTTTACAACAGGAATATTTTTTACATACACATTTAACATTTTTCAGGTACATGATTAACAAAAACATTCATGCATATGTTTTGATGTCTACTTTGTTTTCATACATGTTGTTTAATTGTACATTCAAAACATTTCTTATACATGTTTCGCATTTTTCAAATGGGTGATTAACATTTTTCATATTTATATGTAAAGTGATTTTGTAATACATATATTTAAAATATAAGCAAATTTAAAAATAATAGCAAATATTGTAAGCAAATATGTGAACCAAAAAGGATGAAAAGAGGGCGGAAGGCCGGTGTGGTCCACGCCGGACTGGCCCATTCTGCGACTTCTTGAGGCGAGACGTGCTACTGTTTGGCGTCAAACGAGACAGCCGTTACAAATCCCTGTGTGAAGCCCTGACTATTTGCCGCATTGAGCGGCACATATGATTTTTCCCCTCAGTTGATACGCAAGTCTCACTGGTTACATGGTTCACGGCCTAGTGGGACGCAGCCCAGATAGTTAGAAGAAGCACCCCACTCCCTCAAAAAAAAAAAAAAAAACCCGCAGGGCAGGTACATGACAAATCGCTCATCCACCGAGCTGTCTCGTACGCTGTACGGCCGTAGACACGGATAATAAAAAATGGAGTATCTAGTTTACAAAAAAAAAGGTACCCTGCCTACATAGTCATCAGTACAAACGAGAAACGTGCACGTCAAAACTTGTCTGAACAAGTGCATGCGGCGGGTTCACTGAACAACTATGGAGTCGCGCTCGCGCGTACGCTTTCGCTGTAAGTTCGCCGGTGCACCACGTAGCGTTTCTTCCCGTGCGATCACGACGGCTAAAAGAGCACCCAAGATTGGACGACACGTCCACGTCCGTCCGTGGAACGGACGTGCCTGGCCACGCTCGCGCGGGGACGCAGTGCTCGAACTTATCGTTTCTGCACGTTCCAGACCTAAAAGACTTTCACCCCATTTTATATATAAAGTACCGATTATCAAGCACCCAGTACACACGTCACCGTAACACACACACACATCCAAGACTGAGCGCAGCAACACCATCCCTAACACTACTATCACGAAGAGATGAAGTTATATATGAAGAACCAAGTGCTTCAAGGCGGCGCTTTCAGGAAGGGTATGACACCGGAGCGCGCTGCCATCGTCCGATCCTAGGATTAGAGTTTTCCCTAGAGCCGCATGACAGGCAATGAGAGCCGCGACGACACCTTTAAAAAGGGAACGATCTTCGCTGCCGCCGGTCCGTTCGAAGATAGAACAGGTTTTCACCTCGGCCAACACTCACCGTCACCGAACGCTACACCCTGGCAACCACGCCTACCACATGGCCGTGGCGACCGGACAGCACCAAGGCCGTGAACGCCACACCACGGATGCGGGAGGACAACATCCAACGCTAGCCGCATACATTTTGACAACAACTCAAACTAACCGGACGAAATTCGACCAAACACGACCAGATTTCATGTAAACACGGTCGAATTTCATATAAACATGACGCATTTCATTTAAACTTGAGGGATTTCATTACATTTACATCAACTAAGCGGAGCTCGCCCGACTAGGTTTAAATGGTCGCTGGCGCCCGTTCCCCTCGTCCGACTGAAGCTTCGCCTTTTCCAGCTCTGCCTCGTGCTCTCCAGTTCTGCCTCCGGAGACCTGGGAAGTTGTCCACCTCCACATTGTCGCCAAGCAACTAATCGGCCAAAGATGCTCAGCTCACCAAGCTTGGCATCGACGGGAGGGAAGGAGCGGTGGCCTTTCTGGGACAAGAGTGACGGCGACCTACCGTGCACTACTCTCCCTCGCTGCCAGCGGCTCCCGCAGACGTGTTGGCTTCTTCCTGGTCGTGGTGTCGGGGCGCGGCCTCGGCGATATCCTCCTCGTCGGTCTCGCCGAACAACGCCTCGCCCGCCTCGTCGTCGCACTCCTTGCCGGCGGCCGCCACCCACTACCGATACCGCCAACAGGCGAGGCGGATCTCGTGAGCAGAGCGGTATGACTCGAGCAGCGCCTCTTGCTCCGCCAGGTCCGCATCCAGGGCGACTGCCCTACCGGCGGCGACCTGCTCCTCCGCTTGCAGATGCTCCTGGAGGAGGTTGTGGTTGTAGTTGGCGTCCACATGCGCCTCCCGGAACTGCTCTTCTCGCTCTCCCGCACCATGTCCATATAATGGGCACGGACCTCGCCAATGGTCATGGTGCAATGCACCGGCGAGGGTGGAGCGGAGGAGGAGGGTGCCATGAAGGAAGAGGAGGGTAGCCCTGGCTCGTCGTCGGAAGCGTCCTCCATTTGCACATCGCCGTCAGAGGCGTGCTCCGGCTGCCTGCTAGCCTGCCGGTCGGCAATAATGGCCGCCATCTCCTTCTTCTGCTTCGACGTCAGCCCATCCCAGAGGGCTTTGGCGGCGGAGGGATCCATGGCGGGGAGTGGTGTGGAGAAGGATGACTGTGGCTATGGCCGGGGCACCAGGGCAACGGTTTATACAACAGCGCTGGGTGGCAGAGGGATGTATGGGTGGCGCCGGAGGAGACGCCTCGGCAACCGCATACCATCAATGCGGGCGGCAGACAGACGTGCGGCCGTCGTGTCATTTGAACACGTGGTAGTCGCCTGTACCGGGAAGCAGCGCAGGCGGTGCTCTCTCGGCCGGCGCGCCGCTTCAATGCTAGCGCCAGCAAATGGTCGCATCTACTCTGGCGGGGCATGAATGCGGTCGCTGGCCAAAACGCAGGGGGAGGTGAGGGGAGGATTTTTGATGGGCGGGCGCTCGAAGCGATAATGGAGTGGCCACTGGTGCTCTAAGTTTTATCAACAATTTCCTGGACCCAAACATCTATATATGATTCATGCAGGTAGCTTCCGGGAGCTGAATCCGTAGCTAGATTATGGCATCTCCAACGGCAACACGTAAAAAACCTCCCGCATCCGTCCATGGACAGGGTCGAGTCCGTGGACACAGATGCGGGAGGACGTCATCTAACGCTAACCGCATACATTTTCACTACAACTCAAACCAGCTGAGCGAAATTTGATTAAACCGAACGAATCTTGATATAAACACGACGGATTCATTGAAAATAGGATAATTTGTACATAAAACCGGACAATATTTTGTCTGGTGAACTAAAAACCGAAAACTAAAACTCTAAATTATCCTATACTTCACAGTGACCTCATGCCGGGCTGGCCGACGGCTCCTTCTCTGTCATCGTTGCCCGACCCGGCGTCGTAGTCGTTGGAGTCGGGCTTGGGGCGGCAGAAGGTGGAGACGTCGCGGCAGGGCTTCCCGGCGGCCGCTTGACGCTCGCATATGATCCTCTCCGGCTCCTCTGCGCGCGAAGAGATGTCTTGAGAAGTGCGAGGAGGAGGAGGATGTGATGTGAACGACACCGGAGCGCCGACTTAAATAGCCATGGCCAGGCCATGCTAAGGGCCGGTCAGCCGATTCAATGCGGTGCAACGGCCAGAGTTGGTTCCTCGGGAACCTGCGTCCGCATTGAAGCGGCGGCTGCCGAGAGGTCACGCAGATCAGCGCCGCCCTCCCTCCCTCCGGTCATATCGCAGCATCAATGTCGGCCTCCGCGTGCTCTGGGCCGGCATGAAACTGGCGCAGTAAGCGGCGCGTGCAACAGAAGGAAAGTGGGGGAGGGGCGGGTGATGGATCTTTGGTGGGTCAGGGCGGTTAGAAGCGGTCTTGGGAGTGGCCCGGACTCCAGCAAACCTCCCCCACTTTTGTCTCCGGTTTATTGGAGAAATCACGTCCGGACCGCCCTGCAAAATGATACAGGTCAGAGTTGTATGACTTTCGCGGTTCGGACAACGCAGTTCAAACGGTTGTCGGAGGTTTACAAATCCGCCTTGGAGATGCCCTTAGCAGTTCCAACAGTCGTACTCTGACCTGATGACTTGATGACCAATTAAGGGGCCACTTGATACAGCTTAGTAGTCGTATACTTATTTAATGACATGGTCAATCTTATCTCTGTCTGCAAGTTGCTCCGAAAAGAAAAGCAACTTTTGAAGCGGCTCATTTCTAGCAAATTGACCCTTCATCTTCTTGGACCATGACCACAGTGGACGTTTCCTGGTGAACCGAACGTGCACATGAACCAAGGACTCCTCATGACCTCATATGTCCTTTTGCCTGTTTTCCTTTCTTTAAAAATCGAATGCATTTACGTAGAGCCACTTAGAATTGACCGAGAAGAATCGATAAGCTCGAGCTCGGGCGGTGCGCCTCCGCGCGCGGCAAGTCACACGTCAACCAGTCCATACATACATCGCTCCGTTCTACGCTGACGGACGTAGACGTTCTGCCCAATCAATCTCGGGTGCGCTTTTTACCCGTCGTGGTCGTCGTGGAAGGAACGCACGCACCTAGCTAGCTACGTGGTGCACCGGCGCACACACGCTGGCTCGACCGAAAGCGTACGCGCAGGCAGGCGAGCGAGACGTCGGCCATTGTTCAATGAACCTGCCGGATGCACTTTTCAGACAGGCTTTGACGTGCGCGTTTCTCGTTTCTACTGATGACCGCTGACCAATCAATGCAAATGCGGGTGCATGCAGGCCGGGTACAGATTTCAGTCGTGATCGGTGCCTGCTGCGTACGAGACAGCTCCGTGGATTACCGATCGCAACACTCTCTTGGTGGTGGCTTTTTCAACAGAAAGCTTCTAATCAATCAGATCACCAAGGAGTATGTGGTTGTCGAGCTATGCTTGGAACCGTGTGTGGCCATACACGACTAGGAAACTTCTGCTTATGAACCTATCGCGTGCAAGAAGAAAATTCTTTAGCGTGTGCGGAACGTGGTGGATGTGCGCTTCTGAACTATTATCTCTAAACTGCGGAAACCAAGAGAATACCACTGATTAGTATAGGTGGAACCGGACCCTGTCAAGGTGCTGCCGTGCTAGGGATGTTAGTCTGAGGAGTACTCTGAGTACGTAATAAAGCTTCTTTTTGTCACAGTGAAAAAATCGTCTGTGAAGGGAAGGAGGAGAAGGAACATGAGGACGTGTTTCGACAAGCGAAAGTTCATCGGAGGCGGCATGCATGCATGCATCTCGGCGCGCGGCCGGCCGGCAGCCAAGGCCGGTACCTGCACCATCCCTCCACGCGAGCAGCTCGTAGGCAGTGACGTGATCACCGCGCAACCCATGCCAGGTTTAATTCCGGCGTGGCGAAAGCAACGCACCGCGCGCCCGACGTCGACTGCAACAGCATTACAGCAACACAAGCCGGCCTTAGAGCATCTCCAGCCGCGCACCCAAAAAAGCTTTCCCACATGATTTTTTCGAGCCGGCGCTAAAAAACGGCCCAATCACGTCTTCAGGAGCCCGATTTTCGTCAGCCTGGGCTGAAATCAGCGTCGGCGGACCCAAGCCGAACCCGACATGCTGGGGGGCGCCCGGGGGCACCGGGGCGAGCGGTATTGACGCGAAAGAGCCGCGGGCCAGCCGTGTCAGCGACACCACGCCTCATCTCTCCCCAATGCCTCGGTTTCCCGCGGGGAATCAGTGGCAAGGCTGCCGCCGGTCAGCCTTGCCATTGATTCCTCACGGGCGGCGCGTCACAGGACGGCGCGCCGACGCCTCCCCTCCCTCCCACGCGTACACACGGGCGCGACGTGACTATATAAGCCGGTGGCCTTGCAAGCCTCTGGCCACACCAGCCCCGCCCTAGCCGCCGAGCTCTACCTCTCCCGAGCGCCGCCGCCGAGCCCTCCCTCTCCCTCTCCCGTGAGCCGCCGAGCCCCTCCTCTCTCCTCTCCCGATGGCGGCGTTTCGAGACGGCGGCGGCCAACGGCTTCGGCAGCCGCACGCTCCGTGAACAGGAGTCGAACATCCCGGCGCCGCCGGACATGCGCGCCGGGCCGACGAGGTGGACGCTCAGCAACCGGGGAGTGCCCATTCCCCCGTTACCCGACGCCGTGGCGCGCCCCTCCTACTTCGCCGATGAGGTCGAGGTTGTGCGCGCCTCACCGACGCCAGCCGCTTTCCCTAGTACGCCGCCGACAACCACGCGGCTTGGGCGGCGACGAAGCGCCACAAGCGGCGTGGCGTCCACCAAAGGCGTGTCGGTGGTCGCGGCTCGAAGAACAATGGGCGCCACTGTATGGGCGTCCCCGACCGCGACACTCGAGGGCGTCCGACGCACCTCGAGGGCGGTAACAACCCGCCACATGCGTACGGCGAAGCGGCCGCCCGGCGCACCGCTAACGCTGACGGGCGATGGATGCAAAGAGGTTTGGCTCCTCCTCTTCTTCCTCGTCGCGCTCTCCCTCCCACTCCCTCGGCTCTCGGCGCTGCTTTCGGCGTCAAGGCGAGCCAGCGGAGAAACGCCGCTTCGGCAGCCTTTTCGCGGCCGGCATCGTCATCAACGGGGGCGGCCGACGCGCCTCCTCATCGGCTCCTCCTCTGTGCTTCGTCAAGCCAAAGACGGAGCTGGGGCTCGCGCCGGTGAAGACGGAGCCGAGTCTCCCCGCCGTGAAGACGGAGCACGGCGACGTGGAGCTCAACGACGACGCGGCCCTGGAATGGGCACGCCAGGACTCCCTGAAGATGGCAAGGGAGCGCCAGTGCGCCGTCCTATGGCGCTTCGCGCAGCGCCGTCCGGGCCGCGACGAAGGAGGAGTCGTCGTTATCGATGACAGCGACGATGACGACACGCCGCCGCCTCCACCAGTCCGCCATGGCGACGCCGGGTCCAGCAAGGGCGCCCGCGTCAAGGAGGAGAAGGCCGACGATGACGACGGCGGTTAGGATGGCGGCGACGACGGCGACTACTCGGCGTTCAGCCAGTTTATTTTTTAGATTAGTTATATATTTGCTATGTAATGAAAATCCGCGAACATGTCTAATATATGTCCAAGTTTGCCGAAATTTAGTCATGTTCACCCGAACTTCGCCGAACTTTGCTGAAATTTGCTATATATTTTCCTTTTTTGAACGCGCCTGAGGGCGGCCCTGGGCCGGCGGCTGGGAAACAACTCGCCCCTAGACTGATTTTTTACGTCGGCTCATCCCAGACGACGATTTTAGGCGCCCTTGGAAGACCAACGGCGGGAGATGCTCTTACATGCACCTGTACCTGTACGTACACGCAGCTCCATGGCATCCCATGACGCCACTTGCATGCTCGCGCGCGTGGGAACGGCACGCGCGATTCGGACGGGTCGAGCGAACGGGGACAGTGGTCTACTCGGGACGGGCCGGCCGGGTGCGCTGCATTCAGCAGCAGATGAGGCGAGCTGTCCCATTCCTTCGGTTGTGATCGCGTGACACAGGCCGGGCCGGCAGCGCAACGAAAACACACAGGAGAGAGAAAATTGGCCTGCAGTCTTCAAAAAAAATCTGGCCTGCACTAAAAACCGGACACCGCATCCCACCACGGACCGCGGAAAGTCAGTTCATGGACACAAATGTGTGAGACGGTCATTCAAAGTTGGCTGCATACATTGCAAGCCGGGTTTGAACAAACTAGCCGAATTATGTGAAAAACAGATGATTTTCATACAAACCGTTCGGACAGTTTTTATAAAAAAGAAACTGAACCTAAACCTGGCCTACGGCGGCATTCATCGTCAGAGTCCTTGTTGCTCCCTTTCGCCGATCACCGGGCTCATCTCACCGTCTCCATGAGTGGCGGCGATAAGACCCGCGAAGTAAAAGTGCACGGTCGCCGACGAGGAAAAATAAAACATGGAAGATGGACCGGCCCATATGGGACACAATGCCCCGCCGCCTCTCGTGCCTACTCATTCTTGTCGGGGTCCGCGACCTGTTCGTAGCCATTGAACATGGGGTCCACGATGAAAGTGGAGGGACCCGCAGTCTCGCCATCCCACCGGCGCGGCCGAAAAGTGCTTGGCTGCGAGTAGGACACGCACCACGCGATGTTCTCGTTTGCGGTCGCCTGCGCAGCCAACGTCGCCACCGCGTCCGTTTGCGCCGCCTGTGCGTTGTGAGCGGTGGTTTGAGCGCGGGCAACGTCGTAGAGCGACTGCTGCTCAGCGACGAAGTTAGAGTTCATTGCGGCCATGGCCGTCACGGCTTCCTAGCTCGCGCACTCGTCATAGATCTGGGCCCTCCGCTAGCCGGTGCTTCTCGAGGAGGAAGAGATTATTCCGTTACTCCTCCTGCGCCCGCCGGAACGCTGACATGGCGTCGGCGCGAGGCAGACTCCTCCTCTGCCATGACGATGTTGAAGTGCGTCTGTGCCTGCTCCAAGATCAAGTTGGCATGGAATGGTGCAGGCGCCGGCGCAGAGTCGTCGCATGCTAGCCGGCCGTACGGTCCGCATCCGCGTGCTCCTCCTGGATTGCACGCTCTGTCGCTGCGGCTGCCGTGACTTGCGACTACTGCCATGCCACAGGCAATACAATCTCACCGAGATCGACAACTCGACTCTGGCCACCAGGCGGCGCTTCCGATCAACTGGCCAACCGTTTTCGATTGCTTCTTCCAAACACGACGCCCTCCTTTCTGAATTTTCAACTCAAGCAACCTTCATCCATCGACGTGACAACTTTGCTATCATTTCTCCAATCACACACGTTGCATCTCGCTAGATACCGTTGATAGCTTTCACGTGTTCTCCTCTAGATGAACTTCACGGCCTCGAACAACCTAGCGCCGACACCATTTGTTAGAATATACCGAGGCACGTAGTCGAATATCCAAGGACCAAGCAGTCACACGAGGCACGACATCGAGATTTGTTAACGAGGTTCATAGAACTCGGCAACATCCACGAAGGCACTCATACCTGTGACACCGTCACAATACTGCATAGCAGCCACCCGGGCGCCAGCACACGCCGCCGGCTCCCCCTGCGTGTCTATGCTATTATCTTGGTTACATCGTGTGTTCACCCCTCATTATATAAGAGGTCTAGGATACAAGTGTCTTATTAGGACACGATTTCATATCCTGTCTAAAGACAATACAACTCAGAGTGCAACTGTAACCTACCTTTACACTATATTTGATACAATTCCAACAACTTTGATGAAATCCGCCGCGTTTTCATGAATTTCATCGGTTTAGTTCAAACAGTGGTTGAACTGTATGCGGATAGTGCTGAATGCTCGGCTCGCACATCCGTGTCCATGGACGGATGCCGGAGCAAATTTACGGGTCAATGTTAGAGATGCCTTAAGTTGATGAATTTATGAAGATGTAACACAGAGAGGCCACCCGAACTGCCCCACACTACGTCGTGTGTCATTTTCTGCTTAACAAACCAGTAAATGCATTTCTGCCTTGGTTATTGTACTTGTAAGAGAATGCATGTCCTGGTGAATATGTCCATGTGTGCGTTCAATTCACCACAGAACAACCCCCGTGGACATGGTCCAAGAAGATGAAGCGTCAATTTGCTAGAGATAATGCCGCTTCGAATTGCCTTTCTGATCAACTTGTAGATACCAATAAGATTGACAGTGCCATTAAAATTGTGTAGTAGAGGACTAAACTACATAAAAGTGGCCTTTTTAATGTTGATCATTAGTTCATCATGCATGAAATAACACGTACGACGATAGGTACCGCTAATCTAGTACTGGATTCGGCTCCCTGGCGCTACCTAACTCATAAAATTCTTAGTCAAGGAAGATGATGAGAGAAAATAAAGCCCAAGGCCCCGATAGGGATGTTGGATATTCCCTACACCCGTAACTTTTTACACCTGTATTATACCAGCTGCCAACAAAATCCCTAGCACATGGATGTATTTTCTTTCCAGTAGTAACCTGTGCTTGGCTCGTCGGTTACAATCCGGTTGTAAATCCCGCGCCGGCGGCGATGGCGGAGTGGAGCCCAGGGATTGAATTTCCCATGCTTGGAGACGGCCGCTTGCAGGATGAGGAGGGAGCTAGTGGACAGCGGCGGCGCTTCACTGTAGGAGGAGCGAGCTAGTGGCCGCCGGCGGCGCCTAGATCCGGTCAAGGTTGCCGTCGGCGGTAGTATCTCCCATCGTGGAGCGGTCGGCGACGCCTCGCCGCTTTCGCGGTCACATACACCAGCACGGGCGCCGGCGGCGACGCCTCACCCCCTTCGCAGCCTCTGCCGCTTTTGCCTCACGCTGCTCCTTGCTCCGGCGGCGCGTGCCCACCTCTTCTCGCATTTAGCTTTTGAGAGAGAGAATACGGGGAAAGAAAACGGATGGGTTGAGGAGGGTTTCACAAACCGGGTAAATACAGGTGTAATCGGGAAACCACTGTATTTTTTACAGCCCAATAACGACGATCCAAGCACGCTGTCATGTTACAAGTGTTCCTTTTTTACGCGGGTGTATTTTACAGGTGTAAGTAGCTGGAATACGACATTCCAAGCGCGGCCCAAGTGGACAATGGGGTGTGCTCCACAACAACAACCATGATAATGAGTTGTGAACTGTGTTATGAATGGAGTGGTTATGGTGCGTGGTGCCTTTAGAGGATGATTAATTGATGTCGTTCACGCCGTGCAACTATCAGCAGCGTGGGCTACAAAGAGTTCGATCGACAGACTTGATGTAAACAATGGGAAGAACATAAGTTGCACTGAGTTTGGAATGTGCTTTAATTGTGTGTCTTGTCCAACACAACTACATATGAAGGGAAAGTTGTGCACGGAAGGAGACAACTTAGCCGTTTTTTCATATATCTTCGTTCTAGCTAGTTCATCTACTCTTTGGTGATAAAGATATGTAGCTCAAGATCATATGTTTTGCATGGTAATAACTTGAAAGAAATGCTTGCTGATTCAAGTCATTCTGACAAAAGTTGCAATTACTCCTTTGCATCAGGAGATATTAGCCCAGATGAACCGATCCACGGATTCAGCTCACCAGGATGTCCCAGCTAAAGGTCATATGTATGTTCATGTGGTTCGAGGGGATGATAAGGGCAAATTTGACATTTTTGACCTGTGGATGAAATTATTTTACAAAATGAACTACTCTTAAAAAAAATTCACTCAGCTGACCTTTTTTAGTGGCGTCCGACACGAAGGCTCCACACTACACTGCACAACGCCTTACAGATAGGCGCTACAAGCCTGGCCAACGTTGCACCCCGGACTACCTAAAAATTACTAAGTCAATGTGCAGCGCCTAAAAGCTAGGCGCCACACTATACAGTGTAGCGCCTAGCCTCTAAGCTCTCAGGCGCTGCACGCTGACTTAGTAATTTTCGGATCATACGGGTGCGACGCTGGCCAGGCGTGTAGCACCTATCTGTGAGGCGCTGCACAGTGTAGTGTGGCGCCTTCGTGTTGGGCGCTACTAAAAAAGGTCAGCTGAGTGAATTTTTTTTAGAGACAGTTCATTTTATGAAATGATTTTATCCATAGGTTAAAATTGTCAAATTTGTCCATAAGAATAAGAGATAAGTGTATACGCAGCGTAGCTGCAACTTGATAGAGATATTGGTACTTTATTTATATCTTGCCTTTGTTAGATGCAATTTCTGGCCAGCTTGCACGCCAGAACCAGCCATGCATCACGCAAGAATCTAAGCACGAATTCAGCTCCCCAAGGAAACCTGAATAAAGATCGTGCATGCATGGTCCAAGGATGAGAGGAGAGAAATCGACAAGTTGCAACTTTTGTGTACTTGCGATGCTATCTTATATCCCTCTATCTCAAATTAATTGTCTTAAATTTGTCTAGATACAGATGTATCTAGACACGAAAACATGTCTAGATAGATAATTAATTTGAGACGGGGGTAATACTATGGTGGCACATCATATGATCTTTTCTCAAATAATGGAGAGCATATGGCCGAGTTGTCTGGTTTTCCTTGGGCATGACTGTATTGTACTAGTACTTGTTAAACATATCTCACGCATAGGGTAGTTAGGAGAATCCAAGTTGTTAGCTTGTTTATCTTTTCATCTATTTATTCTCCTCTATCTTCATGTATCTCTCTGGTTGTTAAACAACCGCATATTTTGTATGCCTCTGCGAGAGCCGGCCTCGCCTCAATATATAGCATGCGGGCTCCCATGTATGGGAGTTGAGACGCTTCTACAATTATCACATGGTATACAGAGCAGGCCTCTTCCATAGCATCTAGCTCATCTTCCTCCATCCTTTCCATCTCCAATCCATCACGCCCCAGCCATGTCCTCCTTCACCGCAGTCACCTCTTCTGGCCTCAACTACAACACATCAGAATCCCTTAGCCGGACGAACTACATTCTCTGGCGAGCCCAAGCATGATCCCAGATACTGGGCGCTGGCCTGTTTGGCTATATAGATCAAACCATAGAGGAGCCTCCCAAAATAATCAGTAGCAAAGACAAAGATGGCAAGGAGCAGGTAGTCCCCAATCCTACCCATAACCCCTGGTTAGTTCAAGATCAGCAAATCATAGCATATTTCCTTCGTAATCTGTCCAAGGAGGTGCTCGTTCAAGTGGCCTCGCTTGAATCATCCCATGCGATCTGGACTTCGTTAGCAAATATGTTCTCTGCAGTTTCCCTGTCTCGCGTGACATCTTATCGGCCCTCACAAACGCCCAGAAGGGATCCCAATCGGCCTGCACCTACTTCGATTAGATGTGCGCCCTCTCCGACGAGCTTGCGGCGGCGGGCAAACCGATCGGGGAGGGAGAGCTCATCTCCTTCATCGTCGCCGGGCTTGATATGGAGTATCAACCAATCATCTCTGCACTTGACGTCCGCACCGAGCCCATCACCGTCGACGCGCTTTTCTCGATGGTGGCAAACTTCGATCAACGCGCCGAGATGTTCAACGGCGCTGGTGGCTTCAAGTCATCGGCAAACGCGGCTTCCAGGGGTCGCTCTGGCGGTGGCAAAGGCGGCTACCTCAATCAGAAGTACGGCGGTCGCGGCGGTGGCTATTCTGGTGGGGGCGGTCAAAACCCTAGCGGCGGCTACTCTGGCGCGGGTAGTGATACGTCTCCAATGTATCTATAATTTTTGATTGCTCCATGCTATATTATCTACTGTTTTGGACATTATTGGGCTTTATTATCCACTTTTATATTATTTTTGCGACTAACCTATTAACCGGAGGCCCATCCCAGAATTGATGTTTTTGCCTATTTGAGTTTCAAAAGCGGAATATCAAACGGAGTCCAAACGGAATGAAACCTTCGGGAACGTGATTTTCTCACCGAACGTGATCCAGGAGACTTGGACCCTAAGTCAAGGAAGCTTCAAGGAGGGCACGAGGTAGGGGGGCGCGCCCACCCCCCCAGGGCGTGCCCTCCACCCTCGTGGGCCCCATGTTACTCCACCGACGTACTCCTCTTCCTCCTATATATACCTACGTACCCCCAAACGTTCAGATACAGAGCCAAAAACCTAATTCCAAAAACCTAATTCCACCGCCGCAACCTTCTGTACCCACGAGATCCCATCTTGGGGCCCGTTCCGGAGCTCCGCCGGAGGGGGCATCCATCACGGAGGGCTTCTACATCATCACCCTAGCCTCTCCGATGAAGTGTGAGTAGTTTACCTCAGACCTTCGGGTCCATAGTTAGTAGCTAGATGACTTCTTCTCTCTTTTTGGATCTCAATACAATGTTCTCCCCCTCTCTCGTGGAGATCTATTCGATATAATCTTGTTTTTTGCGGTGTGTTTGTTGAGACCGATGAATTGTGGGTTTAGGATCAAGATTATCTTTGAGAAATATTTGAATCTTCTATGAATTCTTTTATGTATTATTGTTTATCTTTGAAATTCTCTTAGAATTATCATTTGGGTTTGGCCTACTAGATTGGTTTTTCTTGAAATGGGAGAAGTGCTTAGCTTTGGGTTCAATCTTGCGGTGTCCTTTCCGGTGATGTAGGGGCAGCAAAGGCACGTATTGTATTGTTGCCATCGAGGATAACAAGATGGGGTTTTATCATCTTGCATGAATGTATCCTCTACATCATGTCATCTTGCTTAAGCGTTACTATGTTTTCTTGAACTTAATACTCGGATG
This sequence comes from Aegilops bicornis, assembly GCA_021605145.1. Taxonomy (NCBI): domain Eukaryota; kingdom Viridiplantae; phylum Streptophyta; class Magnoliopsida; order Poales; family Poaceae; genus Aegilops; species Aegilops bicornis. Next base: position 637,520,087 of record CM038675.1, read on the forward strand.
CATCTTTGGATAGCGGTCGATGAGTGGAGTAATAGTAGTAGATGCGGTAGGAGTCGGTCTACTTGTCTCGGACGTGATGCCTATATACATGATCATACCTAGATATTCTCATAACTATGCTCAATTCTGTCAATTGCTCAACAGTAATTCGTTCACCCACCGTAAAATACTTATGCTCTTGAGAGAAGCCACTAGTGAAATCTATGGCCCCCGGGTCTATCTTCATCATATCAATCTTCCTACACTTTATTATTGCCTTTGCTTTTTTACTTTGCTTTTATTTTACTTTGCATCTCTATCACAAAAATACCAAAAATATTATCCTATCATATCTATCAGATCTCACTCTCATAAGTGACCGTGAAGGGATTGACAAACCCTTATCGCGTTGGTTGCGAGGAGTTATTTGCTTTGTGCAGTCTGAGGGACTCATGGCGTAGCCTCCTCTTTGGGTGATACCTTGGTTCTCAAAAATTGAGGGAAATACTTACGCTACTGTGTTGCATCACCTTTCCTCTTCAAGGAAATCCAACGCAGTGCTCAAGAGGTAGCAGTAGCGGTGGCTACAACCACGGCGGCAGCGGTTACAACAACCACAGCAATAGCGGTGGTCAAGGCGGTGGCCACCGTGGCGGCGGCGGTGGCTACTACAACAACAATGGCCCTCCGGGCCACTTCTACAACAACAATCAAGGTGGTCGCTTCGCCGGGTATGAGGAGTATGGAAACTAATGCCAAATCTGCAAGAAAACTAACCATATTGCAAAAGAGTGTAAGTGGCGCTATGTAGAGGACAACTCTCGAAGGAGGCGTGTTGCAGCTGCGGCAGATGCCTCATACGGAGTTGATTCAAACTGGTATCTTGACTCCGGCTCAAATGAGAACATCACTTCTGAGCTTGAGAAGATGACCATGCACGAGAAGTACCACGGCCAAGATCAAGTCCACACCGCCGAAAACGGTCCAGGTATGATGATAAGTCATGTTGGCGAGTCTATTATTCAAACCCCACATCGTGATGTTCTTGTAGATGATGTTCTACATATTCCCAATGCATCAAAAAATCTTCTATCAGTTCATCGTATTACTCTTGATAATGGTGTTTTCATAGAGTTTCATCCCTTCTTATTTTTGATCAAGGATCAGGTCACGAGGAGGGTGCTTTATCGCGGTAGATGTGTGCAAGGCCTCTATCCATTGATCAGCAAAATCTCCAAGTTCAATAAGCAGGCCTATGGAGTCTTCAAAGTGTCTTCAGAACGACGGCATAATCATTTAGGCCACCCATCTTTTTCCATTGTTTATTAGATCCTTAGCAAAAATAAGCTCGCATTTGTTGACGAGCATAATCATGAAACTATTTGTGACTCTTGCTAAAGAGCAAAAAGCCACCAGTTACCATATCCTATTTCCACCAGTGTTTCCACAAAACTTTGTAGCTTGTGTTTTCAGATGTATGGGGACCGGCGCCCTCCTCTGTTGGCCGACACACCTATTACGTGAGTTTCATCGATGATTTTAGCAAGTATACCTGGATATACCTTCTGAAGAAACGCTCCGACATTTTTCAAGTCTTTCTTAACTTTCAAGCTCTTGTCGAACGACAATTTTATTGCAAAATACTTGCCATGCAGACGGATTGGAGAGGTGAGTAGGAGAAACTCAACTCCTTTTTCCAATGAATAGGGATCTCTCATCACATTTCTTGCCCTCACACTCACCAACAAAACGGTTCAGCGGAGCGCAAGCACAGGCACATTGTTGACATTAGTCTCTCCCACGTTGCTGCCGCATCCATGCCACTAAAGTTCTGGGATGAAGCGTTCCTCACCGCAGTGCACCTCATAAATATTTTACCTAGCCGTGTCATTAATCACGAAACACCCACCGAAGGCCTACTCCATGTCAAACCCGGCTATTCATCTCTTCGTGTGTTTGGTTGCGCATGTTGGCCCAACCTTCGTCCCTATAATAACAGAAAACTCATGTTTCGATCGACACAATGTGTCTTTATAGGCTACAGTGCACAACATAAAGGCGTCAAGTGTCTTGATGTAGCCACGGGACGTGTGTATATCTCCCGAGATGTCGTCTTTGATGAAACCGTTTTTCCCTTTGCCAAACTACACCCAAATGCCAGCGCATTACTTCGCAAAGAAATTCTTCTTTCGCCCTCCACTTTATCCGGCGTTGATCATGGGGGAGAGAATAATAGTACTGACTGCTACCTCTTGAGCACTGCATTGGTTTTCCCTTGAAAAGGAAAGGGTGATGCAACAAAGTAGCGTAAGTATTTCCCTTAGTTTTTGAGAACCAAGGTATCAATCCAGTAGGAGACTACACGCAAGTCTCCTCGTACCTACACAGACAAATAAGAACTTTGCAACCAACGCGATAAAGGGGTTGTCAATCCCTTCACGACCACTTGCAAAAGTGAGATCTGATAGAGATAATAAGATAAATATTTTTGGTATTTTTATGATATAGATTGAAAGTAAAGATTGCAAAGTAAAAATAAATTGGAAACTTATATGATGGAAAATAAACCCGGGGGCCATAGGTTTCACTAGTGGCTTCTCTCAAGATAGCATAAGTATTACGGTGGTTGAACACATTACTGTCGAGCAATTGATAGAAAAGTGCATAATTATGAAAATATCTAGGCATGATCATGTATATAGGCATCACGTCATGACAAGTACACCAAAGCGATTACGCATCTATACATCGATCGCTATCCGGCATGCATCTAGAGTATTAAGTTCATAAGAACAGAGTAACACATTAGGCAAGATGACATGATGTAGAGGGATAAACTCAAGCAATATGATATAAACCCCATCTTTTTATCCTCGATGGCAACAATACAGTGCGTGCCTTGCTGCCCCTGGGATCGAGCATCACAAGATTGAACCAAAAGCTAAGCACTTATCCCATTGCAAGAAAGATCAATCTAGTAGGCCAAACCAAACTGATAATTCGAAGAGACTTGCAAAATAACAAATCATACATAAAAAAATTCAGAGAAGATTCAAATATTGTTCATAGATAATCTTGACCATAAACCCACAATTCATCGGGTCTCGACAAACACACCGCAAAAAGAACTACATCGAATAGATCTCTAAGAAGATCGAGGAGAACTTTGTATTGAGATCCAAAGAGAGAGAAGAAGCCATCTAGCTAATAACTATGGACCCGAAGGTCTGTGGTAGACTACTCACACATCATCGGAGAGGCTATGGTGTTGATGTAGAAACGCTCCATGATCGATTCCCCCTCCGGCGGAGCGCCGAAAAAGGCCCCAAGATGAGTTCTCATGGGTACAGAAGGTTGCGGTGGTGGAAATAGGGTTTCGTGGTGCTCCTGGATGTTTTCAGGGTATATGGATATATATTGGAGGAAGAAGTAGGTCGGTGGAGCTGCGAGGGGCCCACGAGGGTGGGGGGCGTGCCCAGGGGGGGCAGGCGGGCCTCGTTCCCTCGTGGCCTCCTCGCTTCTTTCTTGACGTCCACTCCAAGTCCCCTAGATCACGTTTGTTCCAAAAATAAATCTCCCGAAGGTTTCATTCTGTTTAATATTCCTTTTCTGCGAAACACTGAAATAGGCAAAAAACAACAATTTGCACTGGGCCTTTGGTTAGTAGGTTAGTCCCAAAAATAATATAAAATTGTATAATAAAGCCCATTAAACATCCAAAACAGATAATATAATAGCATGGAAAAATAAAAAATTATAGATACGTTGGAGACGTATCGAGCATCCCCAAGCTTAATTCCTGGTTGTCCTCGAGTAGGTAAAAGATAAAAATAGAATTTTTGATGTGGAATGCTACCTAACATAATTTTCTAAGTAATTCTCTTTATTATGGCATGAATGTTCAGATCCGAAAGATTCAAGATAAAAGTTTAATATTGACATAAAAATAATAATACTTCAAGCATACTAACTAAGCAATTATGTCTTCTTAAAATAACATGCCCAAAGAAAGTTCATTCCAACAAAATCATATAGTTTGGTCATGCTCCATTTTCATCACACAAGAATGCTCTCATCATGCACAACCCCAATGACAAACCAAGCAATTGTTTCATACTTTAGTAATCTCAAACTTTTTTCAACTTTCACGCAATACATGAGCGTGAGACATGGAAATAGCACTATTGGTGGAATAGAGTATGATGATGGGGGTTATGTGGAGAAGACAAAAAAGTAGAAAGTCTCACAATGACGCGGCTAATCAACGGGCTAGGGAGATGCCCATCAATTGATGTTAATGCAAGGAGTAGGGATTGCCATGCAACGGATGCACTAGAGCTATAAATGTATGAAAGCTCAACAAAAGATACTAAGTGGGTGTGCATCCAACTTGCTTGCTCACGAAGACCTAGGGCATTTGAGGAAGCCCATTGTTGGAATATACAAGCCAAGTTCTATAATGAAAAATTCCCACTAGTATATGAAAGTGACAAAACAAGAGACTCTCTATCATAAAGATCATGGTGCTACTTTGAAGCACAAGTGTGGAAAAAGGATAGTAGCATTGTCCCTTTTTATTTCTTTTCTCTTTTTTTCTCTTTTTTTGGGCCTCCCTTTTTTTCCATTTGGCCTTTCTTTTCTCGTTTTTTATTTGGGACAATGCTCTATTAATGATGATCATCACACTTCTATTTATTTACAACTCAATGATTACAACTCGATACTAGAACAAAATAAGACTCTATATGAATGCCTCCGGAGGTGTACCGGGATGGGCAATGAATCAAGAGTGACATGTATGATAAATTATGCATGGTGGCTTTGCCACAAATACGATGTCAACTACATGATCATGCAAGGAAATATGACAATGATGAAGCATGTCATAATAAATGAAACGGTGGAAAGTTGCATGACAATATATCTCGGAATGGCTATGGAAATGCCATAATAGGTAGGTATGGTGGCTGTTTTGAGGAATATATAAGGAGGTTTATGTGTGATAGAGTGTATCATATCACGGGGTTTGGATGCACCGGCGAAGTTTGCACCAACTCTCAAGATGAGAAAGGGCAATGCACAGTACCGAAGAGGCTAGCAATGATGGAAATGTGAGAGTGCGTATAATCCATGGACTCAACATTAGTCATAAAAAACTCAAATACTTATTGCAAAAATCTACAAGTCAACAAAAACCAAGCACTACGCGCATGCTCCTAGGGGGATAGATTGGTAGGAAAAGGCCACCGCTCGTCCCCGACCGCCACTCATAAGGAAGACAATCAAAGAACACCTTATGTTTCAAATTTGTTACACAACGTTTACCATACGTGCATGCTACGGGACTTGCAATCTTCAACACAAGTATTTCTCAAATTCGCAACTACTCAACTAGCACGACTCTAATATTACCATCTTCACATCTCAAAACAATCATCAAGTATCCAACTTCTCATTGTACTCAATGAACTTTCTATGGAAGTTTTTATTATACCCATCTTGGATGCCTGTCATATTAGGACTAATTTTATAGCCAAAACAAATTACCATGCTGTTCGAAAGGACTCTCAAAATGATACTCCCTCCGTTTCGAATTACTTGTCGCAGGTATGGATGTGTCTAGATGTATTTTAGTTATAGATACATCCATTTCCGCGACGAGTAATTTGGAATGGAGGGAATATAAGTGAAGCCTGAGAGATCAATAATTTCTATAAAATAAAACCACCACTGTGCTCTAAAAGATATAAGTCAAGCACTAGAGCAAAATTGTCTAGCTCAAAAGATATAAGTGAAGCACATAGAGTATTCTAATAAATTCCGATTCATGTGTGTCTCTCCCAAAAAGGTGTGTACAGAAAGGATGATCGTGGTAAACTAAAAGCAAAGACTCAAATCATACAAAACGCTCCAAGCGAAACACATATCATGTGGTGAATAAAAATGTAGCCTCAAGTAAAGTTACCGATGAACGAAGACGAAAGAGGGGATGCCTTCCGGGGCATCCCCAAGCTTAGGCTTTTGGTTGTCCTTGAATTTTACCTTGGGGTGCCTTGGGAATCCCCAAGCTTAGGCTCTTGCCACTCCTTATTCCATAATTCATCAAATCTTTAACCAAAACTTGAAAACTTCACAACACAAAACTCAACAGAAAATTTCATGAGCTCCGTTAGCGAAAGAAAATAAATCACCACTTCAAGGTACTGTAATGAACTCATTCTTTATTTTTATTGGTGTTGAACCTACTATATTCCAACTTCTCTATGGTTTATATCCTCCGATACTAGCCACAGATTCATCAAAATAAGCAAACAACACACGAAAAACAGAATCTGTCAAAAACAAAACAGTCTGTAGTAATCAGATTTGTTCGAATACTTCTGGAACTCCAAATATTATGAAAAACTAGGACAACCTGGAAAATTTGTATATTAATCAACTGCAAAAAGAATTGGTATTTTATCATGTTCTGGTGAATTTTAACAATTATTTTTGTGAGCGTCGGTGTCAAAACCGGTGGATCTCGGGTAGGGGGTCCCGATCTCTACGTCTTAGGCTGATGGTAACAGGAAGCAAGGGACACAATGTTTACCCAGGTTGGGGCCCTCTCGATAGAGGTGAAACCCTACTTCCTGCTTGATTAATATTGAAGATATGGGTAGTACAAGAGTAGATCTACCACGAGATCGTAGAGGCTAAACCCTAGAAGCTAGCCTATGATGGTATGATTGTAATTATGATCGGCCTTCTAAGGACCAACCTCTCCGGTTTATATAGACACCGGAGAGGGATAGGGTTTACATGGATTCAGTTACAAGGAAGGAAATACAATATCCGGATCGCCTAGCTTGCCTTCCACGCCAAGGAGAGTTCCATCCGGACACGGGACGAAGTCTTGAGTCTTGTATCTTCACGCTTCAATAGTCCGGACGATGTATATAGTCCGGCTGTCCGGATACCCCCTAATCCAGGACTCCCTCAGTAGCCCCTGAACCAGGCTTCAATGATGATGAGTCCGTGTGATCTTGTCTTTGGCATTGCAAGGCGGGTTCCATCTCCGAATACTCCAAAGTACCTGTTACGACGAATAGTGTCCGGAACTCCATCAATGTTGTATTCCTTGGCTTCAGTGCCTCAATAATGACCATCTCCATGTGTCGAGCGAATGCGAGGAGCCGAGGTATTTTAGCATTTGCCACCCTCAATCCTTTGGGCTGACCGCCTATTTGAAGAGGCGGGATTCTCAGATCCAAACCTCACTCTTCCCCCTCGAGCAAGCATCCAACAGAGCGCTCCAGAAAACCATTCCAACATGGCCGGTCGTCGCAGCTCCTCTGCTCGCTCTCCCCGCCCCAATCCGGGGGACTGGGAAGAGTGTTCAGTTCCCCATAGCCATTTGATTGAGTTACAAACCCAAGGGTTTCTCCCACCGGCATTCATGGTCCACGTCCGAGCCGGAATAGCCACCTATAAAGGCGGGGAGTAAGCGGATCTCCCAATCCATCTCCAGAGGAGCGAATATGCCTCATCCCGCATCTGCTAAGGGGCATCGGGTTTCCTATCCACCCGTTCCTTGGCGGGCTCACGGAGTTCTCTGACCTCCAGTTACACAACTTTACCCCTGCCTCTATACCACATATAGCAGGGTACGTTGCCCTTTGCGAGCTATTTTTAGGCTGCGAGCCTCACTTCGGATTATGGAAGAAGCTGTTCTGCCTTGTCCCCCGCAACCAGGGAGAATCCCTATGTCAGATGGGCGGGGCCGAAGTATGGCGCATCGCCGAGACCGGATACCTATCCGACATTCCCAAGAAGGCACCAGAGAACTAGTATTCGGAGTGGTTCTATATTGACGACGTTCCCCTTCCGGATCCAGTCCGGACAGGTCTCCCCTAGTTCAGTACCCCCGCCGAGGGCACGTCTAAGCTGGCGCCCCCGAGGCCCCCAAGAGGAGGATACCAGGGAAATATGTTACCTGATGAGCAGGATAAAGTTACTGGCCAAATCCAGACTAATGATAGTCGAGGTTATGGCAATATGCATAATACGGGGAGTGCAACCTCTTCAATATCGGGGGAAGCCCATGTGGCACTTCAACGGGGAAGATGATGCCACCCGCTGTGGCCGTAAGGGTCGGGACTCCGCCACTTCTCTGGCAAGGATATTGTCCGATTTATACAAAGGGGAAGAGGAGGAATTCCTTCACATCAAACCGTGAGATGGATTCTCCATGTACAACCCCCCAAACTGGGTAAGTTGTCATTCCTTTCCCAGCGTCACTTATTGTGGCGTTCTTCGCTAAGATCATCTGCCTCGATATTTCCCGAGCAGGACTGAGGAGGGCCGTAGAAGGAATCTCGGCCCCTCCCGCAGCGAGAGGACCCGGAAGGGCCCTAGATCCAGGTCTCGAAGAAGATCCGGATATTACCGTGGAGCTTGTCAACGGGATATTTTATCAAGCGAGCTGCGATGGCACCTCAGTGGCCATTACTGCCGACTATCCCGGACCGCTTCATGTGTCGCGCGTAAGCCAAGTCGAAAAAACCCTATCCTCCGAAGAGGAATCCCTTCAGATGTCATGCCTTACCCTTGAAGTGTCGTGTTTTTGCAGAGACGACGGTCGGAGCGTGGGACCGAGGCCCTAGGGACTCATCGGCCAAGGGCGTCCGGATCGGGCAGGCTCAAAAGGGAGGCGGTAAGGGTCGACTCGCCGCTACAGAGGTAAGGCAAAAACTTGTGCTGTGATTATGGTACTTTTGAGGTATGACAACACCCTTTGTGTCCTCGCAGGAAGAGGAGCAGCCGGGTTATATCCGGGGGTCCTGCCAACCACGCCTCCACCAGCCGGATTCCAAAACCGGCTTCGAGAGCGGAGGCGGGAGCGGGGCCGATGCCGCATAGTTCTCCAACAGAGAATGCGGATATGCTCTCGGCCACGAATTCCGAAGTAGAGAGCGCCATGAATCACCGGCGCCGACGGGCTGTACTTCAAAACAAAATCTTTTCCGAAGAGGCATTTAACGCCTTCAATTCGGGAGACGCATACATCCGAGCTGCTCAAGGCGGGCTTGCCCGAGCGACGGACCAGTATACCAAAGATATCTGGTAAGAAAATTTGATAAGCATGTGTAGCAGTAGCCCCTGAGACTTGAAACGGTTGGAACAACTGTTTTAAGGATCAATTTATGCACATGTCCTTGTAGATAAGAATGAGCAATTGTCTCGGGAGCTGGAGGAGTGCAAGGCCGAGCTGAGGGCCGCAGTTGCCAAGTTAGAGGGATCCCAAAATCCCTCATCTGGTAACAGCTGTCGCAATTGTACGAAGATGCACCAGTTAGTAAATGGCTGATATGACAGGTCTAACAGAAAATTCTGCAGACAATCCCGGGGTGAATCCGGAGGGTGTAAGAGAGGATGACTCGCATCTCAAAAGGCAGCTGTAGGCTGGCGAGCGCATTCTTACACAAGTTAGGCAGGAGAAGAACAATCTTCAAGATGCCAAAGTCCAGCTGGACGTGGAGTTAAAAGATCTCCGCGCTCAGCTGGCGGACTCCGTGAAGGAGAAAAAAAAGGCTTCGACGCGGCATTTACGGTAAGTGCCTAGACGAACTATAGTATAGTTCGGCGTGGAAGTATATTGAAAGAATTTTGCTTGCAGGAATGTTAACGGGTCGCTCTAAGGAGGAGATGCCCTCATCTGCAAGTGCTTTACTGCAAGACCTTTCGCAACTGCACGAGCGAGCTCGGCAAGTGATGCAGGGTGTTGCTCAAGCCTTGTGGCCATCAAGCTTGCTGCCGAATGGCATGGGGGAGCTTGTGGATATGCTTCAAGGAGCGCGGCGGCGCTTCCGACTGTGGAAGATGTCCACTTGCCGGCAAGGCGCAAGAGAAGCCTGGGCTATGGTGAAGAAGCGCTACACCAAGCTGGACCTGAACCATATGGCCGAAGTAGGACCGGCGGGGCCCGATGGGCAAGAAATTCCCGTGAGTCTGGTATATGACCAGGTAGCGTTAGCCACAAAGTATTCTCAACAGGATTGTAAGCTAGATAGCCTGTTGGATGGTATAGAAGAGGAATATAGCCAGTCCAAGTGACTGTGTAATTCAATGGACATAATTAGTCCCTACCCGGATTAAAATCATTTGTCATGGCGGACCTTTTCGCTTCAGCCCCCGGATCCTCTGATCAGGGGTGTGTCCGAATACCCACTCAGTTATGCAAAACCGGGTATGCGTGGAAACAAGGCGTAGGGGTCATAAGTGCTTGAGCAGACAAGTACCCAACTAGTTATGTTATATTACATGGATAGTAAGAAACATCTTGAGGAAGAATAGTTCCGTTAGGGGTGCCTTTCCTTGGAGTGCATGCGACAATGCACATGTCCGGACTGCGATCGATGGCGCAGGATACAAGACTTCTGGGGATTTACGTTATAATAAACGAATACATCTTTTGTTCACCGACCGAATATTCTCTTAAGGAAGCTAGCTTTTGACTTCACCCAGTCTGAGGTACACATCCGGCTAAACCGGCAGTAACAATCGCAAAGGTGCTCCCCTTATGCCCTAGCCGAATTAACGGGAACGTAGGGCATAAACACAAGAGCCAGGCAACCCAGCTTGGCCACATCTTAAGTCATATCGATGCATATAATGGTGAAGAAAAGGCACATATGGAAAAAGTATGCATATGTGATGGGCAGAAAGCCATGTGAGTAATTATTTTAGCTTCCGTATAGGAAGCCCCCAGGTATTTCTTACACACCTAGTGCGGCCGGAGTGATCCGGGAGTCCGCACTGTATTGAGTACTTTGTGTGAAGAGGAAAAAGGTCGAGAAAGGAAAAGGGATGGAGCATAATTTAAAAGGAGGGGTTAGGAGACGAACACTGAGTTCGGGGTTAGGCGTAGAATCTCCGGAGTCTGGCCGCGTTCCATGGGTTCGGCTCGAGTCATTATCGGATGCATTACGTGGCGATGCGCTCCTCCGGTGAGAACTTTGTCAATGACGAAAGGACCCTCCCACTTGGGTTTGAGCTTGTCCTTCTTATTCTCCGGTAGGCGTAGAACGAGCTCGCCAATATTGTAAGTTTTGGCCCGCACTTCTCTGCTTTGATATCGTCGAGCCTGCTGTTTGATAGAATGCGAGCGGGCTTTTGCGACGTCGCGCTCCTCCTCCAGGGCATCCAAGTTATCCTGCCGATCTAACTCGACTTCCTTCTCTTTATACATGCGTACGTGTGGCGAATCATGTATTATGTCGCAGGGTAATACTGCTTCCGCACCGTACACCATAAAAAATGGTGTATATCCGGTGGTGCGATTCGGCGTGGTCTGCAGCCCCCAGAGTACGGAGTCGAGCTCCTCGACCCAGTGCGTATCCGACTCTGTCAAGGATCGCACTAGTCTGGGTTTGATGCCGCTCATGATGAGACCATTTGCCCGCTCTACCTAGCCGTTTGTTTGGGGATGGTAGGCGGGCGTAATCGAGCTTAATGCCCATTTTTGCGCACCAAGTTTTCACTTCGTCGGCTGTGAAATTTGAGCCATTATTAGTGATGATGCTATGGGGGACACCGTATCGCTGTACGACCCCGGATATGAAGTATATTACTGGTCCGGGTTCGGCTGTTTTGACTGGTTTGGCTTCTATCCATTTGGTGAATTTGTCCACCATGACCAATAAGTATTTTTTCTTATGGGTTCCCCCCTTTAAGAGGTCCGACCATATTCAGCCCCCAGACTGCAAAGGTCCAAGTTATGGGGATTGTTTGGAGAGCGGTAGGGGGCATATGACTCTGATTGGCAAAGTGCTGGCAACCAACGCAATGTTGGACAAGGTCCCGTGCGTCTGCTCGGGCCATCGGCTAGTAGAAACCTGTACGGAAGGCCTTGCTGACTAATGCTCGAGCCGCGGCGTGGTGCCCTTGATCCGGCATGGATTTCAGCGAAGAGCTGCCGCCCTTCCTCTTCGGAGATGCATCTTTGGAGCACTCGGTAGCACTTTTCTTGTAGAGTTCCCTTCAGTAGACTTTGTAAGCTTTAGAGCGCCGGACGATGCAGCGTGCTTCATTTTGGTCTTCGGGGAGCTCCTGCCTATTTAGGTAGGCCAAGAAGGGCTCAGTCCACGGGGCGATTACAACCATGATTTCATGGGCCAAGGACGTTATTTCGGTGGTAGAAACTCCGATTATGTCTGATAGTTAGGAATCTGGGGGTGTATTCGGATCCGTGCTAGTATTGCCGGACTCCCCTTCCCATACTACGGATGGCTTGAACAACCGTTCCAAGAATATGTTAGTTGGGACGGGGTCGCGTTTAGCGCCGATGCGAGCGAGGACGTCCGCAGCTTGATTGTTTTCTCGAGCCACCTGGTGGAATTCGAGCCCCTCGAACCGAGCTGACATCTTGAGGACGACATTACGGTAGGCCGCCATTTTCGGGTCCTTGGCATCAAAATCGCCGTTTATTTGTGATATTGCAAGGTTTGAATCCCTGTGCACTTCTAGGCGTTGAATGCCCATAGAGACTGCCATCCGAGGACCGTGCAACAGAGCCTCATATTCAGCTGCATTGTTGGAGTCTGTGTATAATATTTGGAGGACGTACTGGACCGTGTCTCCGGTGAGAGACGTCAGGACTACACCTGCTCCCAATCCGGCCAGCAATTTAGAGCCGTCAAAGTGCATGATCCAGTTTGAGTATGCTCCGTACTCTTTAGGGAGTTAAACCACATCCCATTCGGCGACGAAGTCAGCCAATACTTGCGACTTGATGGCTCGCCGTGGTTTGTATGTTATGTCGAACGGAAGGAGCTCAATGGCCCATTTGGCAATCCGGCCCGTAGCATTGCGGTTATTTATTATGTCATTGAGTGGTACTTCGGAGGCCACCGTAATCGAACACTCTTGAAAGTAGTGTCGTAGCTTCTGGGATGCCATGAACACCGCGTATGCTATTTTTTGATAGTGTGGGTATCGGGATTTGCATGGGGTTAGGACCGTGGATACGTAGTAAACCGGCTTCTGGAGCGGGAATTTATATCTGTCAGCCTCTCGTTCAACGACGAGCACTGCACTTACAACGTGATGCGTTGTAGCTATGTACAGCAGCATATGTTCGTCAATATTTGGCGATATTACTACTGGATTACTGGCCAATAAGGTCTTTATTTCATCCACTCCGGCCGCGGCTGCATCCGTTCACACGAAGTGTTCGGTGCGCCGAAGAAGGCGGTAAAGAGGTAATGCCTTTTCTCCTAACCTAGAGATAAAGCGGCTTAGAGCAGCCACGCATCCGGCTAGTTTCTGGATATGCTTGAGGTGCATTGGTATAGCCAAGCGTGTGAGCTCAGATTTTTGCCAGATTCGCTTCAATTCCTCTATTGGAAACGATGAAGCCGAGTAGTTTCCCCGAGGGGACGCCAAAAACGCAATTTTCCGGGTTCAGCTTGATGTCGTATGTCCGGAGATTGTCGAATGTAAGCCTCAAGTCATCTATTAGGGTTTCGACATGTCTTGTTATAATGACCCCGTCAACCACGAATGCCTCCTTTGTTTTGCTGATTTGCTTTTCCGGGCATGTTTGAATCATGCGTTGGTAGGTTCTTGTGGCGTTCTTAAGCCGAAAGGCATAGTGTTGAAGCGAAAGGGCCATATGGCATTATGAAAGCTGTTGCAGCTTGGTGGGACTCTGCCATCTTTATTTGTTGGTATCCAGTGTATGCATCGAGGAAACACAGCGAGTCGTGTCCTGCTGTGGCATCGATGATTTGATCGATGCGAGGGAGGGGAAAGGGATCCTTGGGGCAAGCCTTGTTGAGGTATTTAAAGTCGACACATAGGCGCCAGGATTTGTCCTTCTTTGGTACCATTACCAGGATTGCCAGTGAATCCGGATGCTTGATATCTTTGATGAATCCGGCCTCGAGTAGTTTGGCTAGCTCTTCCCCCATGGCCTGCCGTTTGGGCTCTGAAAACCGTCTTAGAGTCTGCTTGACCGGTTTGTATCCTTTTAGTATATTGAGGCTGTGTTCGGCCAATCTGCGTGGGATGCCTGGCATGTCCGATGGGTGCCAGGCGAAGATGTCCCAATTCTCGCGTAAGAAGTCTCGCGGTCTGGCGTCCATCGCTGAGGCTCAATGTGTCCCAACGGAAGCTGTCTTCATGGGGTCCGTTGGATGGACTTGGAATTTGACTATCTCGTCTGCAGGTTTAAATGAGGTGGACTTGGATCGCTTGTCGAGTATCACGTCGTCCCTGTCCACGGTGGCCCGCAGTGTTGTTAACTCTTTGGCTGCTAGGGCCTTGGATAATGCCTCCAGGGCTAGTGATGCGGTTTTGTTTTCGGCGCGAAGTGCGACGTCCGGATCACTGGCTAGAGTGATGATTCCATTGGGTCTGGGCATTTTAAGCTTCATGTACCCATAATGGGGTATAGCTTGAAAGCTTGTAAACGCGTCCGCCCTAGAAGGGCATGGTATCCGCTGCTAAAAGGGGCCACTTGGAATGTGATTTCTTCGGACCTATAATTCTCCGGGGTGCCAAATACCATGTCGAGTGTGATTTTTCCTGCACACCGCGCTTCCCGACTAGGGATAATTCCCCTGAAGGTTGTGCCGCTTTGTTCAATGCGGCCGTTGTCAATTTCCATCCTGCTAAGTGTCTCTTCATAGATCAAGTTTAATCCGCTTCCGCCATCCATGAGCACTTTAGTGAGCCGAAAGCCGTCCATGATTGGGCTAAGAACCTGAGCGGCTGGTACCTGGACAGTCTGGAATCGAGGTTCGTCACTGGCATTGAAAGTTATAGTAGTGTCGTTCCAGGGGTTTATTTTGGCCATATGGCAAATTTCATGAACTTCGATGAGCTTCGCTTACTTCGCTTGTTTGAGGCAAAAGTCTCGAAGATTGTTAGTACCGTATTGCGCTCATTGGCGGGATGTTGTTCTGTAAGAAGATCCTCGCCACTTTTTGCAACCTGCCGGAGTATCCAACATGCCCTAAGGCAATGGGTTGGTGTTGTGTCCGGAGTGCTGTGGAGTTTACATGGCCCATTGAGCCATTTTTCCAATACGGTTCCCCACCCTGGGGTGGGCTTTGGTTTCTTGGGGATTGGATCGGCCGACTTATGAGAGTTCGCCAGTTTAGTTCGGACAAAGGTTTCGGTGAAAGCCGGACTGTACCAAAATTCAGCTTGGGTTTTCCAGACGCTTTCCATCGCACAGTACTTCTGTACTATGATTGCTGAGTCCGCAAAGCGTACTATGTCACGGCGACTTATAGCATTAAGGATTCCTTTGTCCGTGCAATTTTTGCAGAAGAGTGAGACTACGTCCTCCTCGTGGCAGTCCTCGACCTCATTTAGCGCAAGGAGGGATCTGCCTGATATGGGAGAGACGATTTAAGTCCGTCTGGGTGGTTATAGCTGAATCCGGATTCTGGTCTGATCTAGCACCCCGGGGCATGGGAGCTTCCGAGTTCGACAGCTCGGGATTCAGGACGCTGCCCAATTTTTCTGGCCCCGTGCCCGATTCTAAGTCCGGGACCCGGGTCATATCCTCCCCTGGGCGGGTGTCCGGCTCCTGGAGCTCGGCGATCCGGACATAATTCATCCTCAAAACAGAGGGATGCTCCCTGTGTGGTTCCTCTGCTACCGCTATCTCATGGGTGGCCGGCGGGGATTTAATGTCCCTTTGGTCGGGTTTAAGCCCGATCCGGTCATAGTCCATTGCGACTCCCAAAGCGGCGATGCGATCCAAGAGCTCATTAAGAGAAGAGAGCTCTATCAGATCCATCTGTTCGGCGAGTTCCGAATTGATGCGAAGTTTATGCGTGATGACCCGAGAGGCCATCGTCGGCGCAACAGCCGATGGGGCGGCCATGACGAAGCCGCCTAGTCGGAGAGTTTGGCCTACAACCAGAGCTTCCCCCGCGGTAATGTTGTCCGTGACAACGAGACGAGCCATCGAGCCTTGCAGCGACGACACAGAGGAACTCTCAATGAAAGCACCAATGTCAGTGTCAAAACCGGTGGATCTCGGGTAGGGGGTCCCGATATGTGCATCTTAGGCTGATGGTAACAGGGAGCAAGGGACACAATGTTTACCCAGGTTCAGGCCCTCTCGATGGAGGTAAAACCCTACTTCCTGCTTGATTAATATTGAAGATATGGGTAGTACAAGAGTAGATCTACCACGAGATCGTAGAGGCTAAACCCTAGAAGCTAGCCTATGATGGTATGATTGTAATTGTGATTGGCCTTCTAAGGACCAACCTCTCCGGTTTATATAGACACCGGAGATGGCTAGGGTTTACATGGAGTCGGTTACAAGGAAGGAAATACAATATCCGGATCGCCTAGCTTGCCTTCCACGCCAAGGAGAGTTCCATCCGGACACGGGACGAAGTCTTGAGTCTTGTATCTTCACGCTTCAATAGTCTGGACGATGTATATAGTCCGGCTGTCCGGATACCCCCTAATCCAGGACTCCCTCAGTGAGCGCAAAGTTTCTGTCTTTTTCAGCAAGATCAAACAACTATCACCCAAGAAGATCCTATTGGTTCTACTTGGTACAAACACTAATTAAAGCATAAAAACACATCTTAACAGAAGCTAGATGAATTATTTATTACTACACAGAATCAAAAAGCAAGAAACAAAAATAAAATTGGGTTGCCTCCCAACAAGCACTATCGTTTAACGCCCCTAGCTAGGCATAAAGGCAAGAATAGATCTAGGTATTATCATCTTTGGTATGGAATCCATAAGTGGCTCTCATAATAGATTCATAAGGTAATCTAATTTTCTTCATAGGAAAGTGTTCCATGCCTTTCGTTAACGGAAATTGGAATCTAATATTTCCTTCTTTTATATCAATAATTGCACCAATCGTTCTAAGGAAAGGTCTACCAAGAATAATAGGACATGTAGGATTGCAATCTATGTAATAATAATGAAATCTACGGGCACATAATTCCTATTGGCAACAATAATAACATCATTAATTCTTCCCATAGGTTTCTTAATGGTGGAATCCGCAAGATGCACATTTAAAGAACAATCATGAAATTCACGGAAACCTAATACATCACACAAAGTTTTTGGAATCGTGGAAACACTAGCACCCAAGTCACATAAGGCATAGCATCCATGATCTTTAATCTTAATTTCAATAGTTGGTTCCCACTCATCATAAAGTTTTCTATGGATAGAAACTTCTAGTTGAAGCTTTTCTTCATAGGATTGCATTAAAGCATCAACGATATGTTTAGTAAAAGATTTATTTTTACTATAAGCATGAGGAGAATTTAACACGGATTGCAACAAGAAAATATAATCTATTAAATAACAATTATCATAATTAAATTCCTTGAAATCCAAAATAGTGGGTTCATTGCTACGTAAAGTTTTGACCTCTTCAATCCCACTTTTACCAATTTTTGCATCAAGATCTAAAAACTCCGAATCACTGGGACGCCCTTTAACTAAAGTTGATTCATCTCCAGTCCCATCATTATCAAGATTCATATTGCAAAACAACGATTTAATAGGAGACACATCAATCACTTTTAGATCTTCATCCCTATTATCATGAAAACTAGAAGAACACGCTTTTACAAAGCAATCTTTCTTAGCACGCATCCTAGCGGTTCTTTCTTTGCACTCATCAATGGAAATTCTCATGGCTTTGAGAGACTCATTGATATCATGCTTAGGAGGAATAGATCTAAGTTTTAAAGAATCAACATCAAGAGAAATTCTATCTACGTTCCTAGCCAACTCATCAATCTTAGGCAATTTTTCTTCAAGCAAAGCATTGAAATTATTTTGAGAAATCATAAATTCTTTAACACTAGTCTCAAAATCAGAGGGCATCTTATTAATCCATAAGAGTTGTTGTAGGAATTACCATAATTATTAGAGGAATTACTAGGAAACAGCCTAGAATTAAAGTTTCCTCTATAAGCGTTGTTACCAAAATTGTTCCTACCAACAAAATTCACATCCATAGATTCATTATTATTCTCAATCAAAGAAGACAAAGGAATATCATTAGGATCAGAAGAAGCACTCTTATTAGCAAACAATTTCATAAGTTCATCCATCTTTCCACTCAAAACATTAATCTCTTCTATTGCATGAACCTTTTTACTAGTAGATCTTTCGATTGTGCCATTGAGAATAATTAACCATAATATTATCTAGGAGTTTAGTAGCTTCTCCTAAAGTGATTTCCATAAAAGTGCCTCCCGCGGCCGAATCTAAAAGATTTCTAGAAGCAAAATTCAATCCGGCATAAATTTTTTGTATAATCATCCATAAATTCAAACCATGTGTAGGGCAATTACGTATCATTAACTTCATCCTCTCCCAAGCTTGTGCAACATGCTCATGGTCAAGTTGCTTAAAATTCATAATATCATTTCTAAGAGAGATGATCTTAGCGGGAGAAAAATACTTAGAGATAAAAGAATCTTTGCACTTATTCCAAAAATTAATACTATTTTTAGGCAAAGTTGAAAACCAAGTTTTAGCACGATCTCTAAGCGAAAACGGAAATAGCTTCAGTTTAACAATATCATTATCCACATCTTTCTTCTTTTGCATATCACACAAATCAACAAAGTTGTTTAGATGTGTAGCGACATCTTCACTAGGAAGGCTAGAGAATTGAACTTTCATGACAAGATTCAGCAAGGCAGCATTAATTTCACAAGATTTAGCATCGGTAATAGGAGCAATCGGAGTGCTAAGAAAATCATTGTTGTTGGTATTGGAAAAGTCACACAATTTAGTATTATCTTGATCCATCGTGACAAACAATCCAACACACAAGCACACAAGAAGCAAGCGAAAAAGAGGTGAACGGAAAAAGAGGGCGAATAAAATGGCAAAGGTGAAGTGAGGAAGAGGAAAATGAGAGGCAAATGGCAAATAATGTAATGCGAGGGATAAGAGTTGTGATGAGTACTTGGTATGTCTTGACTTGGCGTAGATCTCCCGGGCGACGGCGCTAGAAATCGCACGTTGGCGGGAGATCAAATCTTGACTTGACTTGGTGTAAGCCTCACCGGCAACGGCGTCAGAAATCCTTCTTGCTACCTCTTGAGCACTGCGTTGGTTTACCCTTAAAGAGGAAAGGGTGATGCAACAAAGTAGCGTAAGTATTTCCCTCAATTTTTGAGAACCAAGGTATCAATCCAGTAGGAGACTACACGCAAGTCGCCTCGTACCTACACAAACAAATAAGAATCTTGCAACTAATGCGATAAAGGGGTTGTCAATCCCTTCACGGCCACTTGCAAAAGTGAGGTCTGATAGATATAATAAGATAAATATTTTTGGTATTTTTATGATATAGATTGAAAGTAAAAATTGCAAAGTAAAAATAGATTGGAAACTTATATGATGGAAAATAGACCCGGGGGCCATAGGTTTCACTAGTGGCTTCTCTCAAGATAGCATAAGTATTACGGTGGTTGAACACATTACTGTCGAGCAATTGATAGAAAAGTGCATAATTATGAAAATATCTAGGCATGATCATGTATATAGGCATCACGTCCGCGACAAGTAGACTGAAACGATTTTGCATCTACTACTATTACTCCACACATCGACAGCTATCCAGCATGCATCTAGAGTATTAAGTTCATAAGAACAGAGTAACACATTAGGCAAGATGACATGATGTAGAGGGATAAACTCAAGCAATATGATATAAACCCCATCCTTTTATCCTCGATGGCAACAATATAGTGCGTGCCTTGCTGCCCCTGCTATCACTGGGATCGAGCATCGCAAGATTGAACCCAAAGCTAAGCACTTATCCCATTGGAAAAAAGATCAATCTAGTAGGCCAAACCAAACTGATAATTCGAAGAGACTTGCAAAGATAAAAAATCATACATAAAAGAATTCAGAGAAGATTCAAATATTTTTCATAGATAATCTTGATCATAAACCCACAACTCATCGGATCTCGACAAACACACCGCAAAAAGAATTACATCGAATAGATCTCTAAGAAAATCGAGGAGAACTTTGTATTGAGATCCAAAGAGAGAGAAGAAGCCATCTACTAATAACTATGGACCCGAAGGTCTGTGGTAAACTACTCACACATCATCGGAGAGGCTATGGTGTTGATGTAGAAGCCCTCCGTGATCGATTCCCCCTTCGGCGGAGCGCCGGAAAAGACCCCAAGATGGGATCTCACGGGTACAAAAGGTTGCGGAGGTGGAAATAGGGTTTCGTGGTGCTCCTGGATGTTTTCAGGGTATATGGATATATATATATAGAAGGAAGAAGTAGGTCGGTGGAGCTGCGAGGGGCCCACGAGGGTGGAGGGCGCACCCAGGGGGGTAGGCGCTCCTCCCTGCCTCGTGGCCTCCTCGCTTCTTTCTTGACGTCCACTCCAAGTCCCCTGGATCACGTTTGTTCCAAAAATAACTCTCCCGAGGGTTTCATTCCGTTTGGATTCCGTTTGATATTCCTTTTCTATGAAACACTGAAATAGGCAAAAAAAAACAACAATTTACATTGGGCCTCTGGTTAGTAGGTTAGTCCCAAAAATAATATAAAAGTGTATAATAAAGCCCATTAAACATCCAAAAAAAGATAATATAATAGCATGGAACAATCAAAAATTACAGATACGTTGGATACGTATCACTGACCAACTTTCATTTAATCATCATATTGTGCCTGAGATTACTGCTGCAGATTTAAGTTCAGATTGAGAAAATCACAATCAAAACGGACGTGATTTCATGTGCCGCCTGGCCGGAGACACAGACACGAACCGAGGAGGATCTGCCTCGGGATCCCTGCAGCTGGACCCAATATCTCCTCCGGGATCCGGGCGGGCAGCACCTGGTCGCGCCTCGGGCCCCGAGCGTCCTGAGCGGGCGCGCGATCAGGAAAGCAACGTCATCGCCCCACGCCAACCGGCTGACGATGCGTGGCGAACAGTCACCCGCGCGGATGAGCCCGGCTCGCCTGGTTGGCCCGCTCAGGATTCACCAGGGCCCGCCACTGCGGCTCGGCCGCATGCACCAGATTTGACCGGGCCCGCCACTTCGCGTCGGACGCGGTCGCCCACAGGCGCGAGGCACTCTTCCTCGGGATCTGAGTCGCCAGAGGCTGATGCGGCTGATGGATCTCCTGCGGCTCCGTCCCCTGCGGTTTCTCCTGTGGCGCCACGCACAAGACTACAGAGGGGAGTCACTACTCGTTTAAATTACAAAAATTTCTCCAAGCTTGGTATGTCCTGTACAACAGGTGAACCTAACAGTTTAATGACATAACTTGATGATCCTAGGTGGAAGGCGGCCATGGAAGATGAAATCATGGCGTTGCGTAAAAATAAAACATGGCACCTGGTGCCCCCTCGACCAGGCAGAAATCTAATTGATTGTAAGTGGGTCTGTAGAATCAAGAGGAGAATAAACAGATGAAATCTAATTGATTGTATGCCTCTGCGAGAGCCGCCCTCGTCTAATCAATATATAGCATGCGGGCTCCCATGTATGGGAGTTGAGACGTTTCTACAATTTCCACAGTACTCACTAACCCATTCCATTTGTATTATAGTACTCCCAAACGCAAAGCAGGTCCGTAGATTGAGGTTCTTGGTCCAAGGATGTTCAGTTCAACGACAACAAAAAATGCAAAGAGTTGAAAGTTATCCAGGCCTTTCATTCATCGGTTGCTGGCCTGGCTAGGAGGTGCGTGCATCTCCGAAAATTCAAGGTGGATCAACGTATACGCACAGCGAGGAGGAAATTACCCCAATGCCAAATCCGTCTCCCGACGATCCAATCAAAGCTCGGCGCGGACGGAAGAGTAAGCAAAGTTGTCTCGTACGTCGCCGGCAGCGATAGCGAACTAGACCGGCCATTTCCATTTCCATGAGCGGAAAGAAAGATAAAAAGTCGGGTGGAATGGGGGGCGGTACGTCGCCCGCGGGGCAGCTGAACGGACACAACGGCTGCTTTCATGCTTGCACCCAAAAGCGAAGCAGATTCTCTGAACGTACGCCGGCCGGCCCGGGCAGGAGAGTGGAGACGTCGTCGCGTACGTACTTTGCGTGGACATGGATGCGTGCATGCATGCACCAAGATAACTCATGGACTAGGTCAGGCAATGGCTTTTCCTCGACCGTCGTCATGTGCATCCATGCATGGATTCAGCTCATCGGGACAGCCCAAGGCAAAGGTCGTGTGTGCAGATATTGTCCAAGAAGAGATGAGTATAGCTAGCGCTAGCAACTTGACAAAGAGAATGGTACTCCCGCGAGCTTGTCCTTCTCTTTACTTTGAATGGACAAGTATACTTCTTACGACCATTTGGCCAGCACAAAATTACAGTAATTAAATGTATAGAGAATCCAGAGTATTTCATGCGGAATACTTCAAGCTTAGGGTTATGTAATTATGTTTTCTTAATAAAAGAATATGCAAGCAAGCAGAGGAACGGATGAAGAGTCGCGCTCGGCTGTTGTACTCGCAGTATTACCAAAAATACATGGAGGGTGGGTTCAGTTCACCAGGACACGGCCACGATGTGGTCATGGTCTCGAGGCAAGAAATTCGCCGGAAATAAGCCGCTTCAAGTTGCCTTTATGAGCAACTTGCAGACAGAAATAGGATTGATGATGCCTTTAATTGTCTTGTATAGGACTAAGCTACATCAACTGGCCATCAATTCATCACGACACAGTACGACGACAGTAGGTGGTACTGCTAATCTAGCAGTGGATTCAGCTCAGGTGAAAACCTCAGACCTCCTTGTTCCAAGCGACGACGACTCCACGGTGGCGTGCTCCTTCCTGAAGGCGTTGCTCGGGGGCTGCTCAAGCGGCGGTGGAAGTGGCGGCGGTTCGGTGTCGACACATGCATTCTGGTCAGCTTCATCTTGGAGGCTGCGGCGACGTAGGCGACGCTCGTCTGGTGGAGCTACTGCCGATGGTCGAGGCATCGTTGGCAGTCTGCGCCATCAGGTTTTGGATGCTCAGGGGAAAACCCCAGATCTGGGTCTTCCGGATCGGATGATGATGACGTTCTATCGCTTTCCCTTCTGGGAGCATCGTCTTGGAGCAAGTGCTGGTTGGAGGGATGGTGGAGCGGTGTTTCATCTCACACATTGATGGCGGCGGAGATCGATGGCATGGCGCTGTGGAGACTTGGCGTCTGATGCGCGGAGATGGGCTCGCGCAGGAGGAGGTTGCTATCTGGTGTCATGGTGACGTCGATGGCAGAGTGACCAGACAAGGTAGAAGCCTCAATATGATCTGAAGACCTGTGGAAGATGGCGGCGATGACACACGATTGTGTCTGACCGGATTGTGCCCCAGACCCGGTATGTGGCTCGGCTGGGGCTTCCGAATGAGTTTCGGCTTCCGGCTTTTGATGTTAGGCTTAGGTGAGTGGTTTGGGTAGTGGCCCAACTAGCACCCCTTCATCATTTTGAATAGGAATAACGGCTTGCCAAGATGATGGATTCAGGCACATTGTTGTAATACTTTGTAAGGTCCTCGAGAATAATCAATAAAGTGGCCGTATGCATCTCCCAGATGTGCAGAGGCGGGGGATCATCCTTCTTTTCTAAAAAAAAAGCAGTGGATTCAGCTCCCCGGAAGATGATGAGGAAACAAATTAAAGACCAACTGGACGACAGTGGGGTGTACTCCACTACTCCTACTACAACCGTGAGAGTTGCGACTTGTGAACCGTGTGTTTTGAGTGGAGTGGTTATGGACTTATGGTAGTACGCAAGGTGTGGTGGTGCATTTAGAGGGTGATTAATTGATGTCATTCACGAATTGCAGGTATATATCAGCAGCGTGGGCTACAAAGAGTTGGATCGACCGAGTTGACGTAAACAGTTGGAAGAACACTTGCAAGTTGCATTTAGTATGGAAATTGGAACACACAGCTGCATGCATACATGAAGGCCAAACTGCGTATGAATGGGACAGCTTGATTAGCTGATATCCCATGCATGCTTCCGTGATCAAAAGCTTTCTCGCATGATATGCACAACGCCTATGTTGCCAATACAAACCATTTTTACCGACGCCGTAAATTACACCATGCATTACCAGCTTCGGCTTTCAAACGCTCAACGCAGAGAGTAAGGCAAGTTGTCTCGTACGTACATCGCCGGCAACGACCGGCCGATCGATGGCGACCTGTTTGTACTTGGATGAAGAAAAGGTCCAGCGAAATGGACACATCCCAGTCCTGTAGAACTCCACCGGAGCAAGAAGAAGAGAAACACACACAGCAGAAACCGCCGAAAAGCGAGCAGAGCAGGTTCATCGCACGTACGCCTTCGTGCAGTGCATGCATGAATGGATAGCTAGCTACTCGCAGTCGCAGCACCACGAAAACAGTTGTTTTCGTGGTTGAGTTCAGGACATCTCAGAGGTTACGTGCATGCATCATCACGCTACTTCTTTCCTCCATCGTCCTATCCTACAACACAACAACTCATGGATTCATCTATGCACTACTAGTGTAGTAGATTAGTGTAATTCAGATGTATCGATCCATGGATTCAGCTCACCAGGAGATGAAGAATCTAAAGATCAGTGCAACGCGAGACTACATTTGGCACTTTGTTTATTTTGCCTTTGTTAGCTGCAACTGCCTGCAGGTTTTCTGGCCGGCCAGCTTGCGCGCCAGAGCCGACCTCGAGATACAGCTAATGTTTCCTTGTGTTGGGGACACTCCAAGGATGATGAATCAAGTGGGTTCCTGGGCCATGCATCAGGAATCTAACCACGAACACCTCCCTGAAAAAGGGCTCAACATTGTGAAGAGAGAAAATGGGATAGAGCTGCAAGTTGGGTGCCCTTGCGATGCTATAGCTTGCTTTGTATGGTGGCATATCATATGATTTGTTTTAGATAATGGAAGGGAACCTATCTCTCTGCATATCGTACGTATATAATTGATCATCATGGTTGGTACTCCATCCGTCCAAAAAAACTTGTATCTTAAATGGATGTATCTAGCACCAAGTTAGTACCAGATACATCTATTTAAGAAACAAGCTTGGGACAAGCTTTTCGGACGGAAGGAGTAGTACTGTCGAAAATTCCGCTAGAGATATTTTTTACATGAAAAGCCATATTTCTGAGACAGAGGGGCTTGGCATTCAAGAAAATTATATACCCGGCATTGTGCTAGTATCATGTACAACAGCCAGCTTCCTCGTCGTACTAAAATAGTAGAGTACTAGTGGAGTAGTAAAATGTACAAGACCGATCCATCTGGCCTGGGTTCAGTTCACCCGGACAACCCAAATAAAAGGCTATGTACAGACCAAGATGAAACTTCCAGCACTATGCCAGTACACCTTTTCCTTTTTTAAACAGATTTTACTGTAACTTGCCTCTTATTTTTCCTAGCAAGTTGCGAGAGCTGAGCTCGAGAAACAGCTCATCACAATTCATTGTTTACGACCAAGACCAAGTTGCCTCTTCTTCATTTGTCGTGATCGTACTCTCACCACCGATTCCATTTGAGGTGAGCTCCCGGATACAAAGGAGAGGTCTTGGTCAAAAGCTGCTCGGTTTCAGAAAAAAAAGAGAGTTGAAAGTTGTTCAGGTTTCGCAGTGGTTGATAGCTAATCGGTGCATGCATTTGGTAGATTGATGATGCATGTTCGCCGCTTCACTGTCTTTCTTCCTTTTGGAGATCAGATGATCTACATGTACACATTGCTACATTTGGCACCTAGAGCTGGACGTGTTTGCCTATCAAAAACAATCAAGGAGTTGGCCGGAAGTTACTAATTCCTCCGTCCGAAAATACTTGTCATCAAAATGGGTAAAAAAAGATGTATCTAAAATTAAAATACGTCTAGATACATTCCCTTTTATCCATTTTGATGATAAGTATTTTCGGACGGAGGTCTTCGGCTGATTTTTTCTGGACAAAACACAGTACACAATGCGTCGCCCACGGTAATAACGACGCCTGATCATCAGTAGTGCCGTTAAGTTAAGGCCATGCTTGGATCCAAGGGACTATTTTTAGTCTGACTAAAACTAGTCTCTTTTAGAGGCTAAAGTTCCAATCACCCTTGACTAAAGAGAGGCTAGAACTAGTCTTGAGACTAAAAATTTTTAGTCAGGAGAACCCTACTAAAATGTGAATTAGTCCTCTCTCTCCTCATTTAACTCCTCTCCTTTAACACATGCGAGTTCGGGATTGGAGGGTTTGGAGGATAATAAATGTTCATCAACTTATTTTAGTCTATTTAGTATTTGTATCCAAGCATGGGTGAGACTAGCAAGTTTTACTCCCACTACTTTTAGTCATGGGATTAAAACGTATCCAAGCACCCTCTAAGTTATTCAGGAGATGCCCATCAAGAAGTAAAGTTATTCAGGAGATGTGCGCAAATGCAATGGATCTTCCATGTCAAACGACAACGCATCGACAAACTAAAACCAGCTGATTTCCTGTCCATTTATCGGCAGCGTGGTATGCCCGGCCGGCTAGCATCGTCTGGTCGTTTGAGTTTTACGGTCCAAAGATGCGGCGTGTCTATAGATTATGTTTTACGTAGACCTCATCGAAATGAAGAAAACAGCTCCAAGCAGCGGCTTCGAAATCGTCGAGGAAGATGGCTCATATGGCGTACTACTCCTTTTTTTTTTGCTTGTTTGTTTCAGATGCGTGTTTGTTTATGTAGAACGGCAAGCGGTGCAGATGCATGCATGCACCTCAGCTCCATGGCCGGCTTAGCTCTCTCTCAGTCTGAAGAGACGCAGGAGGGGCCGGGCCGGTTTCGATCCCTGTCACGGAAAAGGGAAACGTACTAACTGTGCATAGTCTTTGGAGAACCAAAATTGTGAGTGACTAGTACAGCTTACCTGGACGTGAACGACACGCGCAAGATTTGTAGTATCACCACTGAACGCGATTCAGTGTTCCGGACGACAGCTACGTAACGCATGCCACCCCGCCGTGATGTATACACCTCATTTTTTAGTGAAATGGCATTGGCATATCTCTACATCTAATAGACGAGTTGGTTGAATAGTCTCATCACTTTTGTTTGGTTTTCTTTTCTGTCTCAGCTCCCACCACCCGCCACCTCGCACTAGTATATTTTTGTCTCACCTCTCACCACTCCTTCCATTTTTATCTCCGGTTATTAAACCCGCCAACTGTTTTTTTTCCTATCCCGTCGATTTTCTCTCATTGTTTCCATTCTGTTCTGGATCTCCTTCCCCCAATCCTTTCCGGATCTTCTTCTGCAATGATGCCGAGGATTTGATCTTGGCTAGCATGGACCAATTGGTGTACTCTTGCACGGCGATGTCACCTGGTGGCAACAGGGTGTACTCCTGGATGGGGGTGTTGTCCGGTGGCAGCGGGGTGCGGCAACGTACAAGAAAAGGAAAAGTGGGAGGGTGGAATATACCGAAATGGGAGTATCCAAAATAGATTCGGTACTAGGAGGCTGGTTACGTGGGGCAGGACATGACGACGAACGGAATGGGAACCTTGAAGATTATAATTGGTCGAAGAGCAGCCAATGCTATCTGTTATTTGCTTACAACAACAAGATGTGTTATAGCTCTTGTCATGAATCATTCTGTATTCATCTTAGTGTCAATTTGACTTGCTTTCTAAATAAATTATAATATAGGCAAAAACTGGTTTGTTTTCATCTCACCTCCCATCACTGTGGTTGATCCCTTATGCAACCATGAAAAATACAATAATTCTGAGGACCTTGTATGGATAATATATTTGAATCTCAATTGCACATGTGAATTGTACCTAACCTCTGGTAGGATTTGCGGGAGATTGTCAGTGAGCCACTAGCTGAAGTTCTTTTGTAATGATGGCGAGGATTTGGAAAATCTCGCTAGCGTGGACCGGCTGGTGTACTCCTGGATGGCGATGTCGCCTGGTGGCAACAAGGTGTACTCCTGGACAGGGGTGACGTCCAGTGGCAGTGGGGTGCGCAACGTACACTAAAAGGAAAAGTGGGAGAGTGGAAAATACCAAAATGGGAGTATCCAAAGAAGATGAGGTACCAGGAGGCAGGTTACATAGGGAGGTGGGACGGGAGGACGAATGGAATGGGAACCTTGACGTTTATAATTGGCCAAAGAGCAACCAATGCTAACAGTTATTTGCTTGCAAGAACAAGTTGTGTTATAGAACTGTTTCCATGGTGCCCATGTCAAGTGTAGCAGTGGATTAAAAAGTTTACCCTCTGAATCTTTTGTTGTTGTTGTATGGAGTATAACCATAAATTTGTGTGCTCTGCAGTGGTGGAGTAAATGAGCCAGGATTAAGTTCAAAAGGTTGTCTTAGCCCCTACAAAGGCTAAGATTTCCCTTTAATATTTAAGATTCTAGGATATACCATAGCCACTGAATGTTATGCTGAGCAAAATTAAGTTTTGAGTTGTGAGAGAGGGAAAGGGAGAGGGAGAAGTGTGTGTGTGTGTGTGTGTGTGTGAGAGAGAGAGAGAGAGGCGTTGGAAAAAGAGGAGGGAGAGAGATGGAAGGTGGTAGATAGAGTGGGGGAGCGAGGGACATATGTAGGGTGTGAAAGAGGGAAACTGGCATATTACAATAAGAGAGAGAGAGAGAGCTTTGGTGTGAAATTTTTACTTTATTAAATTATACATATATATATAGTGTTACTATTCATGATACAGGGTGCAGAATAAGTTATTCTTCACCCGAGGTAATCTTACGATCATTTCATAAATATAAATTACATTTGAAATACAAATAGTTACATTCATATTGATTTACTACATAAAATTTGGCATAACAAAAAAATATAGGTCAAAAATTGTATTTTATGTACATTTTACACTATGTTTTTACATTTATAATTTTACGTAACATAAAATATTTTTACGACGAGTATAGGTTTTCTTACATTCTCTTCTTATGTCTAAAATAAGACAAAATTGACGAAACGTAAAATTACGGTGCATAGATGTTAAAATAGAGGTGGGTGAAGAATAACTATTCCTCTAGATCTTGGTTTGTAACATAAGCTTATTTATATTATTGATGTCAATATATACATCATCGAGTTACATTATGGGTGAATTAAATTTCAATTATTTTTCGATTGTTCCACACTATCTTTTGTATATATGTGAAATATGATTTACATTATATGCGCGATCAGAAAAAAATCTATGCGGGCAAAATTTGATATGCTTTGTATTCAATGGTGCAATCGGAAAAAAACAAATTAAAAGCCCGTGGCAACGCACAAGCGTTCTACTAGTATTGCATGTTTACTCGTTGGCGTCTTCTTAACCACACGAATAATATTGATCATTTGGTATCAAAGAGGCCATGTAGATTAATTATTATCAGCAGTTTTTGAGGGGCGCTTGCTGTTTTTAGTAGATTTGCTATGCTGATTGGTTTTTAAAACCTTAGTGAACCGAGCTTAGTTTGGATAAAATTTTACTTCGTTTTTGTTATCGTGCAACAAAGATGAAATGAGTCATCGCCCAACACTCGACTAATTTCACCTCATTTTGCTGCAACCATACTTCGATGGGTTTTTTAGACAAGACCTCAAAAGAGCATCTTAATCTAATGTCTATCAAGGAGAACTGAAGCCAGTGCATATGAATGACAATTCGACACAAAAGTGACCATGAAAAGAAAGAGAAGAGAGACCTACATTGAACATCCTGTCATGTTCCTTTGATTGCTGGGCACTCACGGGAGATTAAAAATTGCACCTGAACATGCAACAAAAGAAAGGTGCACCTGCAGATATCTAGGTCACCTAAGGCTTCGAAGACCGCAATAGGCATCCATTTTCTAGCAACGAGATCTAGTAACCATTGAAGAAACATTGGCTGGACAACGACCCCAATTGTAGGGTGCAGCTTTGCAATTCTTCATCACCAGTTGAAAGGGTTGGAGAATAGGACTTTGCCGCGACAAAACAAACTGAAAATAGAAATTGAATTAGTTGCACCAAAAGCCAGCCAACTGTTACTTATGGTTGACACACAACTTGTCAAGATTCTAAAAGAGTCAACAGATTTGATCGTATCTCCACCCTCATATGTCTTTCACCGGTGCCAGATCGAACATCGTGGAGGTAGGATAAGGCCGGAGAGACCTTATTCGAAGGCATCATCATCGCCACCAGCTCTCCAATAGAGCTAGGAAAAAAAAACCTAAAGGAAAAGAAGGACCTATTGGAACTAAGAAAAACAAAACGGATGGGGTTCCCGCTCCTCTGCCTGTTGATGAGGCTACCAGATGGGAGAGGGGAGGGGACAGAGGTAATAGCGTGGATGAGACCATGGTGGTGGCTATGGTTGAGGTTGGGTGCATTTTATCATTTCCCCAAAGCCTCACTTATTCAGAGCTTAGGGTCACTGCCTCCTCATTTCTCAAATGAAGAAAAAGTATCTTCTTTCAGGGATGCCAAACCAAAAACTCTTTCTTCATCAACTGATGCAGATTTTTTTTGAATTTTATGTAGTTTTGTTAATGAAAAATGAAATATCCAAAAAAGTGAAAAGTACATAAAAGTAATTGAATCAAATGAGATTATATAAATTAGACCACGATGAGTGGCGCGTTTTGGAGCTCGGCCTCCATGGTGGCCAAAACTTTTGAAAAAATAAATAAATTTAGACCTTCATAGTTTTAAAAAAAATCTAAAAAATGTACAAGTAAATAAGGACGTGACGTATATGTGTGTAAAATTTCTGCATGAAATACCTTAAAATATGACTTATGCAAAAAAAACAATCATAGACTTTGAGGATGATTAGTGCATCTACTAAAAAAGCCTCAGATTTGTTTTTTTGTAGCACTCATTTTTAATGCATCTCGTCCTGAAAATCTACACACTTGTGCATAATGTCTTTAAGTGTGTGTGTGTGTGTGTGTGTGTGTGTGTGTGTGTGTGTGTGTGTGTGTGTGTGTTTCATTTTTTGGAACATGCAAATTTAAATTTTGATCATTTCAAATTCACATCCATGGAGGCCAAGCTCCATTGAACATTTTTGGACCAACGATGCCGTATAAAACCATCATTTGCCTAGATAGCACAATTACGGTCTCATCACAAGAAAAACATGAAGCGGGACTTTTTTGCGAAAAGGCCTATGGCCATATATTAGCTATCATATGTCCTTACAAATACACTCTGACAAAAGATAGAATACACTCAGAATTTTGGGAGTGTCGAAGTCTTCTTCCTTCTGCATTCACTGATGATGTGTTGTGAGCATAGCTGATGCGGAGCATCCTACGTTCATCTCCATGTACACCTTCATAGCACATCAAGCCCCAAGTGGACCTACCAGACTTAAGGTGAACCCGCTCCTCTTCAAGATTTAAATGAATATATCTATGGGACTTGGTCGCTACCTCACCACGGAACGTTGTGCATCTTTAGGTACTAGGACGACCGCCGCCAAGCAGCTAAGGAGCTTCCCGGAGTCCAAGGAGAAGGACGGGAAGACCGCAAGGAAGACGGAGGAGAGAAGATGGAAGAAGAAGGACGGTTCAGAGGACCCCGTGCGCACGACCCTTTTGGACCCCGTGCGCACGGCCTATCCAGAGAGTTTCTGGATACCCCGTCCGCACGGGCCCCAAAAGACCCTGTGCGCACGGGACCCCCGTGCCCACGGGCTGACTTAGTCTTGCGCGACGGGCCTACCTGCAGTTGGCCGGAGATGCCCCTTTTGCCCCTCCACTCGTCCCTCACCTCCAGCCACCTATATATTTCGTCCCTAGGTCATTTGTTAGGGTTAGCAAAGGATATGATAGACATATGTGAGCTTTGCTCCATGGATCCACTCGACTAGGATATCAAGACCTCCTCTTGGAGTGACCTAGCTCAAGACCCCCTCATGGGTGGCCCCTATCAAGACCTCCTCACGGTAAAGAACCCGGTTATCTCTTGTATCGTCCTTTGTTGATCGTGGATCATGTATCTCTCTTTGTGTTCTTCGATCTAGCGCATGTGTAATCGAATCTTGTTGGTTTGAGTGATTCTCTTGTGTTTTCCCCGTGATTTCCCTCGTGCTCTTCCGCTCGTTCTTCGTGTTCCTAGTAGGGATCCTCTCCAAACGTGAAAGATCAACCCCATAGGGTTCCACCCTACATCATATGGTATCATGAGCCACGTTGATCACGTTTTTGGGGCCCCTACCCCATGTTTTCTAGCTTGATTTTGTTGTTTTTGTCCTAAATTCGAAAATTTCCCACCAAAAATAGCCCCAATTTTTTTTTGTGATTTGTTGGTTTGGTGATGTTTTGTTGGATTTGATCCATGGATTTGCTTGGTTTCAAGTGGATCTAGCCTTCCCCCATCTTTTCCCTACCTTCCATCCTTCGATTTTGACCCCAACTTCGAAATTCCCCTCGGATCCGGAGCAGTTCGTCCGCTCTCAGAACACCCCGTGCACACGGGCCATCGGGACCCCGTGCACACGGGCCATCGGGACCCCGTGCACACGGGCCAGTCAGACCCCGTGCGCACGGCCCTTCCAGTGCGGTTCTGCCGTTGTCCCTTCGTCCTCCCACCCTCCCATACCACCGCGTTCCTCCCAACCATACCCTAGCAACGAGATCCATCGATTTGGAGCCTAGATCGAGAAGAAATTCGCCAAAACCCGCATGTCCCAGGTGACCCCGTGCCCTCGGTGTGTGTACCGTGCGCACGGGACCCCGTGCCCACGGACTCCTACCCCCGTGCGCACGACCCTCCCAGATCAGCCGCTAGCAGTTCCCCGTTTTGCTCATAACTTCCACATTCGGAGTTCGATTTTCGCGTTCTTTAGCTCGTTGAGTAGCTATTGACATCCACCATCCACCTAGATAGGCACCATCACCATTTGACTCCATCAAAATTTTGACATTTTGGCATCTTTGCCTAGGCCCTCCACCGTATCATCCGCAAAACCACCATAGCCTTCCGCAACCTAACCCGTCTCGTTCCATATATCATTTGTGGTTGTTTGAGTGGTGACGTGAGTCTCCTAAGGTGTTTCGGCTACTTAGGGACGATTGTTTCTTCATCAACCACCTCCACCACTTCCACATTGCCATCTCCGCTACCACCATTTGACATTTTTCCTTCAGATTTTGAGTTGCGGTTTTTACCGTGTCCTAAGGTGTTTCGGCTACTTAGGGACGGGTCTACATCATCTTGGTATCTACATCAAGAACACCGCCACTCATCATCGAAAAGGATTGTAACCTCGACGACACCATTGTATATTCCCCCTTGCAAATTGCATTGATAACCCCTAGCCCATTTTGCGTCACTTGCCTATCGAGACTAGCCATTTGAGTATTGCCGGCAACGTTACTTGTGCACATTAGTAATCCACCCTTCCATTGCATACATACCATATCATATTGGTATCATCATACCATCTCTTGTGTCACAAGATTGTTCCCGCATATACACAATTGCTATCTTGGTTTGTGCATTGTGCAAATTGGCCATACAAAAAAAAGAATAAGCTTTTAAGCAAAGAAAAGGAGAGAGCAAAGATGCTTGTAAGCAAGTGCCATAGCATCATACCACATTGCATATAAGATTGTCATATCCAATCATCTTGGATCAAACACCGGGAACCATACATATCTAGCATACTTGGGATAGAAAGTTTATCCATTTTGCATCTTATAGGTTGTGCACAAGTGTCGTATACGCCTATTGAGCAATCGTGCTAGCGTCTCTCTTGAGTTGTGCAACACGAGCGTTTTGGTGGTTTCCACATTTTGAGATCTTTCCTTGGTTGCACGACCCCATTTATCTATTCGTGTGTGTGTTTTCCGTGTACCACATTTGCTATTGGTCTACTTGTTTCACTTGCGAATTTGTGAATCTCTTTCAACATTATTGACTCTTGCTAACATTTTGCATCAAATTTTTGTGCCTCTATCCTCACCGAGCTCCACCAAAAGCTTTACTTGTGTAGGTGTGAGAAACCGACAAGAATTGGTACCAATTGTGCTATTTCCTTGTTACACATTGAGTGATCATTAATCCATTTTCAACATCGGTCAAGGTACATTTGGTATAAGTTCTTCTCTTTCTCCCACTCATATTTGCTCGAGTCTTGTGATGGATAGGCAAGGCATTTCATCTTCGGTCTTCGACAACAACGACGGCGCGAACAACTACATCACCAAAATGTCCATCTTCGGACTACAACACGAAATGCAAGGAGCACAATATACCTTGCAAGAGCGCATCAAGAACCTCTCCATCAACATTCATCTCTCCGAAGCAAGGAAAAGGGACTACATCGACAACAAGCTTTCCGCACAAAAGGAGGAGCAAGATGAAAGGATGGAGGAGATACGGGCCTTGATCAAGTCTTCTTCCCCTTCGTCATCTTCAAGGCGGCGACGTTCAAGCCACAAGTCTTCGGAGCGCCCAAGCGATGCAAGCGCAAGTCGTCCACGTCCACATCTCCATGGCGACCACCATCACATTCGTGATCCACATCGTCATGAAGGGCAAGTCACCTCCAAGCATCATGTGCACGACGACGACGAACGACATCTACTACGAGCTCAAGCACGACAACGACATCATCATCATGAAGATGCTCCTGGCGCAAGTGCACAAGTCCCAACAAGCCCTACTTCACGCCAAGTCCAAGCTTGAAGAGCACAAAAGAAGACCGCGAGATGACCACCACCAAGACGGCGCTACGGCTACACCAACCACTTTGGCATCTTCGCCAAGTGCTATCAAGGCATCTTCGCCTTCGGACGTACGGCATCTTCGCCTACTTCCCACGAGTACCCCTACATCGACTTCACCAAGCCCAAGGCGACTACCTACAAGAAAGGATGACACTTCTATCTTCGGAAGCCCCTCAAGGAAGATGGCCGAGCATGGGACATTCCCTTCGGTCATGGAGACGAGCTATGAGGTGCCACATCATATGGGCCTCCAACAACAAGACGGTGACAAGAAGGTTGAGCATGGGACTATCCCTTCAACCAAGGCGACGCTAGTAGTTGAGAATGGAGACATTTGCACCAACATCTCTCCGACACCCACATATCATGAGATGGCCCAAATGTCATGTGAGGAGAGCCACCAACCCATGAGTGAGATGAGTGACTCCACCCTATATGACATTGAGTGCATTTCCTATGAGAGGATGAGTGTGACCACCACTAGTCCCACACTTGAGAGCATGCCACCCATCCTATGTGAGGTCGAGAGCCATTTGGGTGACTCCACCAACCATATGATTGAGTGCATTCTTGAGGGAGTGAGTGAGCCACAACACGTAGTGAGTGAGGTAGTTGAGACGGCATGTGAGGCCACTGTGACTTCTAACAAATTAACCTCTACTCCTAGTGTGTTTTCTTCTTTGGTGCTAGGTCTCCTACATGACGACATGCCTACCCTCGACGAGTCCATCCCTCCATTGGAGACGACGATGGCCATGGTGGACGATGATGCACCCCCCACATGGTTCCCTCAACATGAAGATGACAACGAGACGATCTTCAACACCGCACCTACAACACATGAGCGACGCTCCAAAGGTAACATAGGTGATTGTGCTTCTCTTGTCCCACTAGTGGATGCTCTTGACAATGATTGCTCCCATGATGTTGACCCACCTATTACCATGCTTCATGCTAGTGAAACTTCGTCATGCCTCGACTTACGTTTTTATGATGAATATGATGATGAGCATGTTGAGATGCCTAGTTGTGATGCTATGCTTCATAGGATATCATGTGAAAATTCTATTGGTCACATCATGTTTGGCAATCCATTGAACTTGTCATATGCTATGAGTGAGATCTCCCATATAGCCTCATTTCAATCTCAACATAGTAACTATGCATGCCCCATTAAAATAAATCCCACTTGCACTTATGGCATAGATGACGAGATGATGGTCATTGGCTTTTGTTTTTCATGCGATGATATTGCCATGCTTCCTTTACATGATTTGCGCAATTCATCTACTATACCATGCCATGATCACATTGTTCCAAATATGCATTGTTTTGGATGTTGTCAATATTCTCCATGTGATGTTTCCATTAATGCTCAAGAGGAGACCCCCATAGTTTCCTCATACATATTAGGAGATCTTGGTGCATTTCATACTTTGCATGATTCCCATGATAGTGTACACCATATGCATTCCATGAATAACAATGCTATAGGTATTTCCCGTGATGCATTACACAATTTGAGTCTCCATTATGCTATACATAACAACAAACCTATCATGATGGATGACATGTTTCTATACCACGCATCTCATTTGTTTGAGCATTGGATATTTGGTGCTAACCAACACAAGCACGTATGCATCATGATGGATGATGCGTACATCACACAATTTGAGTCTCCATTATGCTATACATAACAACAAACCTATCATGATGGATGACATGTTTCTATACCACACATCTCATTTATTTGAGCATTGGATATTTGGTGCTAACCAACACAAGCACGTATGCATCATGATGGATGATGCGTACATCTACCACACACACACAATTTTCCCTTTATCTTTGTTTTGTGTAGGTACTCACGTATACTCGTCAACTTCTCAATCCCACGAGTTGACGAAACGAGCTCTTGAGAGCAAAGATGCTTTGGGATCCCGTGGAATATCCTTACCACCGTCCCCTTCACACAAGACTACGGGCATCTCTTCTACTTGGCTCTCACATGGCTATGGGCCATTTACCACTTGTCACCTTATGCTCATTTTACCGTGTTCACTTTGCATGCTATGCTTGCTTCTATGCCTTTGCCATGCAATTGTGACCCTTGCTTGCATCTACCCATGTTTCATCATTATGGTACTTCTATGTGTATTTGCATGCTTGGTGGAGATCCTTGATGCTATTGTCATGTTTATCATGTGCCCCATGCTATTGATGCTTGTTGTGTTGGGAGAGTCATGATGCCCCATTGCTATTTACATATGGCTTCTCGCCTATACATTCATGCCATTCTACTCATATCTTGCTTTCATGCTTGTGATATGTCATGTGCATTATTCATGCCCACTATTCGCACACACGACATGCTTTCCATGATTCCTTCTAGTATGTTGCATCTTCGCACTACTAGCTTGCTTGACTTGATCGCTATGATTGCTTGCTATGTTGCATCACCCATGTTCCACTATCACTTGCTTTCTTGGGTTGATGACATATATGTTCATGCCTCTCACATGATTTATCTTGATCATTGTCTCTTGTGTCCATTAGTTGCCTCTTTCATATCCAATTGTATTGAGTGCAACCATACTATGCTTACTGATTTTGTAGACTTTGACACCTTACTTGTGATGCATGCTTGTTTACTTGAGCCTATTATATTTGGTTGTTCTTGCATCATATGCCTCCATACTATGAAATGCTCCCTTGTCCTTTCTTATGATGAGCTTGATGCATACACTTGTTGGGTATCTCACCCCTCGAATGATAGGTCTTGCATTTGCACTAACCTCATTTGTTTTTCCGAGTGTTTGTCATGTTCTTTCCTTTTGAAGGATTCACAAGGCGGTGCCATAAAGACACATTTTGGTTATGTGAAGGCGTCAATGATAGGCAACACCAACATTTGTGAGAATCTCCTAAAGGTGAACTCCTTCCCTTTGAGCCATCTTCAAATATGCATATTGGATGGGCCATACTTTCATTGTTGTTTCCTTCTTCTTGTCTACATGATACTTATATTGGATGGAGGACCGACATTGGAGATGGACCCTCTGGACCTTCAACTTGAGAAATGCCACGACATCGACCTATGGTACATCCATGCCTACCGTGTACATGGCGATACGGTTTACGATCCGAGGTCGGATCTTTCCCAAGGGGGAGGAGATGATGCGGAGCATCCCACGTTCATCTCCATGTACACCTTCATAGCACATCAAGCCCCAAGTGGACCTACCGGACTTAAGGTGAACCCGCTCCTCTTCAAGATTTACATGAATATATCTATGGGACTTGGTCGCTACCTCACCACAGAACGTTGTGCATATTTAGGTACGAGGACGACCGCCGCCAAGCAGCTAAGGAGCTTCCCGGAGTCCAAGGAGAAGGACGGGAAGACCGCAAGGAAGACGGAGGCGAGAAGATGGAGAAGAAGCACGGTTCAGAGGACCTAGTGCGCACGGTGATGAAGCCATGTACCTAGGGTAGGGTCATGGACCTGTCCAAGATACTCTCCCCAAGGACATATCCAGAAGAAACCACCTGTCAGTCGACCTAGAAGTATTCCACTCGACGGACTTGAAGACACTCGACTATGAAGCCAACCACTCGACCACCAGAAGATCTAAAGTCAGTCTGCATGCAAACGGTCGGTCATTAAGTAGCTTTTATGGTCATCATAGCACTTTATGTGGGGCGTTACCAGTAACCCCCGATCTTAATGTTCTTTAAACCCTGCATAACTGAGGGCTGGAGGGGTCTGGCGAACTCTATATAAGCCACCCCCTCCTCAGTGTAAAGGGTTCGCACCCCTGTAACTTATACACACATAATATAGTCGACCGCCTCCGGGCTCCGAGACATAGGGTTGTTACTTCCTCAGAGAAGGGCCTGAACTCGTAAACATCTTGCGTATACAACTAGTCCATAGCTAGGATCTTGCCTCTCCATTCCTACCCCCCTATTCTACTGTCAGACTTAGAACCACGACAGTTGGCGCCCACCGTGGGGCAGGTGTCTTAGCGATTTATTGGATAAGTTGGGATTTTTCCGATCTCCTTCATCATGGTTTCAGGCGGAGTTTTGGTTGAGGGTCGCGAGATCCGTCTCGGCGCGCTCACGTTCATCGCCGACGACTCCGCTTGGCTTCAGGAGGCTCCACTCGACGCCCGGCCGCTTCCGTCCATGAGGCGGCGCACTTCAGCGTGCGTCCGCGGCGTCCTCCTACGGCAACCGTCGACCCAGTATCGGTCGACCCATGTGTCATCCTCCCTCCCTGTTTTTGGCCGGCGCAAGCGTACCGGTAGGTCAAGGCTTCAGCGATGGGTGAGACACGCGGTGGCCCGCCAGTCTGCCACTCCCCAAGTCGCGGCAATCGAGCCCGACGAATCTCTCTACGGCCTGTTCGATCTGCCGATCGGCTCGCAGAGATCGCATCCGAAAGTGCGACAAAGATGATCCGGTGGCGGAGGTTACGATGGTCAATGGACCACGCAGTCCTCTGGCTTTCCCAGCTACCGACGGAGGTGATGGCGGAGGAGATCCGGCGCAGGTTCACGAAGAGTATCAACCCGAGCCCCTCACTTCGCTGCAGAGGGAAGAACTTCGCCGCCGGAACATGGATGCGTTACACACTCCTATCATTGGAGAAACCCCCGAGGCTCGTGCCTTAGAGGACGCAAGGCCATTAACTTGGTGGCGCACTCGACCGGAGAACCTCCGGCGAGCACTCGGCAAAGCACGGGCGGCAACGGGTTCCAGACTCGGTCGAACTCCGATTCGAATCTAGCATTGCAGCCCGTATAGCGAATCGGTTCAGCCTTCCCAGTCAGAGGCTGGTAGAGGTTTGCTACAGATCAGAGATTTACTCCGGGCAGCAGGATACCAAAATTCAGCTGTATCGCAGTCACGGAATAGGATTCACAGCAGATCCGTCGCTATGAATTCAGTCCAGTCGGCCCATAGTCCAAGATCACCCCCGAGGCGTGAGGAACGTGGAAGCCGGCGTGATGACCAGTACAAGAATCGTGAGCAGTATGATCACCGATTCAATCGCAACGATCAACGTTGAGTGCCCACCCCTCCCCCAAGGGGTGGATCATATGCTCCTCGACAGCGGGATGACAGACGCCAGCACAGTGTTGGGCGAAGGATTCCAGTCGACCCTAGAGAACCAGGCTTCGATGCGAGATCCATTATCGTTCAAGGTTTGGTCAACAGGAACCATGACAGAGATGTCCCCACCAGCAGCAGAGTTCACGTCTCACGACCAGAGTGTTTTAGCAGAGCCATCAGGGCCGCGGTGATTCCTCCCAACTTCAAGTTGGCGGAGTCGATAAGTTCACTTTGGTGAGTCCAAGCGATACTTGGCTTGAGGACTACCGAGTGGCTGTTCAGATTGGCGGCGGCAATGATGAGGTGGCCATGAAACACCTACCTCTTATGTTGGAGGGCTCGGCGAGCATGGCTGAATCGGTTGGCACCCAATGAGCATTTACACTTGGGAAGATCTTGCAGTGTTTGTCGTAACATTTGAAGGAACTTGCAAGCGACCAGCAGGGGTTGTGAGCTGCAATCTTGTGTTCAAAAGTCGAATGAGACTCTGAGGGATTACATCCAGAGGTGGATCACTTTACATTACACGGTAGAAAATGTATCTGATCACCAAGCAGTCTGTGCCTTCAAGGAAGGTGTTAAGAACAGAGAGTTAAGTTTGAAATTTGGTCGAACCGGAGACATGACCCTGAGTCGAATGATGGAGATTGCCACCAAGTATGCCAATGGTGAAGAAGAGGATCGGCTCCGGAGTGGCAAGTACAAGTCAGCCGCTCATGAAACCGGAGGAGGGAACTCCAGTCGGAAGCAGAAGCGGAAAAGCCGAGCCAGCTTCTCCTGGAGAAGCCTTGGCCGTGACTCAAGGAAAGTTTAAAGGAAAACCCAAAGGGTCTTGGAACCCTAAGAAGGTGAAGGACAAGGAAGGGAATGACGTTATGGATTTGTCGTGCCACATCCACACGAAGAAAGATGAAGAGGGTAAATTCATTTACCCGAAACATACCACTCGACAGTGTCGGCTCCTGATCCAGCAGTTCCAGGGGAAACAGTCCAAAAATAAGGAGAAGGAGTCGGACAAAGTTGAAGACAAAGAAGATAGTGACGATGGATACCCTCAGGTCAATTCCACCCTGATGATTTTTGCTGATGTAGAAAGCAAGTCGATTGAAAGTTATAAACCGAGAGGTAAATATGGTTGCTCCGGCGACGCCCAGTTATCTGAAATGGTCTTAGACTGTCATCACATTCGACCAGTCCGATCATCCAACGCACATAGCCACCCCTGGGAGGCAAGCTTTGGTGGTCGACCCAGTCGTCGAAGGCACTTGACTGACTAAAGTCTTGATGGATGGTGGCAGTGGCCTGAATATATTGTATGCAGAGACGCTGAAAGGGATGGGCATTCCGATGTCCAGGCTCAGTACCAGCAACATGAGTTTCCATGGAGTTATTCCTGGAAAGAAGGCTGAGTCACTCGGCCAAATTGCTCTTGATGTGGTTTTCGGTGATTCCAAGAATTACCACAAAGAAAAGTTGACGTTTGAAGTTGTGGATTTCCAGAGTGCTTATCACGCTATTTTGGGCAGGCCAGCTTATGCACGTTTTATGGCTCGACCATGTTATGTGTACCTCAAATTGAAGATGCCTGGTCCCAAAGGTGTGATCACCATTACTGGCAATCGGAAGAAGGCAGAAGAGTGCTTTCAGAAGGGCTCAAAGATCGCCGATGCTCAGATGGCAGTGGTAGAGCTGCAGGAATACCAGAAAACTGCAGATCCGAGTGATTTGTTGCGAGCCAAGAAGCCTGCTACAGAATCAGCGTTTCAGTCGTCTGGTGAGACAAAGCCGATTCACATTCACCCGACCGACCCCAGTGCTGCTCCGACTCATATATCAACGACACTCGACTCCAAATAGGAAGAAGTGCTCGTCCAGTTCCTCCGTGAGAACTGCGACATCTTCGCATGGAAGCCTGCTGACATGCCGGGTGTTCCCAGGGGGCTGGCTGAGCATCGTCTATGAGTCGACCCAAAGGTGAAACCTGTCAAGGAACATCTTCGATGGTCCGCCGTCCAGAAGAGAAAAGCCATTGGCGAGGAGGTGGCTCGGCTCTTAGCAGCAGAGTTTATCCGAGAGATTTACCACTCCGAGTGGCTCGCCAATGTTGTCATGGTCCCCAGGAAGGACAAGTCATTTCACATGTGCATCGACTTCAAACATATCAATCGGGCCTGCCCGAAAGATCATTTTCCTCTCCCCCGCATCGACCAAATAGTCGACTTCATTGCGGGATGTGGCGGTTGTCTTTTTAGACGCCTATTCCGGTTACCATCAGATCCGTCTGTATGGACCCGACAAGATCAAAACAGCTTTCATCACTCCATTCGGGTGCTTCTTCTATGTCACCATGCCATTCGGCCTCAAGAATGCCGGAGCCATGTTCATGAGGATGATTCAGAAGTGTTTGCTCACTCGAATCAGTCGGAATGTGGAAGCATACATGGATGATATTGTGGTCAAATCACGGAAGGGTTCTGACCTGTTGGTGACCT
This sequence comes from Aegilops bicornis, assembly GCA_021605145.1. Classification (NCBI taxonomy): domain Eukaryota; kingdom Viridiplantae; phylum Streptophyta; class Magnoliopsida; order Poales; family Poaceae; genus Aegilops; species Aegilops bicornis. Next base: position 637,562,396 of record CM038675.1, read on the forward strand.
TCTTTGAAACATTTGCCAATCTCGGGAGGTATGATTAGTTCTTGCAATGGGTGAGAAAGCTAGAGAAGAAATTTGAGGGTTAGAGCTTCATCATATACCCCATTGAAAAATCAAGCTGCTGATGATTTGGCAAAAATAGTGTCCAAGAGAGAAGCCATCCCCAGTAATGTGTTTTTGGAGCACATCCACACATCATCAGTTCAAGAGGATCCTTTCACCAAAGAAGCCCCACAGCCAAAAAGTGTCACTGATCCGACTGAAGTTGAGGTCCCAGCTGTGGTCGACCTGATCATGGAAGTTTTGGTCATCACTCCCGACTGGACAGTGCCGTACATCGCGTATATCCTAAAGAAAGAGCTCCCGCAGAACAAAGAAGAGGCTCGACAGATCGTCCGCCGATCCAAGGCCTTTACTGTGATCAAGGGACAGTTATCTGAGAAAGCGCGATCGAGTCGACGAAATGTATAACACCGAAAGAAGGTCGGATAATCCTTGATGATATCCACTCGGGGACCTGTGGTCATCATGCGTCTTCTCGGACCATTGTGGCTAAAGCATACCGAGCGGGATTTTACTGGCCAAGATCAAATGAAATGGCGAAGGAAATAGTCGACAAGTGTGAAGGATGTCAGTTATATTCCAATATGTCACACAAACCCGCCTCAGCCTTGAAGACCATTCCACTCGTCTGGCCCTTCGATGTTTGGGGATTGGATATGGTTGGACCACTAAGAACTGGCAGGAGCGGCTTCACCCATGTACTGGTGGCAGTCGACAAGTTCACTAAGTGGATTGAAGCTAAGCCTATCAAGAACCTTGATGCCGGAACTGCTATCAGTTTCATCAGAGTTAGTATTCAGATATGGAGTTCCGCACAGCATCATCATTGAAAATGGGTCAAACTTCGATTCCAATGAATTCAGAGCCTTTTGCGCCTCTCAAGGCACACGAGTCGACTACGCTTCAGTCGCTCACCCCCAGTCGAATGGACAAGCGGAACGAGCAAATGGTCTAATTCTCAAAGGACTGAAACCCCGGCTTATGCGTGATCTCAAGCATGCATCAGGAGCGTGGGTCGACGAACTTCCATCAGTTCTTTGGGGATTGAGGACCACTCCTAATCGGTCAACTGGGCGAACTCCATTCTTTCTGGTCTATGGAGCTGAAGCAGTTACGCGAGTGACCTGCTTCACAATGCACCTCGAGTCGAGCTCTACACTGAAGATGAAGCAGAACAGGCCCTGCAGGACGCAGTCGACCTTCTAGAAGAAGAAATAGAGATGGCCATGATTCGATCGACTATCTATCAGCAGGACTTGCGTCGATTCCATGCCAGAAACATGAAGAGTAGATCCTTCCAAGAAGGAAATTTGGTTCTCCATGTGGATCAGCAGAAGCCACACAAACTTGCTCCTACTTGGGAAGGCCCCTTCATCGTCACCGAAGTTCTCCACAACGGAGCGTACCGTCTTTACAATGTCGATCGCCAGATTGACGAGCCACGAGCTTGGAACGCGGCAAGGTCATGGTCCTTCTTCTTCTTCAGAGCCTCCTCCATTTTATCTACAAAATGACAATGAGATCAGAATTAGGAATGGGCAGAAAGATAAAGACAGTCGTCAAGTTCTCACTAGCCATACCTTTTGCTTCGTCTCTCGCCTTTCCGCAAGTTCTCCTGAGCAAGCTTCAAGTCAAGGTTGAGCTGGATCTGTTTGTTTTCTAATTCAGTATAGCGAGCCACAAGCTCGCAGGATTTCTGTGAAGGGTCAGTCGACAGACATCAAAGATAGGTTGCTTCCGAGTGACTAAGAGAAAAATCGTAACATTTCTAAGACTACAGCCGAATCAAAATATTCAACAGTAGTCTCGGGGACTACACCCAGTGGGTGCACTCAGCGTGCCCCCACTGGTTCTACCGACTCGGTTCGATCAGTCGACCGAAAGAGACAAAAGGTTATGATCCTAAACCATAGCTAACTGCCAGCAGTCAGCCACGGTATCATCATGGAAAAAAAGGGGGAGTTTCTTCATACCTTAGTCGACTGCCAGCAATCGACTATGGTCTCGGGGATTACACCCAGTGGGTGCACTCAGCGTGCCCCACTGGTCCCAAGATTCCATTCGACATGGTTTGACCAGACCGAGTGAAGAAGTTAGAAAAGAATTTCAAAGTATAAAGACTACAGTCGACTGCCAGCAGTCCACCATAGTCTCGGGGACTACACCCAGTGGGTGCATTCAGCGTGCCCCCACCAATCCAAAAATTCAATCGACACACCCAGTGGGTGTACAGATCTGAAGATCTTGAAAGAAGAGTTTTCGGATACCATATCCTAACAGAACAAGCGGTGACTAACGAACCTGGACGTTGCTCTGAAGAGCTGAGCTTGCGTCGTAAGCCGCCTGGCTGGCTTCCCGGACCATCTTCACCTGCTCCGTCATGATCCCCGCCTGGCGTATAGCCTCCTTAGCAGCACCCACTTGGTCCTCTGGGACGTGGTGTGTGGCGAAAAGGGAAGGCGGGTCAACAGTCGACGATGAAGGCCGAACACTCGTCAGCGGCACATCGAAGGATACGGAAGTCCGAGTGGTATTGCCACCCTCCTGAATCGGTGTCTCATGCACTGATGCAATCTGAGTTGTCTTGCCAGCCGGCGCCTTTCTATTCCTCCTCGGCCTCAGCAGCACCTCGTCGTCATCATCAGGAAGATCAATGACATGAGGAGGAGCTACAGGAAAAATCCAAAGTTAAAAACGGAAATCCAATCGACCAAAAGCGAAACTACAGAGATCATACCAAGGTTAGAGGTGGCAACATCTTCCATTTCCTGGTCTTTGTTCCTGGCTGAGGTCTCGGAGGTAGCAGCACTGCAGATTTCAGAAATCAGTCGATTTAGCCAACGAATCGACCAAAAGTATGTCCATGCTAAACGAGAAAACACAAGTTCTGCTGTTACCCGGAAATGGTGGGAATGGCCATCCTCATTTTGGGCAGGGCCTTTGTCGGCTTTGATGATGTCGCTCGGGGTTGCTTCGGCGCTTTTTCAGTCGGCGTCGGAGAGGTCGTCCGAGGGCATTTCGTCGACTGTCCGACAGGTGCAGTATCCTTGCCACGCTCGACCGCGGGGTCATGGGTGAGCTTGGATCGCCTTTCCGTGCGAGGAGGGTCGACTTCTTCCTCCTCTTCCTCCTCCTCCTCTTCGCCGGAGCCGTCGTCATCTTCGTCCTCCTCACCATCAGATTGCCATTCCTCCTGACTTTCACCTCCGCTCCCCTCCTCCTCCTCGACCTGTTCTTGCGCCTCGTTGGGCATCGAGTACATCTCAGTGGTGGCCTGGAAGACAACAAACAAGACAAAAGTCAGTCGACTGATTTTAAGCAAACAAGATGGAGAAAGCAGGATCGCAGTCAAAGATGCGGGATTGGAGCTTGTCTATTTCGTATGACTGGTCGAGTGGAGGAATCCTCCTGGTTCCTCGAGGGTTGTCCTTGTTTCCTGTGATGCTCGCCAGCCACCTTTCTAGCGTGGCATCCTCGACCTCCTCCGGGTGGATCCGAGTGGTGTCCTCAATGCCAGAGTACAACCACATTGGATGGTCTCGAGCTTGAAGCGGCTGGATGCGTCGGAGGAGGAAGACCTCCAAGAGATCCATGCCGGTCACTCCGTCTCGGATGAGCTGGACAACGCGTTCGACCAACACCTTAACATGCGCCTTCTCTTCCGGGATCACCTTCAAAGAGGACGGCTTTCTCACTCGGTCCATGGAAAAAGGAGGGAGTCGATCGCCTCAAGGCGTCGGATGGTCCTTGCTTGATAGAACCAAGTCGATCGCCATCCACGGACCGACTTCGGGTAGGATCATGGCGGAAAAAACTTTTCCCTCATTTGAACCCCAAGACCCCACACATCTGAATCACTTGGGTTCTCTCGTCACTCGGATTGGCCTTTTCACCGTCTGGGAGCGACAGGTGAAAATATGCTTGAAAAGACCCCAATGAGGCCGACAACCCAAGAAATTCTCACACAAAGACACGAAAGCAGCGAGATACACAATGGAGTTGGGTGTGAAGTGGTGAAGTTGTGCCCCAAAGAAGTTCAGAAATCCCCAAAACAAAGGGTGAGGCGGCAAAGAAAACCATCGGTCAACATGGGTGGCCAAGAGGACACACTCACCCTCCCGAGGCTGCGGCTCCGACTCCTTCCCCGGGAGCCGCGCTGATCCATGGGGGATCCGTCCTTCATTGGCCAGGTCGTCAAGATCTTTCTGACGGATCGTCGAGCGGATCCAGTCGCCCTGGATCCAGCCCTGCGGCAGGCCGGCCCTTGACGAAGATCCACCCGTGAGTCGCCTTCCTTCGCCTTCGCCGTCGCCTTCTTTGCCCGCTCCAAAGCCGCCGTCTTCTCCTTCACCATCGTCGCCGCGGTTGCGCACGAGCAGCAGCGCTGAGATGGAGGCTGACGGTGGATAAGTCGAAGAAGAGGAGGAGAAATGTGAGCGCATTGTTCAAAAACCCCCGTCTGGCGCCTTATATGAGTTTGCTCCCGAGTGGTGACTTGTAGGCCCGGCGATCTGTCAAATCCAAAGAACCTTGATCGGCGATACGTGGCGAAAAAGGTGGCGCAGAGATCGAGGCGTGCTCTCGCCTTATCCCATCCGAGTACCGCGGCCTCCTCCGCCTCGCGCGCTTCCCGAAATTCGGATCCCGCTAAATCCGCGAACTGCAGAGTAACTTGTCAGACGGGAAATTTTCTCCGCTCTGTCGTTCGGAGATCTCCAAGTACAGAAAACTCACTCTACGGATACAAAGAATGGATCAAGGCGACTGAAAAAGAAGTTGATGCCGTCACATAAGTTCATTGATCCAGAACAAGACATGCTCATCGCACGAAAAGTGGGTCGGAAGAGTTCTCAACTCCTTCCCCACTCAAACCACGATCCATTCGGGGGCTAATGATGAAGCCATGTACCTAGGGTAGGGTCATGGACCTGTCCAAGATACCCTCCCCAAGGACATCTCTAGAAGAAACCACCTGTCAGTCGACCTAGAAGTATTCCACTCGACGGACTTGAAGACACTCGACTATGAAGCCAACCACTCAACCACTAGAAGATCTAAAGTCAGTCTGCACGCAAACCGTCGGTCATTAAGTAGCTTTTATGGTCATCATAGCACTTTATGTGGGGCGTTACCAGTAACCCCCGATCTTAATGTTCTTTAAACCCTGCATAGCGAAATTTGGAGGGTGCAGCGAACTCTATATAAGCCACCCCCTCCTCAGCGTAAAGGGTTCGCACCCTTGTAACTTATACGCACATAATACAGTCGACCGCCTCCGGGCTCCGAGACGTAGGGTTGTTACTTTCTTCGAGAAGGGCCTGAACTCGTAAACATCTTGTGTATACAACTACTCCATAGCTAGGATCTTGCCTCTCCATTCCTACCCCCATATTCTACTGTCAGACTTAGAACCACGACACACGGCCCTTTTGGACCCCGTGCGCACGGCCTATCCAGAGAGTTTCTGGATACCCCGTGCGCACGGGCCCCAAAAGACCCCTGCGGCGACGGGACCCCGTGCCCACGGGCTGACTTAACCCGTCTTGCAGACGGCCTACCTGCGAGTTGGCCGGGAGATGCCCCTTTTGCCCCTCCACTCGTCCCTCACCTCCAGCCACCTATATATTTCGTCCCTAGGTCATTTGTTAGGGTTAGCAAAGGATATGATAGACATATGTGAGCTTTGCTCCATGGATCCACTCCACTAGGAGATCAAGACCTCCTCTTGGAGTGACCTAGCTCAAGACCCCCTCATGGGTGGCCCCTATCAAGACCTCCTCACGGAGAAGAACCCGGTTACCTCTTGTATCGTCCTTTGTTGATCGTGGATCGTGTATCTCTTTTTGTGTTCTTCGATCTAGCGCATGTGTAATTGAATCTTGTTGGTTTGATTGATTCTTTTGTGTTTTCCCCGTGATTTCCCTCGTGCTCTTCCGCTCGTTCTTCGTGTTCCTCGTAGGGATCCTCTCCAAACGTGAAAGATCAACCCCATAGGGCTCCACACTACATCAATAGCTCAATGCCGTCTCTAGGCCTCCGCGCCGGTGGAGCAACTTTTGGAAATCCAGGAGTTTGTATATGGACCGACAAGAAGTCGTTGATGTAGACCAGGAGACGCCAGCCTGGAAGTCAACCCTGCACAAATACAGTGTCCGTTTTAGGGATCCGCGTAGGTGATGCCCTCACTGTTGGAACCGCTCTCTCTCTCTGATGGATGGAGCACTTTTTCTGGCGACCAACGCCCCGGCGCCCCAACGCCTCCTTTATATTCAACACACAGGCTACATCATAGCTCATTCCGGCGCACTTCAATCAGTACATGGGAGGGGTATTTATACCCGTGCACACACACCAAGCTAGCTACCACGCACGCACGCACTGACTTGGCTTGCCGCTGCATGCACTCGGCCACACCGGAAGTCACGCACGCACTAGCCTAACAGCCACCACATTAGGCCACTAACCCATGCACTAACTACTCACTGGAATATCTCCACGATCAACAAGATCCAGCTGTGCAGCTAACAACCATGCATGCATCAGCACAACGGCTCGTCTGCCACGGGCTCACTCGTCGCCGCGGCTTACAGCGGCCAACACTCACTACCCATTCCATTCGGGGATGAACTCCCAAATGCAAAGCAGGGCGTAGATTTAGAGATTCTTGGTCCAAGGCTGTTCAGTCCAAGAACATCAAAAGAAATGCAAAGAATTAAAATTTATTCAGGCCTTTCATTGTTTGCTACTAGCTAGGAGGTGCATGCATCTCCAAAAATTCAATTGGTGGATCAACGTACAGTATGTAACAGTGAAGAAACTACCTTAATGGCAGATCCGTCTTCCAAAGACCCAATCAAGCTCGGCGCCGGCGCAGTAGAGTAAACAAGGCTGTCACGTACGTCGCCGACACCGATAGCGAACTTGACCGGCCATTTCCATAGCGGAAAGAAAGATAAAAAAAGTCGGGTGGAAGGGGGGGCGCTCCTGTACGTCGCCCGCAGGGCAGCTGAACGGACACAACGGCTGCTTTAAAGTCATCTACACTCGCCCGTCTCAAATATACGTTTGGACGCGTTATTTGAGTGTTTCAAACTTGCCTCAAACATCCAGGCTGTTCGGCGCCCCTCATATCCCGCTCAAATATAGGGTGAATATGGGGTGGCACAGGCCCGCCTGGGCTCGTCCATCACGACAGTTCGGCCCACCACCGACTTCACGCCGGTCTCATAAAAAACCCAATCTGTCCCCTCTTCGAACTCTAACTTACTCCACTGCTCTCTCTCGCTCCGTCCCCTGCTCTTCCCTCTCCGGTTTTGATCGAATCCGGCTAGATGTCGAGCTCCCGCATCCACTCGGGCTCCGACCTTGACGTCAAGGAGGAGATGGCCCTCGGCATTGCATTGGACCGGTCGAAGGTGAACACCCGGGGGTCGGATCTACACCGTCGCCGCTCCCGTGCCGGCGCGGCGGGGACGCGTGAGCAGGCCCCTCCCGGCCCCTTCCCCCGTTGGCCGCTGCTCCACGTGGGCAGCGGTGGATGCTAGTGCCCACACGTGCACGCCCGAATTGGAGGCGCGACGCAAGAGACAGCGAGCAAGGGAGTGGGCCGCGATGGAGCAATCCGTGCGCCCTCGCCGCGGGTTGTCGACTGAGCCCGACGAGGAGGAGCGGGTCCTCGCATGGGTCTATCATCGGTCATTGGCGGCGGCGGAGACGGATGCTAGCCGCCTACGGAGGAAGAACGCGAAGGCGGTCCGGCCTGCCATTGAGTAGTCAGGTGGCCAAGCTGAAGCGGCAGCAGGATAGGGTCGTCCACCGGATGAAGGGGCTCATCGTCCTCTTTGACTCCTCGTCCGACGATGGTCACGACCATAACTCCACCTCCTCCGACGACGACCAAGATCCACCACCCGCCGCGGACACCTACAGCCGCGCCGGCTACCGGAAGGGTAAAGGCCCGGCAAGGAAGTGGTGATCCCGGTCCTCCTCCATTTATATTATCGTTTTTAGTTGTTAAAGTTAAGAAGCTGTTCGGCGATGAACTATGGTGATCTTTTGGATGATGTAGCGGCTTTATGTGCATTTCGTTGTCCATTTGATGCTGATTTCTTTGCCCGTTATTTCAACACATGGAGTAGTTCATCATATTACATATATAGTATGAATATAGGGTATCGAATATAAGGGCATGGCCAATGCGCCACCCTGGACAGATGCCTCACGAGCTCCACGTCGGAAATCAGCCATCGTGGACAAGTCTGACCATAAAGACAGGAGCTTGCAGAGGCAAGGTGCCTCCTGCAGAGGAGCCGGCCGCTTCACAGAAAAGGAGTGGTCCATGTAGAAAATTGAAGAGAGAGAAGGAGAGTGCATGTGTTCAGTTTTCATTTATGTACTGACGTTTGAAGCTTTCTTTACTTCATCTGGCTACCACATGACATCACCTGCGTTGGTTGAAATATTTATGTGCTATAGCCTAAGCTGATGTGGCACTTGAGACCACCACTAGGTGCTGCCTCCATTGTACATGCCCTAAGATATGAGCGCGTCCGCAGGCTTTTGATGGACCAGATTTGCTGTCCGTGATGCTCTCATGCTTGCACCGAAAAGCGAAGCAGATTCTCCGAACGTACGCCGCCCCGCCCGGGCAAGAGTGGAGACGTCGTTGCATACGTACGTTGCGTGGACATGGATGCATGCATGCACCGGGATAACTATGGACTAAAGGTCAGGCAATGGCTTTTCCTCGACCGTCGTCATAGCGCTGCTATACACACGACGCCGTATGGACGACTTGTGCACGACAACACATCTCAAGCCGTTCATGAATGCTATCCAGCGCATATCAGCGGCTGGACTGCCAATCGTCCCAGCGTCGTGCACACATTCATCGTCTACATAGCAGTTTCTGTCGTCATATGTGACCATGCATGGATTCATCTCATCGGGACAGCCCCAGAGAAAAGGTCGTGTGTGCAGATATTGTCCAAAAAAAGATGAGTACAACGCTAGTAACTTGACAAAGAAAATGGTACTCCCATCCGATCCAGAATAAATGTCGTCGTTTTAGTTTAAAGAGGAAGCCTAGTCTTCGTTTGCAAAGGTACGTCCGTGCTTGAGACATACAGCTAATGCTTCATTGTTCTAAGCTTTCGCTCGATCGACCCTGTCACTGTGTGGTGTGCACCGTGCACGCCGGCGTATCATGTAGGTAGATAGACCAGTAGTTGACGTGCCCGGCCATGGTGTGTACGTCGTGCTCCGAGCGCTCGATCGAGCTCGTTGTTCTCTTTGATTCGAATGGAGAAGCATTCGATCAAGCTCGTCGTGCTCCGAGCGATCGATCACGTGAGTACTTCAAGCTTAGTATTCTGTTTTCTTTTAAGTAAAAAAAGAATGGCTAAATGTAAATCGCCTGAAAAACAAATTTGAGTCACTCGTTTTCGTTTCGGCCGTTGGATGGAAAACAAGCGGTGTAGATTGCTTCTTCAACCTCCAGACCTCCTCCTTCTTCTTTCCCCAACCGCCAAACGTTCGACCGGCCGATCCGCTGGCCACCACCGCCCGTGGCCGGTGGTGCCCGCGCCGCCCCGCCCTCCCGTGAACCTCCACCCACCGCCATGCTGCCCCCCCCCCCCCCCCCCACCACCACCACCACGGCCATCTCTATCCCGGCGATGACCGTTTTTTCTTCCCTTCAGTCGTCTTCCTTCTCCTATCTTTCTTCAAAATCGACTTACCCGATAGCTAAAGTCAGTTGACTGATATTTAGCTATTGTGAGTAAAAAAAAGGCAAACAAGCAAAAGAAGTGATGAAGACTGAAGAGTCGTCCTCCTTGGCTCTTGTACTTGTCTAAACAAATACTCCCTTCGTCGTGTAAGTTAAAGCACTTATTTTGAGGAGTACGTATACATAGTCTCTGCACATATATCCATGAGTACGTTCAGTTCACCAGGACACGGCCGTGCTGTGATCATGGTCTCGAGTCTAGAAATTCGCCAAACAAGCCGCTTCAAAAGTTGCCTTTCTGAGCAAGTTGCAGACAGAATGGGATTGATGATGCCATTTAAATTTGTATTGTATTATATAGGACTAACGCAGCTACATCAACTGGACCCCTTTTTGGGCATCAATTCATCATCACACAGTACGACTGTAGATGCTGCTAATCTAGCACTGGATTCAGCTCCCGGGAAGATATGAGAGAGAAAAAATTAAGGACCAAGTGGACAGTGGGGGTGTACTCCACTACTCCTACAACCGTGAGAGTTGCGACCTGCGACCTGTGTGTAGTGTGTTGCTCTTTGAATGGAGCTGGTGGTTATGGACTTATGGTACGCAAGGTGTGGTGCATTTAGAGGATGATCAATTGATGTCGTTCACGCCTTACAGCTACCAGCAGCGTGGGCTACAAAGAGTTGGATGGACGGAGTTGACGTAAACAGTTGGAGTAACACTTGCAAGTTGCATTGAGTAGTTTGGAAATTAGAACACGCGGCTGCACATATGAAGGCAAAGTTGCGTATGAATGGGACAGCTGAACTAGCTGTTTCCCCCTATAATCTTGTGTTCGTTCCGTGATCAACATCTCTCTCGCAAAGATAGGTATGCGCCTCCTATGTTGCCAATTCAAACCATTTTTACAGAAGCCGTAAATAAATTACCCGATGCATTGCCAATTTCGTGTTTCAACCGCCCACATGCCCTGAACGCAGAACAGTAAACCAAGTTGTCTCGTACGTCTCCGGCAACGATCGATCGATCGATGGCGACCTGTTTGTACTTGGACGAAGAAAAGGTCTAGTTTGATTCCCAGCGAAACGGACACACTCCACCGCAGCCAGAAGAAGAGAACACACACGGCAGAAACCACCGAAAAGCGCATGCAGCAGGTTCATTGAACGTACGCCGGCCGGGCGTGGGCGGTTGCGCCGTTGCGGTCGCATACGAATCGTACGCCGTGTAAAACATAGGGTTTGGAAAACTGGCTCGACACCCTAAAATGGAATGTGATTATCTCATTATATAGACGTACCAAGAGGTATAATACAATGTCTATACAGGACTACATATATACAGTCTAACACCCTTCCTCAATCTTAACTGTAGCCTGAAGTACAAAGTAAGTTAAGATTGTGCCTACAGCCTACAAACTGTGGTTGTGGAAGAGGCTTCGTGAAGATGTCAGCAAGTTGATCTTTGGAGGAGATGAACTTGATACGAAGCAGTCTCTGTGCAACACATTCCCGAACAAAGTGATAGTCAACCTCGATGTGTTTCGTCCTAGCATGAAACACCGGATTAGATGAAAGGTATGTAGCGCCGATGTTATCACACCACAGAACTGGAGGATGACCTGGAGAGACTCTCAGCTCTCGCAACAAAGACTGTACCCATATGATCTCAGCGGTAGCATCAGCAATAGCTTTATACTCAGCTTCAGTACTGCTACGAGACACGGTGGCTTGCTTGCGTGCATTCCAGGCGATCAGGTTATGACCAAAGAACACTGCATATCCCCCCGTGGATCGCTGATCATCAGGACTTCCAGCCCAATCCGCATCAGAGAAAGCCGAAAGTTCACAAGACGGTGCGCATCAAGGAGCGTATTTATACGAAGAGAAGAAATATATCGCAGGATGCACTTAATCGCCGAGAGATGAGTGGTACGAGGTGCATGCAGATATCTTGGCACACCGTTGACTGCATAAGAGACATCAGTGTCGGTGATAGTGAGATATTGCGGACCACCAACAAGACTGCGATACTCGATGGCGTCATCAGTGGAAAGAAGGTCTCCATCAAGGGCAGACAACCGATCAGTGGCAGACATCGGAGTGATAGCATGTTTGCATTTGAGCATCCCAGCACGGCCCAACAGATCCATGAAGTACTTTTTCTGACTCAAAGTCAACCCAGTAGAGGACCGTGACACTCCAATCCAAGAAAATAATGCAGAGCACCCAAATCCTTGACAGCAAATTCCTCACCTAATGCAGACACAAGGCGATCGGCAGCAGCATTGGAGGAACTGACAAGGATGCTATCATCAACATACACCAAGAGATACATCATCACCTCAGGGCGCTGAAGGAGAAACAGTGACGTTTCAGCAGTTGAGGGAATAAACCCAAGAGCCCGGAGAGCAGAACCAAGACGAGCATGCCATGCACGAGGCGCATGTTTAAGTCCATACAACGCCTTGACCAGACGACAGAGATGATGCGGAAGCGTAGGATGAAAAAAACCGGGTGGTTGACGCATATAAACCTCTTCCTCAAGAACTCCATGGAGGAAAGCATTCTGCACATCAAGCTGACGAAGCGACCAACCACGAGTAACGGTAAGAGACAGCAGTATACGAATAGTAGTAGGCTTGATAACTAGACTGAATGTGTCTTCATAATCAAGACCGTACCTCTGCTTGGAACCCTTGGCAACCAGCCGTGCCTTGTAGCGCTCAATAGAACCATCTGCATGTCGTTTGACCTTAAACACCCACTTGGAGTCAATGATGTTGACGCCAGAGACCGGAGGAACAAGCTGCCAAGTACCATTTTTCAGCAAGGCCTGAAATTCCTGTTCCATCGCAGCACGCCAGTGAGGAATACCCAGTGCATCCTGAAAATGGCGCGGCTCTGCCGTGGGATCCGCAGCAGCATGAGCCACACATGCAGCAAGCCACGCCACCATCCCGTCTTTGCGTTCCTTAGGGCAAAAAACACCAGACCGGCCGCGCGTGTGTGGTCGATGATGAACCACAGCGGGCGGTGCTGGCACCACGTGGCTTGCCACAGGCGACGAAGGCGTCGTGGCCGAGACGGGGCTGGAGGAGCCATAGTCAGCAGACACAGCACCAGGCGATGTTGCCAGGACGGGGCTGCCGAACCCAGGCGACGACGTAGCCGAGGCGGGGCTGGCCGGCGCAGCTTCCGTGGCCGGGCCGCTGGCCGATGGGCCACCGCCATGGGCCCGGCGAGGGCAGCTCTGTGGCTCGGGCGAGCCAGGCGAGCCGGTGACGGGTCGGGCAACCCGGTCGGCCGACGGGCGGCGACCGGGCGGCCGGGCGAAGCGAAGCGCCGAGCGGGCGAGCCGCCAACGGGTGGCCGAGGCGATGCAGCCGGGCATCGCTGACGCGTGGGCCAGCGTTGGGCTGACGGGCATGACCCGCCATGCATGGGCCATGCATCGAATCAACGGGGCCATCATGCGTGTCGTGCATAACCTCATCATCCAGGAGTTCAAGGCGGGCACCGCGTCCAATACCTGCAGCATGGTTAGGAAGCAACGCAGGAGCATTTGCAACATCCACAAATTGGTCAGGTGAAGGTGTAGTGGAGTGCACAGGTGGTAAACTAGAGGTAGAGTGGTTCGGAAGAGCACGAAACGGGAACACATTCTCATCAAACACGACGTTACGAGAAATATAGACACGATTGGTGGGAACATGAAGACACTTGTACCCTTTGTGAAGAGAACTGTACCCCAGGAAAACACACTTCTTAGACCGAAACTCTAATTTGCGCTTGTTGTAAGGCCGCAAGTGCGGCCAACATGCGCACCCAAACACTTTGAGAAACATGTAGTCTGGAATATCATCGAGCAAGAGTTCAAGAGGGGTTTTCATTTTCAGCAGTCGTGAGGGAAGCCTATTTATCAAGAAACAGGCGGTGGAGAAGGCATCACTCCAGAACCGAAACGGGACGGAGGCATGAGCTAGTAAAGTAAGTCCAGTCTCTACAAGATGACGATGCTTACGTTCAGCGGTGCCGTTTTGCTGATGTGTATGAGGACAAGACACACGATGTGAAATCCCAAGGTTATTAAAAAACGAGTTGAGGTTGTGATATTCACCCTCCCCCCCCCCCCAATCGAATTGAACATGAATAATCTTGTGCTTAAGGAGACGCTCAACGTGTGCTTGGAACTGAATGAAAACATTAAACACATCTGATTTACGCTTGATAAGATATAGCCAAGTAAACCGACTGTAAGCATCAATGAAACTGACATAGTAATTTTGACCACTAACAGATGTTTGGGCATGACCCCATACATCAGAAAACACAAGCTCAAGAGGATGTTTCACAACACGACTAGACTCTGAAAAAGGTAGTTGGTGACTCTTACCCTGCCGACAGGCATCACAAATAGTTTCAGCACTCTTATTGGACACAACTTGTAGTTCATGGCGATGCAGCACATGACTAACTATAGGAGCAGCGCGATGTCCAAGACGCGCATGCCAGTGCGTAGGCAACACACGAACACCACTGAACACCTGAGGAGAAGACGGCGTAGGAGATGCAGACGGTGCGTCAATTGCATATAAGCCATGGCGAAGACGACCACTAAGCAGAACGGCCCTCGTGTCCCGATCCTTGATAAAGAAACGAAAAGGGTGAAACTCAGCAAGGACATTATTATCACGAGTAAGTTGAGGAATAGACAACAAACTATGCGTAGCAGAGGGAACTTGAAGGACATTAGAAAGATGCAGTTTGCGAAAATTGTGTGCAAGAAGTGATGCCTGACCAACATGGGAGATGCGCATACCTGCTCCATTGGCGGTGTGCACCTGATCATGTCCACGGTACGGTTCCTGAACGGAGAGCTTGCCCATCTCTTGGTGAGGTGATTCGTCGCTCCTGTATCCATGTACCATGCCGGATCAAGGGAGTATATTTGGAGTGCGCCCGTGCTCGTGCCTCGTCACCGCAATGCAGCCGCTTATCATTCCCTTTTCCATTGTTGCCAAGGCCAAGGAAGTCTTGCTTGTAGCGTCTGTGGCAGCGAGAGGCGAGGTGACGATCTATGCCACAAAGCTGACAAGCCTGAGGAGCGCCACAACTGGAACAACAAGCAACTGGGCGACTCCCTCCCGTGATGGTCGGCGCGTTGCCCCGCGAGGCCTGCGACGGGAAAGCCGGTGGTTTGCCACCTGATGGGGCCGGCTTCTGAGGTTTGCCGCATGTGGCGGCGTTGGCGAAGACGAAGCTGGGGGAAACACGGTGCGCCTTGATGCGCTGCTCACGCCCAAGGAGGCGCGCATAGAGCTCAGGACGCGGGAGTGTATCATCTCGACCATGGACATTCTCAATGAGATTATCATAATCATCATCGAGCCCGTTAAGCACAAAGGTGGTGATGTCCGCGTCCAGAAGTGGCTGACCAACAGAGGCCAGGGTGTCAGCGAGGCTCGTCATCTCGTTGAAGTACTCCGTGATGCTGAGATTGCCAAGTTTGGTCTCACCCAGCTCGGTGCGTATAGAGTGCGCACGCGCCTGAGACTGAGAGGCGAAACTGGTGTGGAGGGCCGCCCACGCCTCCCTGGACATAGCGGCGAAGATGACCATCGACGAAACACTCGGCGTGAGCGAGGTGGATGGCGAGAGAATGGCACGATCTCGCGCCACCCACGTGTGATATGCCGGATGGTGAGGAGGTGGGCACGGGATGGACCCATCAACGTAGCCCTCCAAGTAGCGGCTGCGGAGGAGAGGCAAGACCTGCGCACGCCATGACATGTAGTTGTCCGGCCCGAGCTTCACTGGCAGAAGGTGCGAGAAATAAAACGGCGGCGGTGCCGCGGTTTGAGCAGTGTACGCATGCGCCAGTGATGCATAGGGATCCATGGACGGAGCCATCTCTGGACCGGGGATCATCGCGTAGGGGTAGCCGGGCGAGGGAGCAGCCAGGGCGCCCGGCGCTGCAGGAGGGCCGTAGAGGCCGGTCGTGGTTCTAAGTCTGACAGTAGAATAGGGGGTAGGTATGGAGAGGCAAGATCCTAGCTATGGAGTAGTTGTATACGCAAAGGATTTACGAGTTCAGGCCCTTCTCGGAGGAAGTAATAGCCCTATGTCTCGGAGCCCGGAGGCGGTCGATCGGATTATATGTGTATGTGTTACAGGTGCGAACCCTTCTACCGTGGGAGGGGGTGGCTTATATAGAGTGCGCCAGACCCCAGCCAGCCCAATACGTAGTAGAGGGTTTAAGGCGTTAAAGCTAGGCGTTGCCATCGGTAACGCCTTACATAAAGTGTCATTAAGGTCATAAAGACTATTTAACTACAGACCGTTTGGGTACCGAGTGGCTCTTGGACTCCTGGTGGTCGAGTGGGTCTTCATGGTCGAGTGGAAACCTACCAGGTTGACTGGAAGGCTGCTTCTCTTGTGAGTGTCCTTGTGGAGGGTACCTTTGGGCAGGTCTATGACCCTACCCAAGGTACATGACTTCATCATTAGCCCCCGAATGGATTGAGGTTTGAGTGAGGAAGGAGTTGATAATCTTCCCGACCTGTTCTTCGTGTTGTGAGTGCGTCTTACTCTGGATCAACGAACTTTTAGTGATGGCATCAGCTTCTCTTTCAGTCGCATTGATCCATTCTTCACGTTTGTCGAGTGAACTTTGTGAACCTGAGGATTTCCGAGCGACGGATCGGAGGAAATCTGTTATCTGACGAGTGGTTCTGCGGTTAGCGGATTTTGCGGGATCCGAATTTTGGGAAGCGCGCGAAGCGGAGAAAACCGCGGCACTCAGATGGGATAAGATGATGACGCCTCGATCTTCACGCCGCCTTTTTCGCCACGTATCGTATCGTGCAGCGCGCTAAGCGGGATTGCGACGGGATTATGCAGGCCTACCGGTCGATCACTCGAAGCGGCCCCATATAAAGCTGGACCGGGCATTTTGAACGGCGACCTCGGACTTCTCCTCTCCGCCTCCAAACCTTCTCGCGGCGCTCTTCGTACATCGGCCGAAGCTCGGTACTTGCCTCGCCGGCGACCATGGTGAAGGAGAAGATTGCAGCCCTGGAACGGGTGAAGAAGGCGGCGGCGAAGGCCAAGGGGAGAGCGCCCAGTCGGGGCGGCTCCTCTTTGCGGTCCAAGCTGCCGCAAGGCTGGGTCCAAGGAGACTGGATCCGCTCGACCATCACCGAGAAGGATCTCACCGATCTGGCCAATGAAGGACTGATCCCCCATGGGTCAGTGAGGCTTCCGGGCACGGAGTGGCAACCGCAGCCTGAAGAGGGTGAGTGCGTCCTCCTGGCCACCCACGTAGATCGGGGATTTTCTCTGCCGCCAAATCCTTTTTTCCGGGGGTTTTTGAACTTTTTGGGCGCAACTCCATCATTTCACTCCAAACTCCATTGTCTATCTTGTTGCTTGCTTCGCTATGCGAGAATTTCTTGGGTTGTCGACCGCACTGGGGTCTCTTCAAGCACATATTCACCTGTCGCTCTCAGACAGTGAAGAAAACGAGCCCGAATGACGAGAGGACCCAAGTAATCCAGATGTGTGGGGGACTCGTGGTCCAGATGAGGGGGAAGAGCGCCTTTCCAGCTATGAGTCTCTTCGACTCGGTTAGAGGGTGGCAATCGACCTGGTTTTACTGCCAAGACCAGCCGACGCCGGGGCAGTCGACTGGGCTCCCTCCTTTCTCCATGAGTCGAGTGAACAAGCCATCTTCCCTGAAGGTGTTACCAGAGGAGAAGGCCCAAGTAAAGCTGTTGATGGAGCGTGTAGTCCAGCTTATTCGCAATGGGGTGACCGGCATGGATCTCCTAGAGGTCTTTCTCCGACGGCGATTCAGCCACTCCAATACCGAGGTCATCCGATGTGGATGTACTGCAATGCGGATGATACCACTCGGGTCCATCCAGAGGAGGTCGATGGCGCCCACCGGAGAAGTGGATGACTGCCATCACAGAAACAAGGACAACCCTCATGGAGCTAGGAGGATTCCACCACTGACCAGAGTTACCAACTGCATAAGGTATAACCACTTATCTCCGACTGTGATTCTGCTGCATTCATTCTGTTTTGATGCCAATTCGTCGAATGACTTTCACCTTGTTTTGTTGTCTTCTAGGTCACCACTGAGATGTACTCGATGCCCAACGGGGCGCAGGAAACAGTCGAAGAAGAAGAAGGAAGTGGAGGCGAAAGTCCGGAGGAATGGGAGTCCAACGGCGAGGAGGATGAGGAGGATGATGGGTCTGATGATGAGGAGGAGGAGGAGGAAGAGGAGGAAGACGTCGATCCTCCTCGCTCAGAGGGAACGTCCAAGTTGACGCATGACCCGGCGGCCGGGCGCGGTAAAGCTGTTGTGCCCACCGGGCAATGACGCGACCTAGGACAACTTCTCCCGCCGACCGAGAAACCGCCAAGCAACCTCGAGCGACGCCATCAAAGCCGGCGAAGGCCCTGCCTAAGATGCGAATGGTCATCCCCACCATCTCCGGGTAACCAATGTAACCTTGTATTTCCTTATTCAACATGAGTGAACTTTTGGTCGACTTGATGACTGATCAGCCGATTCTTGAAATCTACAGCGCCGCTACCTCCGAGACTTCAGCCAAGCACGAAGATTAGGAAATGGAGGATGCGGCCACCTCCAACCTTGGTAAGATCTTAGAGGTTTCGCTTTTAGTCGACTGGAGCTTCTAGTTGATTGGACTTCCATGTTTACTTCTGAATCTTTCTTGTAGTTCCGCCTCACGTCATTGATCTCCCCGATGATGACGAGGAAGCGCCATTGAGGAAGAGGAAGAACAAGAAAGTGCTTGCTGGCAAGGCTGCTCAAGTCGCGGCGATTCCTGAGACGCTGATTTCCGAGGGAGGCAACCCCACTCGGACTTCTATATCTTTCGCTGTACCACTGACAAGTGCCCGACCCACTTCGTCGACTGCTGATCCACCATCTCTCTTTGCTACACACCACGTCCCGGAAGACCAAGTAAGTGCAGCTAAGGAGGCCATACGCCAGGCAGGGATCATGATGGAGCAGGTGAAAGCGGCCAAAGAGGCTAGTCAGGCGGCTTATGATGCTAGTTCAGCCCTCCAGAGCAATGTCCAAGTAAGTCAGTCGTTGCTTGCTTTGTTAGGATATGCTACTCAATCGCTTCCTTCGGAGATTTCCATATCTGTACACCCGGGTGTGTGTGTCGATTGAACTTTTGTGGCAAAGACGCCGAGTGCACCCAGGGTGTAGTCCCCGAGACTATGGTCGACTGCGTGCAGTCGGCTATAGTCTTTATGCTGTGATCTTCTTCACTCGACCTGGACGGACCAAGTCAAATGGAACCGTAAAACCGGTGGGGGCACGCTGAGTGCACCCACTGGGTGTAGTCCCCGAGACTATGGTCGACTGCGTGCAGTTGACTATAGTCTGAAGAGCTATATATATATTACTTTTTTACTGCGGCTGACCGCTGACAATTAGCCATGGTTTTAGAATCATAACCTTTTTGCCTCTTTTGGTTGACTGGTCGAACCAAATTGGTAAACCAATGGGGCCACGCTGAGTGCACCCGCTGGGTGTAGTCCCCGAGACTACTGTCGAATGTTTTGATTCGACTGTAGTCTTAGAAATGCTACTATGTTTCCTTAATCACTCGGAAGTGATCTGTCTTTGATGTCTTTCGTTGGTTCACTCTTTGTAGAAATCTTGCGAGCTTGTGTGTAACGCCCTCGATGCGGCTATATCTCCCACGTGTCGAAGCACGACTTAGAGGCATAACCGCATTGAAAGCAATGTCGCAAGTGAGGTAATCTTCACACAACCCATGTAATACATAAGGCAAAGAGATACATAGTTGGCTTACAAATGCCACTTCACACAATACATAAATAAACATCCATCATCCAGATTACACTCAAGGTCCGACTACGGAACCAAAATAAAAGAAGACTACCCCAAATGCTACACAGATCCCCGATCGTCCCAACTGGCTCCACTACATCGATCATCGAGGAAAAGACACATAGTAACGACCACGTTCCTCATCGAACTCCCACTTGAGCTCGGTTGCGTCATCTCAGACCGGCATCGTCGGCACCTGCAACTGTTTTGGTAGAATCTGTGAGTCATGGGGACTCGGCAATCTCACACCCGCGAGATCAAGACTATTTAAGCTTATAGGAAGGACAGAGTTGTGAGGTGGAGCTGCAGCAAGTTTACTAGCATATATGGTGGCTACATTCGCAAAAAGAGAGCGAGAAGAGAAGCAAGGCACGGTCGTGAAGCTAGTAGCGATCAAGAAGTGATCCTGAAACTACTTACGTCAAACATAAATCCAACACCGTGTTCACTTCCCGGACTACGCCGAGAAGAGACCATCACGGTTACACACGCGGTTGATGTGTTTTAATTAAGGTCAACTTCGGGTTTTCTACAACCGGACATTAACAAATTCCCATCTGCCTCATAACCATGGCACGGCTTTCGAAAGATAATACCTGCAGGGTGTCCCAACTTAGCCCATTATAAGCTCTCACGGTCAACGAAGGATATTCCTTCTACCGGAAGACCCGATCGATCTCGGAATCCCGGACTACAAGACATCTCGACAATGGTAAAACAAGACCAGCAAAGCCGCCCGATTGTGCCGACAAATCCCGATAGGAGCTGCACATATCTCGCTCTCGTGGCACATCCGGATGAGACTAGCTACGAGTAAAACCAACCTGAAGTTTCCCGAGGTGGCCCCAAGTAGCTCGATTCGGACCAACACTCGAAGGAGCACCGCCCGGGGTAAATAAAGATGACCCTCGGGCTCGCGAAAACCCGGGGAAAAAGGCTTAGGTGGCAAATGGTAAAACCAATGTTGGGCCTTCCGGAGGAGTCTTATTCAAAACGAATCTGTCAAGGGGTCCCATAAATCACCCAACCGTATAAGGAACGTGAAATCAAGGAACATAACACCGGTATGACGGAAACTAAGGCGGCAAGAGTGGAACAAAACACCAGGCATAAGGCCGAGTCTTCCACCCTTTACCAAGTATATAGATGCGTTAATTAAACAATAGATATTGTGATATCCCAACAAGTAAACATGTTCCAGCAAGGAACAACATCTCCATGTCCCAACAGGTTCCTCGTTCACGTACTCGTCTCCCGGCTCTACCCAAAGCAAGAACACAAACAATGGAACCACAATAAATCACGGTGCAATGCACAAGCAACATGATGCAATACATGGCATGATATGCGAGATGTGATATGCAATGCGTATGCGTGCTCCGGAAGGAAACTGATGCACAAGGCATCAACTTGGCAAACCAAGTATGCCACTGGAAAGGTGAGATGATTTCGGTTGAAATCGATATAAAGATCACCGGAATCGGATGCACGGTTTGCAAATGACAAGCAAAACAAGAATGGCACAAATCTGCCATTAACAGCACGATGCCACATAGCAAGCAACAAGAAATTAAGCTACTGCACCCAAACATACAAACAAAGCATATGGCTGTGATCTACTCAAGATTCTTGACAAAAGATGAACACTGAGCTACGGCTAAATCACAACATAACTGGTCCAAACAAGCATGGAAAAAGTGCAAAATATATCAGCTTCACAGACTTAGTGAAAATACTGAACATGGCAGAATCAGCATCAGGAAGCAATGTTCAGAGCAAGCAAACAACATGCTACAAGAACTTATAATAGCAAAACAAGGCATGGCATGAATTGACTCAAAGCATAGAACAAAAGTCCCTTACTGACCAAGAGCCAAAAGGGATCAGAAAATGTAATAGCACCCATGTCAATGTAGCAAGTTTCGTTAACAGATTCAGCAAACAGGGCATGACATTGACAGAATTATGTAGGCATCTTCGCGAGCTCGATGCACTCACTACAGAGAATTTCATGATAAACTAAGCATACATCCATCAAGAAGACATGGCATATAAGCTATACATGGCAAGAACAATATCATAGCACACACGGATCAACAACAACAACCTTGGCAAAATTGAATAACATGTAAACAACCTGCCAGGAAACATTTTATAGCAAAAGTAGAGCTCGATTGACTCAAGCTATGGCACTCCATAATTTCAAACGAGGGCATGGATGGATAGACAATAACCATATGTTCAAAACATCCTTACTGAAGTATCTCAAAATAAGCATGGATCTCTCTGTAGCATCAAGTTTACATGGCATAAAAATATCAGCAAAACAGGGGCTGAAATCAGCAACATCATGAAGACTAGTTTGCATGATTGTGGTAGTCACCACAGAGATCACAAAAATACATGACATACACTCCTGTAAATATGGCATGGCATATTACAAAACACATGTAGGACTCAAGATCATAGGATGCACACCTCAATCATGGCAAAAATGACAAAAGTGCATGTTCTGATAAGAATCTGAAACTAACATCACATAGCCCTCTTCTACCAGCATTTCGGGCATCAAGATGAGCTCAAATGAAAATGATGCAATGAGATGAAATGAAGTACTCATCGCGATGAACAAACCGGTATGATATACGCCCAAAACGGAGCCATGGGTGCAAAGTTATGATGCGATGAACATGCAACAAAATATCTGCAGAAAAAATGACAGGATTTCGGGGTCAATCTGGATGGATCTAGGGTTCGTCCGAGGCGCACGAACCGAGGCGAGGCCAGGGCTCGCGGAGACGGGCCGAGGAGGAGGGGCCGCCGGGCGGGCCGGGCGGCGACGGCGGGCGACGGCGGCCGGTCGGGCGCGAGGCGGGCGTGAGGCGGCGACGGGCGGAGGCGCCGGGCGGCGCTGGGTCGAGGACGAGGCGGCGGAGGCGGCCGGGCGACGGGTCGGGCGCGGGGCGCGGCGAAGCGAGCGGGCGCTGCTGGCCGAAGTGGGGCTCCGCTGGCTCGCGGGCTGGCGCTGGCGATGTGGGCGCGCCCACGTGGCGCTGCTGAGGTTACGCGGGCGGCGGAGGGTTTGTCCGCGGACGGACGTGTCCGGCGGAGGGCGCGGGCTAGGGTTTCGGATCCGGAAAATTTCGGAGGAGGCTATATTTATAGGTAGAAGGAGCTAGGAAGCTCCAAATGAGGTGTAGTTTTCGCCCACACGATCGTGATCCGACGACGGAGAGCATGGAAGTGACTTAGATGGGTTATTGGGCTGTTTTGAAGGGGTGTTGGGCTGCAACCCAAAAGAGGCCTTTGCAGTTATGCGGTTACTCGTTGGAGTATCAAACAACCTCCAAATGGCACGAAACTTGACAGGTGGTCTACCGGTGGTGTACCAAGGCCACTTGACAAACCTCGGTCCATTCCGAGAAAGTTTAGTACCTGCTCACGGAAAAATGTAAAAGGGGACGCTGGGGGACATAGGAGTGCCGGATTGCAAAACGGACAACAGGGAAAATGCTCGGATGCATGAGACGAGCACGTATGCAAATGAGATGCACATGATGACATGATATCAGATGCATGACATGGACAAAATGCAAAACAAAAGACAAAAACCCAACCACGGAGGGAATATCATATCACAATGCCGAAAATGGCAAGAGTTGGAGTTACAAATATGGAAAGTTACACCTGGGGTGTTACAACACTCCACCACTACAAGAGGATCTCGTCCTGAGATCTAGGACTGAAAGAACTCCGGATATTCGGAACGGAGGTGATCCTCGCGCCCCGTGTGGCTTCTCGGTCGAATGGTGTGACCACTTCACTTTCGTGAATTTGATTGACTTGTTGCGTAGTCTTGCGCTCGGTTTCTTCAAGAATAGCAACGAGGTGCTCATGATAAGAGAGATCTTCTTGGAGGTCAATTTCTTGAAGTTGATGGTGCGCTCAGAGTCTTGAAGCACTTGCGAAGCTTTGACACGTGAAACACATCGCACGCGTTCGCGAAGTTGGACGGAAGCTCAAGTTGATAGGCGAGATCGCCTCTTTTGCCAATGATCTTGAAAGGACCCACGTATCTAGGGGTAAGCTTCCCTTTGATACCAAAGCGACGAGTGCCTTTCTTTGGAGAGACACGGAGGTAGACATGGTCTCCGATTTCAAAAGCCACATCACGGTGCTTGTCATCATAATAGCTCTTCTGGCGCGATTGCGCGGCTTTGAGATTCTCACGAATGACTTTGCACATTTCTTAGGCTTCTGTGATCAAGTCGTTGCCAAGAAGTTGGCGTTCACCTGTCTCGGACCAATTGAGAGGAGTACGGCACTTTCTGCCATAGAGAATTTCGAATGGGGCCTTGCCCGAACTCGCTTGGAAGCTGTTGTTGTAGGAGAACTCGGCATATGGAAGACAATCTTCCCACTTCATACCGAAAGAGATGACACAAGCCCTGAGCATGTCTTCGAGGATTTGATTGACTCGCTCGACTTGGCCACTTGTTTGAGGATGGAAAGGCTGTTGAAACGAATGTTGGTGCCCATGGCCTTCCTCAAAAGAATCCCAAAACTTGAGGTGAAGATGCTTCCACGGTCTCAAGAGATCAATTGTGGAATGCCGTGCAAGGAGACAATTTCGAGGTGTATAGCTCTCGCCAACCGAGCTGCTGTGATAGATTCTTTGATAGGAAGAAAATGAGCCACTTTAGTAAGCTTGTCAATGACAACGAAGATAGCATCATTTCCACGCTTGGACTTTGGAAATCGATTCTGAAGTCCATTTCGATATGATCAAACTTCCATTCGGAATAGCAAGAGGTTGGAGGAGACCAGCTGGTCGTTGGTGTTCTGCTTTCACCCTTGGCAGACATCACACTCATTCACGAATTGAGCAATTTCTCGCTTCATTCGAGTCCACCAATATGACTGCTTGAGGTCATGGTACATCTTCGCATTACTTCCAGGATGAATGGATAGAAGAGAATTGTGTGCCTCGCTCATAATGACTTTACGTAGATCACCCTTTGGAACCACAATCCGGTCCTCGAAGAAAAGAGTATCTTTGTCATCAATGTGGAAGCACTTGTATTTGGAAATGCCCTTGTCGATACCACGTTTCACCTTTTTCACCATGGTATCCAGGAGTTGAGCCTCACGAATTTGGTCTTCCAAAGTAGGAGAGACTATGAGGTTGGCAAGAAAGCCTTGAGGAACAACTTGAAGATTCAGCTTGCGGAAAGCTTCACATCCGGTTGGAAGGGCTTGAGAATTAAACTGCTGTAAGCCTTCCCGCTCAAAGCATCTGCAATCACGGTGGCCTTGCCCGGAGTATATTCAATACTCGGGTTGTACTCTTGAATCATTTTGACCCATCGAGTTTGCCAGAGGTTGAGGTTGGGTTGAGTGAAGATATACTTGAGACTCTTGTGATCGGTGAAAATGTCCACTTTCCTTCCCAACAAGAGATGTCTCCATGTTATCAATGCATGGACAATCGCCGCCAACTCAAGATCGTGAGTGGGGTAGTTCTTTTCGTTGGGCTTCAGGTGACGAGAGGTATAGGCCACAACTTTCTTCTCTTGCATTAACACAAAGACCGAGACCTTGAAGAGAAGCATCACGTAAAACTTGAATGGTTTGGATTCATCAGGAGGAGTCAAGACAGAGCTGTGACGAGTTTCTCTTTGAGAGTATTGAAAGCAACGCCACACTCGTGGAGACCAGACATATACTTGACATGCTTCTCGGACGAGGTTGGAGAGAGGCTTTGCAATCTTAGAGAAGTTCTCAACGAATCTTCGCAATAGCTTGCAAGTCCAAGAAAACTGCTAAGCCGCTTGACATTCTCGAGGAGGTTCCCAATTCACAACCGCAGACACCTTCTCGGGTTAATAAAGTGATGCCCTTGGCGGAGATGATGTGACCAAGATAAAGAACTTCATCAAGCCGTAACTCACATTTGGAAAACTTCAGATAGAATTGATGCTCTCTCGAGCTTGTCGAGCACCAATCGCAAATGTTTGGCATGATCCTTCTTATTCTTGGAGAAGACCAAAATATCATCGAGATAGACCAAGACGAATTCATTGGTGTAGGGGTTGAAGATGAAGTTCATCATTCGAGAGAATGTTGGAGGAGCATTGACAAGGCCGAAAGACATGACAAGATATTCATAAGAACCAAAGCTTGTTCTCAATGCTGTCTTGGGAATATCTTGTTCACGAATGCGAATTTGATGATAACCCATACGAAGGTCAAGCTTGGAGAACACTTTAGCACCTTTGAGTTGCTCGAAAAGCTCATTGATGTTGGGAAGTTGATACTTGTTCTTGATAGTCTTTTTGTTCAATGGACGGTAATCGACGCACAGTCGGTCCATGCCATCCTTCTTCTGGACAAAAAGAACACCACAACCCCAAGGAGATGAACTCGGTCTGATCAAACCCAGACGCTCTTGTTCATCGAGCTATTTCTTCAATTCCTTCAGCTCATTAGGTCCAAGCTTGTATGGACGCTTGCAAACGGGTTCAGTGCTGTGCTCAAGATCGATAACGAATTCAATCACCGGTGAGGAGGCATTCCCGGAAGCTCTTATGGAAAGACATCTTGGTACTCACAAATGATCGGAATCGAGAGATAGCATCCAATTCGCCCTTCTCATTGAGAGAAAACAACCGAATGGTTTCATCACGAGCGGCATAGCTGATCACATCCTCAGAAGAGTGTGTCAATTGAATTTCCCTGGCAGCACAATCAAGCTGAGCTTTGTGCTGAGAAAGCAGTCCATCCCGAAAATTAGATAAATATCCGAGTCACCAAGGACAATTGGTTTAGCCAGAAATTTATAGTCGCCCATCTTGATACCGACATTCGGAACCATCATGCTAGAGCTCAAACGCTTAGCCGGAGAAATAACTTGCATAGCTTTAGGTAATTCCTTCCGTGTCAAAATTGTGCTTCGATGCAAAAGGATATGACATGAAAGAATGCGATGCACCGGTATCAAATAAAACTTTTGCAGGAATATCATTAACTGGAAGATTACCCATTATCACGTCAGTAGATTCCTTCGCTTGATCTGCATTCATCATGTTCACCTTGGCATGCTTTGGATTATGCTTGACCACTGCATTGCTGGAAGATCTCACAGGAGGAGGAGGCGGAAGGCGCCTTTGGTTGAAGCACTTGTTCGCATAGTGACCTTTCTACTGACATCTGTTGCAAGTCACCTCTAAGAGCGGACGGTGATAAGGAGCATTTGACCTTGGAGCTTGAGAATTTGACTTGTTCTCGATAGCACTGGTTGGGTGGGTGGGAAGATCCACGGCCACCGAGTTCTTCTGGCGATAAGGCCGACGGAACGGAGGAGGAGGAAGGTAGAACTTCTGGCCGCTTAGCTGCCACTTGAGAGGAAGAAGAAGACTGAATCAAGGCCCCTCGACTCTCTTCTTAGAAGCCTCACATTTGAGTTGGGAAGCTTCTTGCTTCAGTGCCATGTTGTAGAATTCATCATACTTTTTTGGCTCAAAAAACACGAGAGCTAATTGCAGATCTTCTCTGAGACCACCTCTGAATTGATAGATCATACTCTTTTCATCAGGGACGTCTTGCTTAGCGAAGCGAGCGAGTTTCTGGAACTGGATATTGTATTGATACACGACATGCCGCCTTGCTTGAGATTGCGGAACTCCTCACGCTTGCTCTCAACAACACTTTGCGGAATGTGGTGAGCTTTGAAGTCTCATGGAACTCATCCTGTAATTACACGACCCCCTCTGGAATCTTTGTATTGTTGATACCACTCGGCAGCTTGGTCCTTGAGTTGAAACGAAGCAAACTTGACAAAGTCCTCGTGTCCGACATTGCTACATTCAAAATGTTTGCAGATGTCCACAAGCCAATCGTCGGCGTCTGTGGCCTCGATACGTAAGCTGAAAGACTTCGCCGATTAGCGAGGAACCGATTGAGGGTAGCAAAGTGCGGCTGGTTGTTGCCTTGGCCTTGATTTCCTTGGTTGCCTTGCCCTTGGGTACGCTCTTGCAAGAGTTGCAAAATCATCTCGAGCATTTGCGTTGGTGGCTGCCATGATAGCTTGCCATGCCTCCGGAGGCGGAGGTGGAGGTGGAGGGTTCGATCGACTCCCATCATTATGCTCCGGATTCAGACGCGTTGGCGGAGCCATCTGAAGAGGGTGACATCCGTTAGCACTTTGATAGACAGATAGTCAAGTTGAATCAACGGATAGCAATTGCAACATATAGTCTTCACAATAAACATTGAACAAGGATGAACGAATGAATTCCAAAGCTAACATCACACGTCCATTAAGGTGAGAAGCCACTTGATTAAGGGTTGATGAAAAAATAACAAGGTACGCATCGAACAAATAAGTGATAAGGACTACCCAATCGCATAAACCAAATATCTCAAGGGAAGAAATGCTAAGAGCTACTTGAATCCCACCTATAAACTCCCGAAACTTTCCGGTTATGCAATCTGGTGTTGGGGATACAGGGACACAAAATATAACAAACAAACTAACAATACATATATCCAGTTGAAACAATCAGTCAACACAAAACCAAGAAAACTTCGGAAATCGTGTACCTCGACATTCGAAAAGCAGCCGTTAAACGATTCATGGCAAAACTCCCGAGCTCGCCTCAAGATCAAGGGTTATCGGGGTTATCTCACCAACAACTGCATAAAAGAGATTTTCGATGTCGGCAAAGCTCAGTATTCCGTAATCGCAACGATAAAATTGTGATGACAACACCTCGGAGCTCAACTCCCCGGGACACTGCCACAACCCCTAAATGTCAGGCGACACCAAGAACAATGTTCTCGTCACAAAACCATCGGAACGATTCCAAGATACCCGCGTGATCCTAAAATTTTTTTTAGTGAAATTTGAGGAGAGGAGAGTCAAAACTTCTACGTCAGGAGACCTCACCAGAGCGCATTTAAGGACCGGGAGTAAAAAGAATCCTACTCTCCGATATATATAATCCTAAGACTCAAAACATTTTTGTTCTAGACTCAACAACGCCAAAGAAACAACAAGGTGGGGCTCCTAAGTCGGGATGGCTCGATACCAACTTGTAACGCCTCGATGCGGCTATATCTCCCACGTGTCAAGCACGACTTAGAGGCATAACCGCATTGAAAGCAATGTCGCAAGTGAGGTAATCTTCACACAACCCATGTAATACATAAGGGAAAGAGATACGAAGTTGGCTTACAAATGCCACTTCACACAATACATAAATAAACATCCATCATCCAGATTACGCTCAAGGTCCGACTACGGAACCAAAATAAAAGAAGACTACCCCAAATGCTACACAGATCCCCGATCGTCCCAACTGGGCTCCACTATCGATCATCGTGAAAAGACACATAGTAACCACCACGTTGCTCGTCGAACTCCCACTTGAGCTCGGTTGCGCCATCTCGTGACCGCATCGCCGGCACTTAAATCGCTTTTGGTAGAATCTGTGAGTCACGGGACTCAGCAATCTCACACCACGAGATCAAGACTATTTAAGCTTATAGGAAGGACAGAGTTGTGAGGTGGAGTTGCAGCAAGTTTACTAGCATATATGGTGGCTACATTCGCAAAAAGAGAGCGAGAAGAGAAGCAAGGCACGGTCGTGAAGCTAGTAGCGATCAAGAAGTGATCCCGAAACTACTTACGCCAAACATAACTCCAACATCGTGTTCACTTCCCGGACTCACGAGAAGAGACCATCACGTTACACACGCGATTGATGTGTTTTAATTAAGGTCAACTTCGGGTTTTCTACAACCGGACATTAACAAATTCCCATCCGCCTCATAACCGCTGGCACGGCTTTCGAAAGATAATACCCTGCAGGGGTGTCCCAACTTAGCCCATTATAAGCTCTCACGGTGAACGAAGGATATTCCTTCTACCGAGAAGACCCGATCAGTCTCGGAATCCCGGACTACAAGACATCTCGACAATGGTAAAACAAGACCAGCAAAACCGCCCGATTGTGCCGACAAATCCCGATAGGAGCTGCACATATCTCGTTCTCAGGGCACATCCGGATGAGACTAGCTACGAGTAAAACCAACCCTGAAGTTTCCCGAGGTGGCCCTGCAGGCAGCTCGATTCGGATCAACACTCAAGGAGCACCGCCCGGGGGTAAATAAAGATGACCCTCGGGCTCGCGAAAACCCGGGGGAAAAAGGCTTAGGTGGCAAATGGTAAAACCAATGTTGGGCCTTGCTGGAGGAGTCTTATTCAAAACGAACTGTCAAGGGGGTCCCATAAATCACCCAACCGTGTAAGGAACGCGAAATCAAGGAACATAACACCGGTATGACGGAAACTAAGGCGGCAAGAGTGGAACAAAACACCAGGCATAAGGCCGAGTCTTCCACCCTTTACCAAGTATATAGATGCGTTAATTAAAAAATAGATATTGTGATATCCCAACAAGTAAACATGTTCCAGCAAGGAACAACATCTCCATGTTCCAACAAGGAACAAACTTCATCTTCACCGCAACTAACAACGCTTATAAGAGGGCCGAGCAAAGCGGTAACATAGCCAAACAACGGTTTGCTAGGAAAGGATGGTTAGGGGCTTGACATGGCAATATGGGAGGCATGATAAGCAAGTGATAGGCATTGTAGCATAGGCATAGCAAAAGAGCGAGCATCTAGCAAGCAAAGATAGAAGTGATTTCGATGGTATGGTCATCTTGCACGCAAGGTTCTCGAGAGTTGTCGAAAAGCTTGATCCTCGTAGGCGTTCTCAACAGGTTCCTCGTTCACGTACTCGTCTCCCGGCTCTACCCAAAGCAAGAACACAAACAATGGAACCACAATAAATCACGGTGCAATGCACAAGCAACATGATGAAATACATGGCAAACCAAGTATGCCACTGGAAAGGTGAGATGCGTGCGTGCGTGCACAAGGCATCAACTTGGCATGCGTGCTCCGGAAAGAAACTGATGCACAAGGCATCAACTTGGCAAACCAAGTATGCCACTGGAAAGGTGAGATGATTTCGGTTGAAATCGATATAAAGATCACCGGAATCGGATGCACGGTTTGCAAATGACAAGCAAAACAAGAATGGCACAAATCTGCCATTAACAGCACGATGCCACATAGCAAGCAACAAGAAATTAAGCTACTGCACCCAAACATACAAACAAAGCATATGGCCGTGATCTACTCAAGATTCTTGACAAAAGATGAACACTGAGCTACGGCTAAATCACAACATAACTGGTCCAAACAAGCATGGAAAAAGTGCAAAATATATCAGCTTCACAGACTTGGTGAAAATACTGAACATGGCAGAATCAGCATCAGGAAGCAATGTTCAGAGCAAGCAAACAACATGCTACAGGAACTTATAATAGCAAAACAAGGCATGGCATGAATCTACTCAAAGCATAGAACAAAAGTCCCTTACTGACCAAGAGCCAAAAGGGATCAGAAAGTGTAATAGCACCCATGTCAATGTAGCAAGTTTCGTTAACAGATTCAGCAAACAGGGCATGACATTGACAGAATTATGTAGGCATCTTCGCGAGCTCGATGCACTCACTACAGAGAATTTCATGATAAACTAAGCATACATCCATCACGAAGACATGGCATAGAAGCTATACATGGCAAGAACAATATCATAGCATACACGGATCAACTACAACAACCTTGGCAAAATTGAATAACATGTAAACAACCTGTCAGGAAACATTTTAGAGCAAAAGTAGAGCTCGATTGACTGAAGCTATGGAACTCCATAATTGCAAACAAGGGCATGGATGGATAGAGAATAACCATATGTTCAAAACATACTTACTGAAGTATCTCAAAATAAGCATGGATCTCTCTGTAGCATCAAGTTTACATGGCATAAAAATATCAGCAAAACAGGGGCTGAAATCAGCAACATCATGAAGACTAGTTTGCATGATTGTGGTAGTCACCACAGAGATCACAAAAATACATGGCATACACCCCTATAAAGATGGCATTTCATATTACAAAACACATGTAGGACTCAAGATCATAGGATGCACACCTCAATCATGGAAAAATGACAAAAGTGCATATTCTCGATAAGAATCTGAAACTAACATCACATAGCCCTCTTCTACCAGCATTTTGGGCATCAAGATGAGCTCAAATGAAAATGATGCAATGAGGCGAAAGTGACGTACTCATCGAGGCGAACAAACCGGTAAGCTATACGCCCAAAACGGAGCCACGGGTGCATAGTTATGATGCGATGAACATGCAACAAAATATCTGCAGAAAAAATGACTTTAGAGGATTTCGGGGTCAATCCGGATGGATCTAGGGTTCGTCCGAGGCGCGCGAACCGAGGCGAGGCCAGGGCTCGCCGGAGTCGGGCCGGCCGGGCGGTTGGCGGCGCCAGCGCTGGCGACGGTGGGCGACGGCGGCCGGGCGCCGGGCGGCCGGGTCGGGCACGGAGGCGGCGGCGGAGGCGACGGCGACGTGAGGCGGCCGGGCGGCGCGGGTCGAGGACGAGGCGGCGGAGGCGGCCGCGACGGGTCGGCGCGCTGGGCGAAGCGGTGGTCGGGCGCGCTGACGGGCGGGGCTCTGTGTAACGTAGTAATTTCAAAAATTTCCTACGATCACGCAAGACCATGGTGATGGCATAGCAACGAGAGGGAGAGTGTCCGCCCACGCACTCGTGAGATCGAAAGCGGAAGCGTTATAACAACGCTGTTGATGTAGTCGACGCCTTCACGATCCGACCGATCCAAGTACCGAACGCACGGCACCTCCAGTTCGCACATCGCTCAGCTCGATGACGATCCCGGACTCGATCCAAAGAAAGTGTCGGGATGAGTTCCACAAGACGACGGCAGGACGATGATGTTGATGCTCCACCGACGCAGGGCTTCGCTTAAGCTCCGACGATATGACTTCTCCGGCGCAGGGCTTCGCCTAAGCTTTACGACGATATGACCAAGTGGAATATGGTGGAAGGGCACCGTGACACGGCTAAGGAAAGATCCAGAGATCAACACGTGGTTCCGGGTGCCCCCGCCTCAGATATAAAGGATGGAGGAGGAGGAGGCCGGCCAAGGCAAAGGTGCGGCTGTAGGTGGAGTCCTACTAGGACTCCAAGTCCTAGTAGGAGTCCACCAAGAGGGAGGAAGGAGAAGGAAGTGGAGGAGAAGGAAAGGTGGCGGCCCCTTTCCCTAGTCCACCCGGACTAGAGGGGAGGGGGCGCAGCAGCCCCTTGGCCCTTTCTCCTCTTCCCACTAAAGCCCATCAAGGCCCATTGCTTCTCCCGTAACTACCCGGTACTCAAAAATACTCGAATCATTCGGAACCTTTCCGAACTCCGAATATAGTCGTCCAATATATCGATCTTTACGTCTCGACCATTTCGAGACTCCTCGTCATGTCCCCGATCTCATCCGGGACTAACTCCTTCGGTACATCAAAACTCATAAACTCATAATATAAGCATCATTGATACCTTAAGCGTGCGGACCCTACGGGTTCGAGAACTATGTAGACATGACCTAGAACTATTCTTGGTCAATAACCAATAGCGGAACCTGGATGCCCATATTGGCTCCTACATATTCTACGAAGATCTTTATCGGTCAAACCGCATAACAACATACGTTGTTCCCTTTGTCATCGGTATGTTACTTGCGCGAGATTCGATCGTCGGTATCCAATACCTAGTTCAATCTCATTACCGCAAGTCTCTTTACTCGTTCCGTAATACATCATCTCATAACTAACTCATTAGTTACAATGCTTGCAAGGCTTAGGTGATGAGTATTACCGAGAAGGCCCAGAGATACCTCTCCGACAATCGGAGTGACAAAACCTAATCTCGAAATACGCCAACCCAACAAGTACCTTTGGAGACACCTGTAGTACTCCTTTATAATCACCCGATTACGTTGTGACGCTTGGTAGTACCCAAAGTGTTCCTCCGTAAACGGGAGTTGCATAATCTCATAGTTATAGGAACATGTATGGGTCATGAAGAAAGCATTAACATACTAAACGATCAAGTGTTAAGCTAACGGAATGGGTCATGTCAATCAGATCATTCAACTAATGATGTGACCTTGTTAATCAAATAACAACTCCTTGTTCATGGTTAGGAAACATAACCATCTTTGATTAACAAGCTAGTCAAGTAGAGGCATACTAGTGACATACTGCTTTGTCTATATATTCACACATGTATTATGTTTCCGTTAATACAATTCTAGCATGAATAATAAACATTTATCATGATATAAGGAAATAAATAATAACTTTATTATTGCCTCTAGGGCATATTTCCTTCAGTCTCCCACTTGCACTAGAGTCAATAATCTAGTTCACATCATCATGTGATTCAACACTAATATTCACATCTGTATGTGATTAACACACATAGTTCACATCGTCATGTGACCAACACCCAAAGGGTTTACTAGAGTAAATAATCTAGTTCACATCGCTATGTGATTAACACCCAAAGAGTACTAAGGTATGATCATGTTTTGCTCGTGAGAGAAGCTTAGTCAACGGGTCTCATCACATTCAGAGCCGTATGTATTTTGCAAATACTCTATGTCTACAATGCTCGCACGGAGCTACTCTAGCTAATTGCTCCCACTTTCAATATGTATCCAGATTGAGTCTTAGAGTCATCTGGATCTGTGTAAAAGGCTTGCATCGATGTAACTCTTTACGACGGGCTCTTTTATCACCTCCATAATCGAGAAATATTTCCTTAGTCCTCACTAAGGATGTTCTTGACCAATGTCCAAAGGATCTACTTCCTAGATCACTATTGTACTCCTTGCCAAATTCAGAGCAAGGTATACAATAGGTCTGGTACATAGCATAGCATACCTCATAGAACCTATGATCGAGGCATAGGGAATGACTTTCATTCTCTTTTCTATTTTCTCGCCGTGGTCGGGATTTGAGTCTTACTCAATTTCATACGTTTTGCAACACGTGCAAGAACTTTTCTTTGACTGCTCCATTTTGAACTACTTCAAAATCTTGACAAGGTATGTACTTATTGAAAAACTTATCAAGCCGCCTTGATCTATCTCTATAGATCTTGATGCTCAATATGTAAGCAGCTTCACCGAGGTCCTTCTTTGAAAAACTCCTTTCAAATACTCCTTTATGCTTTGCGAATAATTCTACATTATTTCCGATTAACAATATGTCATTCACATATACTTATCGTAAATGTTGTAATGCTCCCACTCACTTTCTTGTAAATACAGGCTTCTCCAAAAGTCTCAGATAAAACCATATGCTTTGATCACACTATCAAAGCGCTTATTCCAACTCCGAGATGCTTGCACCACCATAGATGGATCATTGGAGCTTGCATATTTTGTTAGCTCCTTTAGGATTGAAAAACCTTCCGTTGCATCATATACAACTCTTCTTTAATAAATCCATTAAAGAATGTAGTTTTGACATCCATTTGCCGATTTCATAAAATGTGGCAATTGCTAACATGATTCGGACAGACTTTAAGAATCGCCATGCTTTGAGAAAATCTCATTGTAGTCAACACCTTGAACTTGTCGAAAACCCTTTTGTGACAAGTCGAGCTTTGTAGATAGTAACACTACTATCAGTGTCCGTCTTCCTCTTGAAGATCCATTTATTTAACATGGCTTGGCGATCATCGAGCAAGTCAATCAAAGTCCATACTTTGTTCTCATACATGGATCCTATCTCAGATTTTATGGCCTCAAGCCATTTCATTTCATGGAATCTGGGCTCATCATCGCTTCCTCATAGTCCGTAGGTTCATCATGGTCTAGTAACATGACTTCCGTAACATGATTACCGTACCACTCAAGTGCGGATCTTACTCCGCAGACCTACGAGATTTGGTAGCAACTTGATCTGAAGTTTTATGATCATCATCACTAACTTCCTCACTAATTGGTGTAGGAATCACTGGAACTGATTTCTGTGATGAACTACTTTCCAATAAGGGAGAAGGTACAATTACCTCATCAAGTTCTATTTTCCTCCCACTCACTTCTTTCGAGAGAAACTTCTTCTCTAGAAAGGATCCACCTTAGCAATGAATAACTTGCCTTCGGATCTTGTGATAGAAGGTGTACCCAATAGTTACCTTTGGGTATTCTATGAAGACGCACTTCTCCGATTTTGGGTTCGAGCTTATCGTGTGAAAACTTTTTCACATAAGCATCACAACTCCAAACTTTTAAGAAACGCATACTTAGGTTCATCGTTAAACCATAGTTCATACGGTGCCGCCTCAACGGATTTAGATGGTGCCCTATTAAACGTGAATGCAATCGCCTCTAATGCATAACCCCAAAACGATATTGGTAAATCGGTAAGAGACATCGTTGATCGCACCATATAAAAATAAAGTACGGTTACGACGTTCGGACACACCATAACGTTGTGGTGTTCTGTGGCGTGAGCTGTGAAACTATTCCACATTGTTTTAATTGAAGACCAAACTCGTAACTCAAATATTTTTCCTCTGCGATCATATCGTAGAAACTTTTATTTTCTTGTTACGATGATTCTTCACTTCATTCTGAAATTCTTTGAACTTTTCAAATGTTTCAGACTTGTGTTTCATCAAGTAGATATACCCATATCTGCTCAAATCATCTTGTGAAGGTTAGCAAATAACGATACTTGCCACGAGCATCAACACTCATTGGATCGCATACATCGGTATGTATTATTTCCAATAAGTCAAGAGTTTGTTCCATTGTTCCGGAGAACGGAGTTTTAGTCATCTTGCCCAAAAGGCACGGTTCGCAAGCATCAAATGATTCATAATCAAGTGATTCCAAAAGTCCATCAAAGCATGGAGTTTTCTTCATGCGCTTTATACCAATATGACCTAAACGGCAGTGCCACAAATAAGTTGCACTATCATTATCAACTTTGCATCTTTTGGTTTCATTATTATGAATATGTGTATTACTATGATCAAGATCCAATGAACCATTTTCATTGGGTGTGTAACCATATAAGGTTTTATTCATGTAAATGTAACAACAATTTATTCTCTTACTTAAATGAATAATCAGTATTGCAATAAACATGATCAAATCATATTTATGCTCAACACCAAATAACACTTATTTAGGTTCCACACTAATCCTCGAAAGTATAGGGAGTGTGCGATGATGATCATATCAATCTTGGAACTACTTCCAACATTCATCGTCACTTCCCCTTCAACTAGTTTCGTTTCATTACGCAACTCCTGCTTCAAGTTACTATTCTTAGCAACTGAACCAGATCAAATACCGAGGGGTTGCTGCGAACACTAGTAAAATACACATCAATAATCTGTATATCAAATATACCTTTGTTCACTTTGCCATCCTTCTTATCCGCCAAATACTTGGGGTAGTTACGCTTCTAGTGACCAGTTCCATTGCAGCAAAAAGCACTTAGTCTCAGGCTTAGGTCCAGACTTGGGCTTCTTCACTCGAGCAGCAACTTGCTTGCCGCTCTTCTTGAAGTTCCCCTTCTTCCCTTTGCCTTTTCCTTGAGACTAGTGGTCTTGTCAATCATCAACATTTGATGCTCTTTCTTGATTTCTACCTTCGTCGACACGAAGAGCTCGAATCGTTTTTCGTCATCCCTTGCATACTATAGTTCATCACGAAGTTCTAGTAACTTAGTGATGGTGACTAGAGAATTCTGTCAATCACTATCTTATCCGGAAGATTAACTCCCACTTGATTCAAGCGATTGAAGTACCCGGACAATCTGAGAACATGCTCACTAGTTGAGCGATTCTCTTCCATCTTTTCGCTATAGATCTTGTTGGAGACTTCATATCTCTCAACTCGGGTATTTGCTTGAAATATTAACTTCAATTCCTGGAACATCTCATATGGTCCATGACGCTCAAAACGCCTTTGAAGTCCCGATTCTAAGCTGTTAAGTATGGTGCACTAAACTATCAAGTAGTTATCATATTGAGCTAGCCAAACGCTCATAACGCCTACATTTGCTCCTGCAATAGGTCTGACACCTAGCGGTGCATAACCAACACAATTATTCTGAGCAGCAAAGAGGATAAACCTCAGATCACGGATCCAATCCGCATCATTGCTACTAACATTTTTCAATACAATATTCTCTAGGAACACATATAAAAACATAGGGAAGCAACAACGCGAGCTATTGATCTACAACATAATTTGCAAAATACTACCAGGACTAAGTTCATGATAAATTTAAGTTCAATTAATCATATTAAAAAACTCCCACTTAGACAGAC
The DNA here is from genome assembly GCA_021605145.1 of Aegilops bicornis. Taxonomy (NCBI): domain Eukaryota; kingdom Viridiplantae; phylum Streptophyta; class Magnoliopsida; order Poales; family Poaceae; genus Aegilops; species Aegilops bicornis. The sequence goes on from CM038675.1 coordinate 637,600,402, forward strand.
ATCTCTCTAGTCATCTAAGTGATCACGTGATCCATATCAACTAAACCGTGTCCGATCATCACGTGAGACGGAGTAGTTTCAACGGTGAACATCACTATGTTGATCATATCTACTATATGATTCACGCTCGACCTTTCGGTCTCCGTGTTCCGAGGCCATATCTGTTATATGCTAGGCTCGTCAAGTTTAACCCGAGTATTCGCGTGTGCAACTGCTTTTGCACCCGTTGTAGATGGACGAGAACTTATCACACATCATCATCACGTGGTGTCCGGGTACTACGAACTTTGGCAACGGTGCATACTGTGGAGAACACTTCTTGATAATTTTAGTGAGAGATCATCTTATAATGCTACCGTCAATCAAAGCAAGATAAGATGCATAAAGGATAAACATCACATGCAATCAATATAAGTGATATGATATGGTCATCATCATCTTGTGCTTGTGATCTCCATCGCCAAGCACCGTCATGATCACCATCGCCACCGGCGCGACACCTTGATCTCCATCGTAGCATCGTTGTCGCCTCGCCAATCTTATGCTTCCACGACTATCACTACCGCTTAGTAATAAAGTAAAGCATTACATCGCGATTGCATTGCATACAATAAAGCGACAACCATATGGCTCCTCGCCAGTTGTCGATAACTCGGTTACAAAACATGATCATCTCATACAATAAAATTTAGCATCATGTCTTGACCATATCACATCACAACATGCCCTGCAAAAACAAGTTAGACGCCCTCTACTTTGTTGTTGCAAGTTTTACGTGACTGCTACTGGGCTTAAGCAAGAACTCATCTTACCTACGCATCAAAACCACAACGATAGTTTGTCAAATAGACTCCGCTTTAACCTTCTCAAGGACCGGGCGAGCCACACTCAGTTCAACTAAAGTTGAGAGACAGTCTTCCGCAAGCCATCTATGTGCAAAGCACGCCGAGGGAACCGGTCTCACAGAAGAGTACGCTGTAAGGTTGGTCCGGATCGTCTCGTCCAACAATACCGCTGAACCAAAGTATGACATGCTGGTAGGCAGTATGACTTGTATCGTCCACAACTCACTTGTGTTCTACTCGTGCAAATAACATCAAACCATAAAAACCTGGCTCTGATACCATTGTTGGGGAACGTAGTAATTTCAAAAAATTTCCTACGATCACGCAAGACCATGGTGATGGCATAGCAACGAGAGGGGAGAGTGTCCGTCCACGCACTCGTGAGACCGAAAGCGGAAGCGTTATAACAACGCTGTTGATGTAGTCAGACGCCTTCACGATCCGACCGATCCAAGTACCGAACGCACGGCACCTCCGAGTTCTGCACACGCTCAGCTCGATGACGCATCCCGGACTCCGATCCAGCAAAGTGTCGGGATGAGTTCCACAAGACGACGGGCGTGGTGACGATGTTGATGCTCCACCGACGCAGGGCTTCGCCTAAGCTCCGCTGACGATATGACTTCTCCGCGCAGGCTTCGCCTAAGCTTTACGACGATATGACCGAAGTGGAATATGGTGGAAGGGGGCACCAGACACGGCTAAGGAAAGATCCAGAGATCAACTTCGTGTCTCCGGGTGCCCCCTCGCCTCAGATATAAAGGATGGAGGAGGAGGAGGCCGCCAAGGCAAAGGTGCGGCCAGGGTGTGGAGTCCTACTAGGACTCCAAGTCCTAGTAGGAGTCCACCAAGAGGGAGGAAGGAGAAGGAAGTGGAGGAGAAGGAAAGGTGGCTGCCCCTTTCCCTAGTCCAATTCGGACTAGAGGGAGGGGGGCAGCAGCCCCCTTGGCCCTTTCTCCTCTTCCCACTAAAGCCCATCAAGGCCCATTGCTTCTCCTGTAACTACCCGGTACTTCAAAAATACTCAATCATTCGAACCTTTCCGAACTCCGAATATAGTCGTCCAATATATCGATCTTTACGCCTCACCATTTCGAGACTCCTCGTCATGTCCCCGATCTCATCCGGGACTCCGAACTCCTTCGGTACATCAAAACTCATAAACTCATAATACCCGTCATCGAAACCTTAAGCGTGCGGACCCTACGTGTTCGAGAACTATGTAGACATGACCTAGAACTATTCTTGGTCAATAACCAATAGCGGAACCTGGATGCCCATATTGGCTCCTACATATTCTACGAAGATCTTTATCGGTCAAACCGCATAACAACATACGTTGTTCCCTTTGTCATCGGTATGTTACTTGCGCCGAGATTCGATCGTCGGTATCCAATACCTAGTTCAATCTCATTACCGGCAAGTCTCTTTACTCGTTCCGTAATACATCATCTCATAACTAACTCATTAGTTACAATGCTTGCAAGGCTTAGGTGATGAGTATTACCGAGAAGGCCCAGAGATACCTCTCCGACAATCGGAGTGACAAAACCTAATCTCGAAATACGCCAACCCAACAAGTACCTTTGGAGACACCTGTAGTACTCCTTTATAATCACCCGCCACGTTGTAGACGCTTTGGTAGTACCCAAAGTGTTCCTCCGTAAACGGAGTTGCATAATCTCATAGTTATAGGAACATGTATGGGTCATGAAGAAAGCATTAACATACTAAACGATCAAGTGTTAAGCTAACGGAATGGGTCATGTCAATCAGATCATTCAACTAATGATGTGACCTTGTTAATCAAATAACAACTCCTTGTTCATGGTTAGGAAACATAACCATCTTTGATTAACAAGCTAGTCAAGTAGAGGCATACTAGTGACATACTTGTTTGTCTATATATTCACACATGTATTATGTTTCGGTTAATACAATTCTAGCATGAATAATAAACATTTATCATGATATAAGGAAATAAATAATAACTTTATTATTGCCTCTAGGGCATATTTCCTTCACTCCGCTGGCTGGCCGGGCGGGCGCTGGCGATGTGGGCGCCACGCATGCTGGCTTACATTGGTCATGGCGGCGGAGGGAGCCTGGCGCGGACCGGATGTGTCCGTGGCGGAGGAGCGGGCTAGGGTTTCATCCGGAAATTTTCGGAGGGGAGGCTATATTTATAGGTAGAAGGAGCTAGGAAGCTCCAAATGAGGTGTAGTTTTCGCCCACACGATCGTGATCCGACGACGGAGAGCATGGAAGTGACTTAGATGGGTTATTGGGCTGTTTTGAAGGGGTGTTGGGCTGCAACCCAAAAGAGGCCTTTGCGGTTATGCGGTTACCCGTTGGAGTATCAAACGACCTCCAAATGGCACGAAACTTGACAGGTGGTCTACCGGTGGTGTACCAAGGCCACTTGACAAACCTCGGTCCTTTCCGAGAAAGTTTAGTACCTACTCACGGAAAAATGTAAAAGGGGACGCCGGGGGACATAGGAGTGCCGGATTGCAAAACGGACAACAGGGAAAATGCTCGGATGCATGAGACGAGCACGTATGCAAATGAGATGCACATGATGACATGATATGAGATGCATGACATGGAAAAAATGCAAAACAAAAGACAAAAACCCTACCACGGAGGGAATATCATATCACAATGCCGAAAATGGCAAGAGTTGGAGTTACAAATATGGAAAGTTACATCCGGGGTGTTACATTGTGGCTCGCTATGCTGAGTTAGAGAAAAAACAGATCCAGCTCAACCTCGATTTGAAGCTTGCTCGTGATAATTTGCGAAGGCAAAGTATGAAGCAAAAGGTATGGCTGGTGAGAATTTTTGATGATCGCCTTTGTTTTTCTCGCCGTTCTCAACTCTGTTCTCATTGTTGCTTTGCGTATAAACCGAAGAGATTTTGAAGAAGAAGGACCTTGACCTTGCAGAGGCATAGAAGGCGGCTTTGGAGAAAACAAAGTCATTGAAGAGAAGCTTGCCTCACGACAAACTCAAGATGAAAATGCCAAGTCGAAAGCCTCTTGACGCTGCTAACAAGGAAGTTAGTCGATCAAGAACGACAAGATTGTTCTGTCGACAAGGTTGGCTAACCGGGCGGGAAGCGAAACGACCGAGATTTATCTTGGAGGGCTCGCCAAGAAGCTGTTTCTCATGCTTGAAGGTAGTCTCTTTTATCCGACTGTCTTGCTCTCACCAGCTCATCACATGATCGTTATTTTGAGTCTAAGCTGTGTTTTCAGAATTCTGCCAATACTTTGAAGAAGAAACCAGTCGGGTGGAAACCAGCTTGGACCCCATCAACTCTCCTGTGAAGGACGAAGCTGCTATGAATGTGCTCCGTCTGGAGTCTCGCGTTGCTAGCGTGGTGGATTATCTTGCTCGATCGAAAGTTGCGTGTCGCGGATCGACTCGACTCTCGCCGTAATGCAGACTCTTGAGAATGATCTTGAATCCCTAATGACTCGATCGAATGAGATTCCAAGTCGAGTGCAAGAATGGAAAAGTCTTCCGCTGTGTGTGATGCCGATGTTGCTCTATCTCCGGTCCGTGTCCATCGCAAAGAAGCGCAAGAGGACAAGTTGGTGTCTCTCAAGGTTGCCAATACCAGGAAGCACGACTTCAGATCTTTCATGGAGACTTTCATCGCTGCTGCTACCCGTATTGTCGACGGAATCGACCTCGACCAGCTTTGTTGCGCTTCCGACCTCCGCCACGGAGGAGTAAAAACTTCTAAGTCCCACTTTAAATTTGCCTCGGAATGCCGAGTGGTTTCAGAATCGATAAACTTTAATGTGCTTAACGCTTGAGCACCTTTGGATCCGTAGGAAGTTTATCCGAACTTGCTTTTTCCTTTAACATGCTTTGTTTGCCTTCGAGAGAACTTTATTCCTCATTCGGAAGATATTCCGTTGAAATTCCAGTCGAATTGTGCTTCATCTATCCTGCAGGTAGAGATGGAACACAGATCGCGATCGACCTTGTCGCCCTTACGGATTTGGACGAACCGCACGTTGTACTTGTGGCGAAGCTCAAGGAGGAGGTAGCATCGACCTGCACCTCGCCAGTCCTTATGGATTGGGATGAACCGCAGACGTTGTACTTGTGGCGAAGTTCAAGGAGGAGGTAGCACGACCTGCACCTCGTCAGTCCTTGCGGATTGGGATGAATTCCTTACTTAGGCGAGCACTGGCTTGCAGCTAAGCCCCGAGTGGGAGGTTTGCTCTCCACTGTAGGATTTTTATTACTTAGGCGAACACTAGGTTGCAGCTAAGCCTCCGAGTGGGAGGTTTGCTCTCCACTGTAGGATTTTTATTACTTAGGCGCAGCACTCGGCTGCAGCTAAGCCCCGAGTGGGAGGTTTGCTCGCCACTCGGTAGGATTTTTATTACTTAGGCGAGCACTGGCTGCAGCTAAGCCCCGAGTGGGAGGTTTGCTCTCCACTGTGAGAGGATTTTTATCACTTAGGCGCAGCACTGGCTGCAGCTAAGCCCCGAGTGGGAGGTTTGCTCTCCACTCGGTAGGATTTTTATTACTTTGGATGTTTAAGGCTAATCCTTGGGCTGTTATAAGCCCCTAATGGGAGGCTGGCTCACCACTCGGTAGGATTTGAATACTTAGGCGAGTACTTGACTGCAGCTAAGCCTCCCGAGTGGGAGGCTGGCTCGCCACTCGGTAAGATTTGAATACTTAGGCGAGTACTTGGACTGCAGCTAAGCCTCCGAGTGGGAGGCTGGCTCGCCACCTGTGAGGATTTTGAATACTTAGGCGAGTACTTGGACTGCAGCTAAGCCTCCGAGTGGGAGGTTGGCTCGCCACTCGGTAGGATTTTGAATACTTAGGCGAGTACTTGGACTGCAGCTAAGCCTCCGAGTGGGAGGCTGGCTCGCCACTCGGTAGGATTTTGAATACTTAGGCGAGTACTTGGACTGCAGCTAAGCCTCCGAGTGGGAGGTTGGCTCGCCACTCGGTAGGATTTTGAATACTTAGGCGAGTACTTGGACTGCAGCTAAGCCTCCGAGTGGGAGGCTGGCTCGCCACTCGGTAGGATTTTGAATACTTAGGCGAAGCAGATTCAAGATTTAAGCCCCCGAGTGAGAGACCTGCTCGCACTCGAAAGGAATTTTTTACAAACTTAGGCGAATCGGATTCGCGACTAAGCCACCCAATCGGGGAAATTTCAACAAAAAGCAATAACAATCACCGGAAAATTATAACATTCTTGTCTTAGATAAACTACAAAAGTACTTTTATTACATCTCAACCAAGTGAGTATTAAGTGTAAAAGGGCGGAGCAGCTCCGCTGCTCCAAGCTCGAGGCTTGTCGATCCGGCGATCAATGTTGTAGAGATGATACACTCCGTTGTGGAGGACTCTTGTGACGATGAAGGGACCTTCCCAAGTGGGAGCAAGCTTGTGTGGTTTCTGTTGATCCACTCGGAGGACCAAATCTTCCTCTTGGAAGGCTCGACTCTTCACATTTCTGGCATGGAATCGACGCAAGTCTTGCTGATAGATAGTCGAGCGGATCAAGGCCATCTCACACTCCTCTTCCAACAGGTCTACTGCATCTTGCCGGGCTTGTTCAGCTTCTTCTTCGTGAGTATAGCTCGACTCGAGGCGCATTGTGAAGGTGTCACTCGGCGTAACTGCTTCACTCCATAGACCAGGAAGAATGGAGTTCTCCCACGACCGATTAGGAGTGGTCCTCAATCCCCATAGAACTGATGGAAGTTCGTCGACCCAAGCTCCTGCTATGCGTGTTTGAGATCACGCATCACCGTGGTTTCAGCCCTTTGAGAATGAGGCCGCTTGCTCGTTCCGCTTGTCCATTCGGACCGAGGATGAGCCATCAAGCATAGTCGAATTCGCGTGCCTTGAGAGGCGCAGAAGGCTTTGAACTTCTCAAAATTGAAGTTTGACCCATTGTCGGTGATGATGCTATGCGGAACTCCATATCTGAATATCAACTCTCTGATGAAACTGATAGCAGTGCATGCATCGAGGTTCTTGATGGGCTTGGCTTCGATCCACTTGGTGAACTTGTCGACCGCTACTAGCAAATGAGTGAAGCCGCTTCTGCCAGTTCTCAACGGTCCAATCATGTCCAATCCCCAAACAGCGAAGGGCCAAACGAGTGGAATGGTCTTCAAGGCTGAGGCTGGCTTGTGCTATATGTTGGAATAGAACTGACATCCTTCACACTTGTCGACTATTTCTTTTGCCATTTCATTTGCTTGCCAAGAAAATCCGCCGGTATGCTTTAGCCACAATGGTCTCGAGAGGACGATGATGGCCACAGTGTCCCCGAGTGGATATCCTCAAGAATTATCGACCTTCTTCCGGCGTGACACACTTCCGGCCGACTCGATCGCGCTTTCTGCATAATTGTCCCTTGATCACCGTGAAAGGCCTTGGATCAACGAACGATCCGTCGAGCCTCTTCTTCATTCTCCGGGAGCTCTTTCCTTAGGATATATGCGATGTACGGCATCGTCGGGCCGGAGTGATGACCACAACTTCCATAATCAGGTCGACCACGCTCGGGACCTCAACTTGATCGGATCATTGGCACTCTTTTTGCTGCGGGCTTCTTCCGTGAAAGGATCCTCTTGTAATCGATGGAGCATGAATGTGTTCCAAAAATACATCACCGGGAATGGCTTCCTCTTGGACCCTATCTTCGCCAAATCATCCGCAGCTTGATTTTTCTGGGTATATGATGAAGCTCTAACCCCTCGAATTTCTTCTCCAATTTCTCATCCATTACAATAACCTGTCATAGCCGGGCTTCGACATCCCACTCCTTCATCACTTGATTAACAACCAGATCCGAGTCGCCATAGACCATAAGGCGACGGACGCCGAAAGTGAAATGGCCATGCTAACCCATACAGGAGTGCTTCATATTCTGCTTCGTTGTTGGAAGAATCAAAGTGAATCGGAGAACATACTTGAGCCTATGTCCTCGGGGAAACCAATACAACCCCGCACTGTAACTGCTTCAAAGCATCTTGGAACCATCGAAAAACATAGTCCAAAGGTTCCGAGTGAACTTGAGTCGAAGTCATTGCTCAGTCCACTCGGCGAGGAAATCTGCTATTGCTTGGGACTTGATGGCTTTCTTTGCCTAGAATTTGATATCAAGGGACGGAGTTCAATCGCCCATTTTGCCACTCGACCGCTTGCATCTCCATTATGAAGAATTTACGACAAAGGGCGTCACGACGACCGTAATGGAATGATCGTGAGAAATAATGAGCAACCTTCTTCGTGGGTCATATAGATCCCATAAACAAGCTTCTCGATAGTGAGGGTGTCTTTGCTTTGATGGGGTCAGATTTCCGTAAAGATAATAAATCGGGCGTTGAACTTTGAAGGCTTTTCCTTCTTCTTCCCGCCGACCGTAAGTACGGTAGATCGACGACTTGTCCAAAGGGTGCAATGTAGAGCAGCAAAGGCTCTTTGCTGATTGGGGCAGCAAGCACCGGTTGGTGGAGAGCAGAGCTTTGAGCTCGCAAACGCTGCATCAGCTTCTAGAGTCCACTCGAACTTGTCCGACTTCTTCATCACCGGTAAAGAGGCAATGCCTTTTCACCGAGGCGAGAGATGAATCGACTTAAAGCGCCCAAGCATCCAAAGAAGTTTCGGACATCATGCACAAGCATAGGGCGCTTCATTCGGAGTATGGTGCCAACCTTTCGGGTTAGCATCGATTCCTCGCTCGTAAGCAGAAAACCGAGTAATTTTCCACCAGAACTCCAAATGTACACTTTGAAGGGTTAAGCTTGATATCATACCTCCCGAGATTGGCAAATGTTTCAAAGCAAGGTCACTAATAGGTCGGAACCCTTTCGTGACTTGACCACTATATCATCCATGTACGCTTCCACATTCCGACTGATTTGAGTGAGCAAACACTTCGAGTCATCCTCATGAATGTGGCTCCGGCATTCTTGAGACCGAATGGCATGGTGACATAATGAAGCACCCGAATGGAGTGATGAACGATGTTTTAATCTCATCGGGTCCATACAGACGGATCTGATGGTACCCGGAATAGGCGCCTAAAAAGACAACCTCTCGCATCCCGCAGCTTGAGTCGACTATTTGGTCGATGCGAGGAAGAGGAAATGATCTTTCGGGCAGGCCCGATTGATATGCTTGAAATCGATGCACATGCTAACGACTTGTCCTTCTTGGGGACCATGACAACATTGGCGAGCCACTCGAGTGGTAGATCTCTCGGATGAACTCTGCTGCTAAGAGCCGAGCCACCTCCTCGCCAATGGCCTTTCTTCTTCCGGACGGCGGACCAAGATACTCTTTAACCGGTTTGAATTTTGGATCGACTTCAGAGGCGATGCTCAGCCAGCCCACAGGAACACCGGCATGTCGCCAGGCTTCCATGCAAAGATGTCCCGATTCTCACGGAGGAACCGGATGAGCGCTTCTTCCTATTTTGAGTCGTGTGTTGTTGAGTTGTTGGTCGGTGCATCATTGGGATCTGTCGGGTGTATGTGAAACTGTTTCGTCTCGCCCGATGATTGAAATGTCGACCAGTGGCGTGCTCTTAGCTCGCAACAAATCACTCGGATCTGCAGTTTTCGATACTCTTGAAGCTCTACCATCGCCAACCGAGCATCGGGCGATCTTAGAGCCTTTTCCGAAGCACTCTTCTGCCTTCTTCCGATTGCCCATGACAGTGATCACGCCCTTGGGACCAGGCATCTTCAGTTTAAGATACACGTAACATGGTCGGGCCATGAAACGTGCATAAGCTGGTCTCCCTAGAATAGCGTGATAAGCGCTCTGGAAATCTACGACTTCAAAGGTCAACTTTTCTTTCCGGAAATGCTTTGAATCACCAAAAACTACATCAAGAGCAATTTGGTCGAGTGACTCAGCCTTCTTTCCAGGAATGACTCCGTGGAAGCTCATGTTACTGGTACTGAGTCTGGACATCGGAATGCCCATCCCTTTCAACGTCTCCGCGTATAATATGTTCAAGCCACTACCATCATCCATTAGGACTTTGGTCAGTCGAGTGCCTTCAACAACAGGGTCGACCACCAATGCTTGCCTCCCAGGGGTGGCAATGTGCGTCGGGTGATCGATCGGTCGAATGTGATGGCGATGCAGGACCATTTCAGATAATTGGGAGTCGCCGAGCAACCAAGTTCACTTCCCGATTGATAACCTTCAATCGACTTTTGCTTTCGACGTTAGCAAAAATCATCGTGGTGGAATTGACTGGGATATCCACCATCACTTGCCTCTCATCCTCAACTTTGTTTGTCTCCTTATCCTTATCCTTGAGTTGTTTCCTTGAACTGCTGAATCAAGAGCCGACATCGTCGAGTGGTATGTTTCGGGTAAATGAGTTTACCCTCTTCATCTTTCTTTGTATGAATATGACATGGCAAATCCAACACATCGTTTCCATCCTGGTCTTTCACCTTCTTGGGGTTCCAAGGACCCTTGGGTTTCCCCTTGAAATTTCACAGGGTCATGGCCAAGGCCTCTCCGGAGAACCGGCTCGCTTTTGCGCTTCGCTTCCGACTGGAATTTCCTCCGCCGCCTCATTGGCGGCGATTTATATTTACCACTCCGAGCCGATCCTCTTCTTCACCATTTGCATACTTGGTGGCAATCTCCATCATCCGACTCAGGGTCATATCTCCGGTTCGACCAAATTTCAAACTCAATTCTCTGTTCTTGACACCTTCCTTGAAGGCACAGACTACCTGGTGATCAGATACATTCTCGACTGTGTGATGCAAAGTGATCCACCTCTGGATATAATCTCTCAAAGTTTCACTCGACTTTTGCACACACGATCGCAACTCCGGCCAAACCTGCCGGTCGCTTGCAAGTTCCTTCAAATGTTCCGACAAACACTCGGGCAAGATCTTCCCAAGTGTAACATCATTGGGTGCTAACTAATTCAACCACGCATGGCTGAACCCTCCAACATAAGAGGCAAATGCTTCATGGCTACCTCATCGTTGCCACCGCCGATCTGAACCGCCACTCGGTAATCTTCAAGCCAAGTGTCGCTTGGATTCTCCATGAACTTATCGACTCCGATCGCCAACTTTGAAGTTGGGAGGAATCACCGCGGCTCGATGGCTCGCTGAAACACTCGGTCCCGAGACATGAACTCTGCTGCTGGAAGGAACATCTCTATCATGGCCGTCTCGGTGAGCTCTGTTCCTGTCGACCAAACCTTGAACGATAATAGATCTCGCATCAAAGCCTGGTTCCCTGGGGTCGACTGGAACTCTTCGCCCAGCACTGTGTTGGCGTCTGTCCTGCTGCCGAGGAGCGTATGATCCACCCCTTGGGGGAGGAGTGGACACTCGACGTCGATCGTTGCGATCGAATCGGTGCTCATACCGCTTTCATGCCCTTGTATTGATCATCACGCCGCCCCCACGCTCCTCACGCCTCGGGGCGATCTCGGACTATGGGCCGATGGACTGAATTCGCAGCGACGGGTCGGTTGTGAACCCTGTTCCGCGATCGATACAACTGAAGTTTTGATCTCCTGCCGCCGGAGCAAATTCCTCATTTGCTGCAAACCTCTACCCGCCTCCGATGGGAAGGCTGAATGGACTTCGCTATACTGGGCGGCATTGCTAAATTCGAATCGGAGTTCGATATACCTGAGTTGGCGGTTGAAAGAGCCGGCGTCCGATTGGATTCTCGGAACCCTTGGTCACAGACGCTCGTCGAGTACTCGTGAAGATTCTCTCCGAGTGCGCCACCAGCTGAGTTAAGCGCGCATCCTCCAAGGCGCGAGCCTCGGGGTTTCTCCAACGATAGGAGTGTGAAGTGCATCCATGTTCCGACGGGCGAAGCTCCTCCTCTGGAGGCGAAGTGAGGGGCTCGCAAGTACTCTTCGTGGGCTTGCACCGGATCGCCTCCACCGCCACCTTCGTTGGTGCGGGTGAATCCAGGGACCGCGTGGTCCATCGACCATCGTAACCTCTGCCGCCGGGTCATCGCTATCGCATTCGGACGCATCTCTACGGTCGACCAGGCCGTAGAGAGATTCGCTGGGCTCGATCGCCGCGACTTGGGGATGGCCGATCGGGCGGGCCACCGCATGCCTCACCCACCTGAAGCCTCGACCGACCGGAACGCTTGCGCCGGTGGGAGATCGGGAGTGAAGACGGCGCAGGAGCCGACCCATCTTGGGTCGACGGTTGCCGCAGGAGGACGCCGCGGACACGCAGCTGAAAGTGCATCGCCCCGCGGACGGGGAGCGCGTCCACGTCGAGTGGAGCCTCCTGAAGCCAAGCGGAGTCGTCGGCGACGAACGTGAGCGCACCGAGACGGATCTCGTGGCCATCGACCAGAACTCCACCTGAAACCATGATGCCGGAGATCGAAAGAATCCCAACTTCTCCAACAAATCGCTAGAACACCTGCCCCAAGGTGGGCGCCAAGCTGTCGTGGTTCTAAGTCCGACAAAGAGAATGGGGGGTAGGTATGGAGAGGCAAGATCCTAGCTATGGAGTAGTTGTATACGCAAAGGATTTACTGAGTTCAGGCCCTTCTCGGAGGAAGTAATAGCCCCACGTCTCGGAGCCGGAGGCGGTCGATCGGATTATATGCGTATGTGTTACAGGGGGTGCGAACCCTTCTACCGTGGAGGGGTGGCTTATATAGAGTGCGCCAGACCCCAGCCAGCCCACGTAGTAGAGGGTTTAAGGTGTGTTAAAGCTAGGCGTTCTTTATCGTAACGCCTTACATAAAGTGCCATTAAGGTCATAAAGACTATTTAACTACAGACCGCTTGGGTACCGAGTGGCTCTTGGACTCCTGGTGGTCGAGTGGGTCTTCATGACCGAGTGGAAACCTACCAGGTCGACTGGAAGGCTGCTTCTCTTGTGAGTGTCCTTGTGGAGGGTACCTTTGGGCAGGTCTATGACCCTACCCCCGGTACATGACTTCATCACCGGGCGCTGCCGCGAGTCACCGCGTTCGGGAGCTACAGGGCACCATGGCAGCCGCGCCCCATAGGATCTGCCGCGGCGCAGTAGTAGTGGTGGCGCGGCGGCACCGCTGCAGTAGGTGCGGCGGCACAGCGGGGCCGATCCCGCCAGGTGCGGCGGCGGCGTGGGGCCGATCCCGCCAGAGAGACGACGGTGGCGGGGCACCAGAGGCGCCAGACCACGCGTTGCTTTCGGCGGAGGAGGGCCGTCAGAGCCGGCAGCGCCAGCAGCGTCGGGCGGGCAGCCAGATCGTCCACGAAGCCCGGCGCTGGAGAAGCGCCCGGCGGCAGTGGCGCCAGACGGCCGCGAGTGGCCGGGAGGCCAGGAAGGGCGACATCGGGGCTAGGGCCGGCGCGGCAGCGGCGGCGGTCGAGATCGGCGCGGCGGCGGCGGCGGCGGGAGGTGGTGCAGCGGAAGACATCGTAACCTAAACT